>OX451735.1:1215939239-1216460970 GCA_948472305.1 Vicia faba
ACATAAGGGTTTGTATTGACTCATACTACTTTGTATCGACACATGCACATTTTGTATCGACTCATACTCATTTCTTGCTCCTGGAAGTTAAAAACAACTCAGTATGAGTCGACACATAAGGGTTTGTATCGACTCATACTACTTTATATCGACACATACGAGTTTTGTATCGACTCATAACCTGTTTTGTACATAATATGTGTTGACTCATAGTGATATGCATCGACTCATACTGCTGTTTTTTACTTCTAACATTGTTCTGCTACATGTAAAAGTCAGTTCTTAACACATGGTTAGTGAAAATGAAAAGCAAGCATATGGTTATCTTCAAGGAAATGATATCTAAATTTTATCTTCACAAATGAACCACTAATTATGTTTGTATGAAGAGTTCAAAGTCAAGAAAACTTACCTTGAAACTGAAATTTGTATTTTGATTTTGAGTTGGAGAATTCAAGTTACAGGTGGCTATTTTTGAGTTTGGAAAATAGTGATTTTACAGAAGTTGTTCTTGAGTTTGGACAACTTCTATATGATATATGTGGAGTGTTTGGATGTTTTTTTTAGGAAAACTTGCAAGTTTTGGAGACTCAAAGGGTTTGGACTTCAAAGCTCAAAGGTGGAGGTTTTTGTGGACAATTCTGGTTTTTAGCGTATAAGGGGGGTTTGATGATTTTTCAATACACAAGAATCTCTCTATTTTTCTACCCTCTTTGTCTTGCAAATGCTCCCTATATTTATAGGCAAGAGGTTTGGGAACAAGAGCTGATTAGGTTTGCAAGACAGCATGTTATGATTTGGTTGAGATGCAAATATCAAACTATGTCAATTCTTCCATGGTCCCAAGGTGAAGTACCAAATTTGCTGGTATAGAGGGGCTACTTTCCATGATTTTATGGTGGAGTAAAATCAGAAGTAAACAAGGTATGCGCTCAAGACAAATTTGTACCAACATGCTTGCTTTTCAAGAATAGCAATGGTAACTTTTTATCTTAAATGACAAGTTATTTGGATAATGGCTTGTATCTCTTGGGTAATGGTTCAAGATTTTGTGTAAACATTAAATTATGGAGAGATTTGCAAGCAAGAAGACCTGCAACATGAGATTATGCAGCATGGCATAAGGATTTTGGTTATGTGTTCATCACAAAATGCCTTGTATTTCAAGAATTGATGCCCAACTTCATGCCTTTGAATCTTCTAGCTCAAGTATGATAAATTCATTCTCTTGGACATTTTGAAAAGTTTGAAACATTGTCTATAACTTTCATGTTGAACAATTTTGGCTAAATTAAATTGGAACTTGATGAAAATTATTAAAGAAGTTGAGATAAAAATTGACCAAAACTTGTTGAAAATTTCTCTAAGTGTTAGATAAAAATGTCATGACTTCAGGGGCCTGTATCTTCAAATCTAAGAATTTTTTGGACATCAACCCTATAATACAAAGTTATAAAATTCATAAATATCTACAACTTTCATGTTGAAAGTTTTCTTTGAATCATTTTGCATCATGGTGAAAAATTGGTATGAAGTTATGAAATAAACATGTATAAAATACTTAGAAAAATTTCTAAGTCTTGGAAAGTTTGACTTTTCAAATTGACTTTTGACTTTCTTGACTTCTAGATGATCAAGCTTGATATTCTTGAATTTCTTGATGAAATTTTATCTTTGAAACTTAATGTTAATCGAAAAGTCAAAGTTTGACTTTTGGTGTATCAGTTGACTTTTTCATCAGTTGACCAAATTTCATCTATCAATCCAATGATCTTGAGAAATGTTTTGAGCCATGAAATTAGGTCAACATGTTGTATTTGAATCCATGAGATTAGATCATGTATTAAGTCAAAAGTCAAGAATCAGTCATTAATAGTCAAAACCCTAATTTTGACCATTTTTCCCTTTTGATGATTTGAACATTTTTCTTGAGGAACTGTGATCTAAACTTGATCAATTGATGCATATGACTTCAAAATGTTGATATTGGTCAAAAATATTGAAGTTTGGCTGTAAGTTGACCATAGTTTACTTTTTACCCAATACACCTGGATTTAGGTTGTCTGATCAATTGATTGAGCAATTTTATGATCCAAGAATTGAAACTTGACATAAGATATCTTGAATGTCCATAATGATCCATGAAAGTCATTTGGAGTATTAGAAGTCCAATTGTCCTTGTGCAAACTCAAACCCTAATTGAGGTATTCGTGTTGAGGAGATGGTTTGACCTAGTCAATACTTGTGCAAGCTTGAGCTATTGAAGATCTTGTGGGAAATGTCTTGAGAAATGAGAGGGAAAATTTTATGGTACAACAACTGCCCCTGTTAACATCTTCTTAAACCCGAAGAGTTAGATTGGCGGATCCTCCATTCGTGACTTGAAGGTGGAAGATGATTGAACACTTAGAGTGCCCAGAAATTTGCACTCGCTGAGGTGTTAGTTTGATTATGTTGGGAATGGGCTTAAAGATGACATTTGGAGAAGTGATGAAGAGTTTTTCGGAGATGGGCTTACAGATGCCATCCAGAGTGACTATCGAGGGAGAAGTATAAGAATAAATATTTGGTCAATTTATACTGGAATTGTAGATGTCTTTTGCCTGTTTTTAACTAGAAGAAATAAATCTAATCAGAAGAGGTCTTGTGATGGTGACTTCATTGGGGAAACAAATCTAACCAAAAGAGGCCTCTTGGTTGCCTATTATTAACTGGAGGAAGTGAATCTAGCCAGAAGAGGTCTGTTGATGGTGACTTCACTGGGGAAACAAATCTAACCAGAAGAGGCCTCTTGGTTGCCTATTATTAACTGGAGGAAGTGAATCTAGCCAGAAGAGGTATGTTGATTGCCTATCATTAACTGGAAGAAGTGAATCTAACCAGAAGAGGTCTTTGTTCACCTATCTTTAATCTGGAAGAAATAAATCTAACCAGAAGAGGTGTTCATTCGCTTGTCTTTAATCTGGAAGAAATAAATCTAACTTGAAGAGGTCTTTGTTTGCCTGTCTTTAATCTGGAAGAAATAAATCTAACCAGAAGAGGTCTTCGGCTGCATGTCTTTAATCTGGAAGAAATAAATCTAACCAGAAGAGGTCTTCGGCTGTCTGTCTTTAATCTGGAAGAAATAAATCTAACCAGAAGAGGTCTTCGGCTGCATGTCTTTAATCTAGAAGAAATAAATCTAACCAGAAGAGGTCTTCGGTTGACTGTCTTTAATCTGGAAGAAATAAATCTAACGAGAAGAGGTCTTTTGTTTTGTTGATTGACTTTTCCTACAAGGAAGAGAGTCAGTTGCGTGTAGATGTATGCATGATGTTCTCAAAATAAATGAGATTGTGTTATATGCATTTGTCATGTATGTGATATGGTATATGAATGTGATACGTTTATTGAAGTGTATCTTTGACAAATGTTGGGGAGCTTTGGGAAGTTAAATCCCGGATTATTGTTGGAGATGAAGAGTATGTTTATCTTCAAACTTTGTTTAGAATGTTTCCGCTGGAATTCCTGTTTTGTTGTTTAAGGAGAAATCTGCTGGGGAACATTGACTTTGGCTCTTTGATTGAGGAAAACTTTGCAGGGAATGTTGATTTTTGTTTGGGGAATAGAGTTCAGGAGTTTTAGTTGTCCATTGCTCTACTGGGGAGTTACTTCTTGACTAGGGAGAAGAAAAGTTAGTTGTTATCTAGTCGGAATCCAGGCTTCGCAGTAACCTGTTAGGGAAGATGAAATTAACTATTATCTGGTCGGATTCCAGGCTTCACAGAGAATTGAAGTTAAATTTTATCTGGTAGGATTCCAGGCTTCCTAGAAACTTAGATGAAATTAACTGTTATCTGGTCGGATTCCAAGCTTCATAGAAAATTGAAGTTAAACTGTTATCTGGTCGGATTCCAGGCTTCACAGAAACTTAGATGAAATTAACTGTTATCTGGTCGGATTCCAGGCTTCGTAGAAAATCGAAGTTAAACTGTTATCTGGTTGGATTCCAGGCTTCACAACAACTTAAATGAAATTAACTGTTATCTGGTCGTATTCCAGGCTTTGCAGAAAATTGAAGTTAAATTGTTATTTGGTCGGATTCCAGGCTTCGCAACAACTTAGATGAAATTAACTATTATCTGGTCGGATTCTAGGCTTCACAAAAAAATTGAAGTTAACTGTTATCTGGTCGGATTGTAGGCTTCGCAGTAACTTAGATGAAATTAACTGTTATCTGGTCAGATTCCAGGCTTCGTAGAAAATTGAAGTTAAACTGTTATCTGGTCGGATTCCAGGCTTCGCAGCAACTTAGATGAAATTAACTGTTATCTGGTCGGATTCCAGGCTTCACAGAAAATTGAAGTTAAACTGTTATCTGGTCGGATTCCAGGCTTCGCAACAACTTAGATGAAATTAACTGTTATCTAGTCGGATTCCAGGCTTCGTAGAAAATTGAAGTTAAACTGTTATCTAGTCGGATTCCAGGCTTCTCAACAACTTAGATGAAATTAACTGTTTATCTGGTCGGATTCCAGGCTTCACAAAAAATTGAAGTTAAACTGTTATCTGGTCAGATTCTAGGCTTCACAACAACTTAGATGAAATTCTGTTATATGGTCGGATTCCAGGCTTCGCAGCAACTTAGATGAAATTAACTGTTATCTGGTCAGATTCCAAGCTTCATATCAACTTAGATGAAATTAACTGTTATATGGGTCAGATTCCAGGCTTCACAGAAAATTGAAGTTAAACTGTTATCTGGTCGGATTCCAGGCTTCCCAGCAACTTACTGAATTTTAACTGTTATCTGGTCGGATTCCAGGCTTCACAGCAAATTTCTAGGATGAATGAAGTTAATTGTTATTTGGTTGGATTCCAGGCTTTGCAACAACTTATTGAAGTTAACTGTTATCTAGTCAGATTCCAGGCTTCGCAGCAACTTACTGGGGATAATATCAACTCCGCTAGGGACAAGGGGTTTTGTATGTTGGTTTGTAATAGTCTGAGAAAAGAACTCAAGCTGGGGAGTTTGTAGTCTGTTGGGGAAATAAACCCTGTTGAGAAGAAAATTTTTGAGACCTTACCGGGGGACATGAATTCTTTCATGCAAGGTT
This sequence comes from Vicia faba, assembly GCA_948472305.1. Taxonomy (NCBI): domain Eukaryota; kingdom Viridiplantae; phylum Streptophyta; class Magnoliopsida; order Fabales; family Fabaceae; genus Vicia; species Vicia faba. The sequence continues at coordinate 1,215,944,336 of OX451735.1, forward strand.
CATTTTTTCAGTTAAGGCCACACTCAACTGGGGAGAGGATTCCAGGAAATTGGAACTTCGGATGGAGACTGTATAAATCCAACTCTTATGGGGATAATATTTTTGAAGTGATTATGTGGGGATATCCATGAATTTGGCCTTGTGGGAATTTGTGGACAGCTTAAACTCTGTCTTCTCCTAGAGTCCTTAGTAACTGTTGATCAGAGTGACAAATCTTTTACTGATAGACAAAACAATGAGATAACGAGGCTTTAATCCCTAACTTTTGCCTGGACCGTCTTTTCAGATTTTCAGTCCAACGGGATACCCTTTTTTTTGTTGCCCGGGCCGCCTTTTCTGGTATTCAACTTGCTGCCTATACAATCTTTTGTACATATCCTTAATTTTTTCCAGAACCTTTTGGCTCACCAGGATGCCCTTATTTTGCCTAGGTATGTCAACCTAGCGGGTCTCTTTTCATGCGTAGTATTTTCTGACTATGTCCACATTCATAGGGTATGGAGAATTGTTATTGTCTATGGTAGTAAGTGTTATAGTATTGCCATAAAATGTTTCTTGGTTGTACGTGACCCTTTACTGGAATTCATGTTCAATGCCCTAAGTGATTCTGATGGAGACCTGCCCCTGGCTATTCAGAACTTTATGAGATATTTCTTGGAATCTTGACTTGACTGCCACTGATGAGTTGGACAATAACATGTCATGCCCCCTTGATTATGGGAGACTTGTCATTGGAAGTGTCTTCCCATTTGAAGTGATTCAGTTTATTGAGAGAGTTTTCGTTCGTTGGATATTTGTCGTGTGAATTTCTCCGTTGTCAAACAATTAGCCATATGCAAACAACGATATTCAAACAATGCAAAGTTTATGTCTGTCTTGAGATTTTTTTTTGAAAGATGCACTTTTAAAGAGCAACAAAATTTTGTAATAATATGAATTCAACTCATGGTTTACAGTAAGCCTTACAGGAGTCAGGATACATTTTGTAACAATATGCTTTCAAACTGACTCATGCTTCAATTAGGACTTTTAAGGGGTTGTAACGTGGTATGGTTCATGGTTTAAGAAACAAAGGATAAGGCTCAAAGTTTATTTGTACCCAACATGTTCTCCGTGATGTTATTCAATCCTATGCTCAGTTAATTATGCGTTTTGGTTCCAATAGAGTTTGGAATTATAGCACTGGTCCTTTGATGATGGTTCAGAGACCAAAAGTTCATTTGAGAAGGAAGTTATTGTGACATTTTTCTTTTGTTGAGGATTTTTAGTGACCTCTTTCTGACCTTATTATTGTTAGAACAAGATTAGTTCTGATCATATCTTAGAGTTTTTATGATAACAATAAATTATATTTTATATATTTGATACTCTGATGAACGTATTTAATTGGTTCAAATAATGTTCTGACATAAGCATCTTGATGTGCTAAGCTGAAAATAAATGAAGAAGTGCTTTGATGAAAGAACTATTTGTTTTAGCGCAAGTGCTGATGCTGATGTTGTCTCTGATAATGTTCTGACAGAAGCATCTTGATGTGCTGAGCTGAAAATAAATGAAGAAGTTCTTTGATGAAAGAAATATTTGTTTTAGCGCAAGTGCTGATGCTGATGCTGACTCTGGTAAAATAATTATTCTATTACATCTTCTAACGCTTAGCAAGTTTCTGTGTAATCTATGTTTCAAAAGTTCTTTGAAAGCAAGTGCTGTTCAGAAGATATTTGAAAGAAAGTTTTGTTCAGAAGATATTTGAAAGCAAGTGTTGTTCAGAAGATATTTGAAAGCAAGTGTTGTTCAGAAGATATTTGAAAGCAAGTGTTGTTCAGAAGATATTTGAAAGCAAGTGTTGTTCAGGAGATATTTGAAAGCAAGCGCTGATCAGAAGTACTTAGCAAGCAAAGCGTTATTTAGAAGATAAGAAAGCATGTTCTGAATTCTAGACGTGAAGCAAGTTCTGAAAGAATGAAAAAGCTAAACAAGTCTTGTCAAGGATCAGGAGACATGCTCTTACAAGTGTCATTTGCTCATTTAATGCAAAGACGGCTACATGCACTCAAGTGTCTACACTAGTGCATTAGAAAATGGAATAGTGCAAGGAAACACGCAGACATTTAATGCTCTCCATTTGAAGGAAGCAACGATCATTTTTCTTCATGCTATATATAAAAGAACATTAATTGCAAGCTAACTGCTCAACTGCTCAACCAAAATACTGAAAGGTTGAACAACTGAAGTTCTGAATAGAACTGAACAAATTCAAAAAGAAGCAAAAGCTACGCAAAATATTCTGGGCTCACAAACAAATTTCATACACTTTGTGCTATACTATTCTTAGTGAAAAATCACAGTTGTGATATAGCTTTCTTAGAAGAAAACTTTGTTTCACTATCTGTAAAGATTTATCTCTTGTAATTGTTCCTTGAGAGACCAAGTTTGGTCATAATTCTCAAGTAGACTAGGACTAGTTTAAGTCTTAGTGGTGTGAGTCTCTTGTAAGATTACTTTTGAGAAAGGCGAAATCACCTTGGCGGGTGGACTGGAGTAGTTTGAGTTCAAACGAACCAGGATAAAAATAACCTTGTCTTTCCATTATTGTTGTGCCTTTAAGGAAAAGAAAAAGAGAAACTTATTCAACCCCCCTTCTAAGTGTTTTCTCCACCTTCAATTGGTATCAGAGCTTGAATCTGAGCTCAACACTTAACCGTGTCAGGAAAAGATCTAGAAGAAAACACAAATGACTACTGAGCAAAACAACAATAGTTACAACAAACCTCCTGCATTTGATGGAGAAGATTTTGAATATTGGAAAGATAGACTAGAAAGTTTCTTTCTAGGTCATGATAGTGATTTATGGGATATAGTCTTGGATGGTTACACACATCCTACAGACTCAGAAAGAAACAAGATTGATAGGAAAAATATGGATAAACAACAAAAGGCTGATTTCAAAAATCATCATAGAGCTAGAAATATTTTTCTAAATGCTATCTCTAAAATGGAATATGAAAAAATCACAAATAGAGATACAACACATGATATGTTTGAGTCACTCAAAATGACTCATGAAGGAAACGATCAAGTGAAGGAGTATAAAGCTCTGGCTCTCGTCCATAAGTATGAAGCCTTCAAAGTAGAAGAAACTGAATCTATAGAAGCAATGCTCTCAAGGTTTCAAACTATGATCATTGGTCTGAGAGTTTTGAACAAGGGATACACTAAAGCAGACCACGTTAAAAAGATCACCAGAAGCTTACCCAGAAGATGGGCACCTATGGTCACTGCTTTCAAAGTATCAAAAGATCTGAACAACGTGTCTCTTAAAGAACTCATCAGCGCTCTCAGAAGCCATGAGATAGAACTTGATGAGCACGAGCCTCAAAATAAAGGTAAGTCTCTTGCCCTTAAGTCAATTAAGAAATATGATACTAACGCTTTTCAGGATGAAGAGGAAAACTCTGAAGAATCTGCGTCAGAAGAAGACGAACTATCCTTGTTCTCCAGAAGGATCAATCATCTGTGGAAGCACGGACAGAAGAAGTTCAGGAACTTCAAGAAGTCAGAAGATAAACCAGAATCTTCTAGACATAAAAAGTCAAATAGAAGAGAAGTAATCTGTTATGAATGCAAAGAACCTGGACACTATAAGAGTGATTGTCCAAAATTTCAGAGAGAAAAACCAAAGAAAAAGTTTGGTAAAAAGAAAGGGATGATGGCAACCTGGGATGAATCAGAATCCTCTGAAGATGAATCTGATTCTGAAGATGAGAACACCAACCTAGCTTTGATGGCTACCACAGCAGATGACTCAGATTGTGAGTCAGAACCAAGAGAGGTATTTTCTGAATTTACCAGAGATGAACTTGCTGATAGTTTATCAGAACTTCTGGAAAACTACAGCCAGCTCAAAATCAAATACAAGAAACTCAAGAAGAGTCTTGTATCTGATCTTGAGAAACATTAAACAGAAAAATCTAAACTCATAGAAAATAATTTTAAACTTAAAGAAGAAATTCAAAATGTTCAAAAAAATTCTAGTTCAGAGTCTGTGTCAAGTTCAAAAGATATTCTGAAAGAATATGACTGTAGCTTTCAAACTTTTCTGGCTAAAAGCATAGATAGAAGCAAAATGGCTTCAATGATCTATGGAGTTAGTGGGAAAAACAGAAGAGGAATTGGATATGAACCTCCCAAAGGGAAGGGGACATATATACCAAAACCTGTTGCTAAGATGACTTTCACTTACAAACCTCTGAACAAACAATTCAAGTTTGGACACACACATGATATAAAATTTACATCACATTCTGGAAACTCTTATGCTAACCCAAAGTTCAAACAAAACTTTAAACGCTCTAACCCAAGAGGACCCAAAAAGATATGGGTACCTAAGGATAAAATAATATTTGTTGCAGATGTCCTTAACAGCTCAATTGAGACACCAATCATGGTACATGGACTCTGGGTGCTCACGACACATGACGGGAAAAAAAGCTTATGTTCCAAAACCTGGAATTTAAAGTTGGAGGAGACGTTAAGTTTGGAGGTAATCAGAAAGGGAAGATTATTGGTTCTGGAACCATTAGAAACGGTAACCTTCCTTCTATCTCTAATGTTTTATTAGTAGAAGGATTAGCGCATAACCTTCTGTCCATAAGTCAATTAAGTGACAACGATTATGACATTATCTTCAATCAAAATTCTTGTAAAGCTGTCAGTCAAAAAGATGGATCAATCCTCTTTTCTGGCAAGAGAAAGAACAACATATACAAAATTGATTTGTCAGATCTTAAATCTCAGAATGTTAAATGCCTTTTGTCTGTTAGCGATGAGCAATGGGTATAGCACAGAAGATTGGGACATGTTAATTTAAGAAAAATATCTTAACTAAATAAATTAAATTTAGTCAGAGGACTTCCCAATCTGAAGTACAACTCAGAAGCTCTGTACGAAGCATGTAAAAAAGGAAAATTTTCAAAACCTTCCTTTAAATCTAAAAATGTTGTTTCTTCCTCTAGGCCATTAGAACTACTTCATATTGATCTGTTTGGGCCAGTTAAAACTGCATCCATCAGAGGCAAGAAGTATGGATTGGTCATTATTGATGACTTCAGCAGATGGATATGGGTCAAGTTTTTAAAACACAAGGATGAGTCACATTCTGTGTTCGTTGACTTCTGTAACCAAGTGCAAAATGAAAAAGATATTAGAATTATAAAAGTCAGAAGTGATCATGGTGGTGAATTTGAAAACCATTATTTTGAAAAATATTTTAAAGAAAATGGCATTGTTCATAATTTATCTTGTCCTAGAACTCCCCAACAAAATGGAGTTGTAGAACGAAAGAATAGAAAATTACAAGAAATGGCTAGAACCATGATCAATGAAACTAATATAACAAAGCACTTTTGGGAAGAAGCTGTGAACACAACATGTTATATTCATAATAGAATCTCTATAAGACCTATTCTTGAAAAGACTCCCTATGAATTATAGAAAAACAGAAAACCCAACATTTCTTATTTCCATCCTTTTGGATGTACTTGTTTTATTCTGAACACTAAAGAAAATCTGAACAAGTTTGATTCTAAAGCACAAAAGTGATTTATGCTTGGATATTCTGAACGCTCAAAAGGCTATAGAGTATATAACACAGAAACTCTTATTGTTGAAGAATCAATCAAAGTCAGGTTTGATGATAAGCTTGGCCAGCAATAGCCAAAGAAAATTGATATTTCTGTAGGCACAGAAGATCATCCCTCAAACTCTGAAACTTCAGAAGCAAAGGAAGACTCTGAAGCAAAGAAAGACTCAGAAGCAAAGGAAGACTCAGAAGATCACCCTCTTGACAATGCTCTGGACAATCTCAGAATCTCTGAACAACCCACTCAGAAAAGGTTTCCTAGAATCTCTTTAGCTTACAAAGAAGACATGATTATTGGGAGAAAAGAAGATCCCATCAGAACAAGATCCTCTCTCAGAATCAATGAAGAATCATTGTTTGGATTGGTATCTCTGATTGAGCCAACTTCTATTGATAAAGCTCTGGAAGACAATGATTGGATCTTAGCAATACAAGAGGAACTCAATCAATTTTCCAGAAATGGTGTATAGGATCTAGTTCCAAGACCCAAAGGATTCAACATTATAGGAACCAAATGGGTTTTCAGAAACAAACTGAACGAGCAAGGAAAGGTGATCAGAAACAAAGCACGACTGGTTGCACAGGGTTATAGTCAACAAGAAGGAATTGACTATAATGAAACCTTTTCCCCAGTCGCCAGGTTAGAGTCTATCAGATTATTAATTTCTTTTGCTGTTCAAAATAACATTTCATTATATCAAATGGATGTTAAAAGTGAATTTTTAAATGGCTATATAGAAGAAGAAGTTTATGTCCATCAACCTCCTGGCTTTAATGATTCAAAACTGTGATCGGTGGATCTGGAACTGACTGTTTTAACGTTGGTTCGCGAAATGTCGCGGAAGCAAGAGTCGCCACCGTCTTTTATTTTCTCCAAATGGAAAGGACAAAAGCACAGAAAAATTCCTTAAAGAGATTGCTCTCGGTTCGGGAGGTAGGTTATAGAAAGGGAAGGTGTTAGCACCCTTTCTATCCATGGTTATCCATGGGCTCTTAGATACTTGCTCAATGTGTTTTCAAAAATGTTTGTTTGCTTTTCAATGTGGGTTTTTAAAAAAGTTTCTTTGAAAAATTTCAGTTCGACTCGTACGTCAGAGTGTTTGAAAAATTTGCTTTGAAAGCTTTTGAAAAATGTTGGTGTGAAAATATGTTTTGATTTGTTTGAAATTAGAGCAAGTATCCTTGAGAACCTACCTACCCTAAGGAATTCGTCTGTGTAAATGTCCTTTAAAGTAGTGCCATCCCACCATTGAGAGGTAGGTAGCACCACCGTTGGAGGTGTTCGGGTCAATTCGAGGTTCGGGACATGGTAATCACCAGAGCAATGGGAAGACACCTTAGAAGCTACCCTCATGCCAGGTTCCCGGATCATGAGGACTTACTAAGACATCCTCTACTCGACGATCACCTTTCGAGGCAAGGCAACAGTGAGGCGTACCCTAGGGGTGGTGTGTGCGATTCGTGTGTCGTTTTCATTTGCATTTGTCTTTTGTCATGTCATGGTGATATACGCTTGATTTTATTTTTAAGTCCATACATTCTTTCATGCTTTTTGTTAACAGTTAAAAAGTTTGCGGGAAAATAAATCTAAACTATTACAAAGGCGCGGGTCCACATCGCCAAAATTAAACCGGACCCGATTTAGCGGAAAGTAAATGAAGCAAAAGTAAAAGTGCGAGAAGTATAATCGTTACATCGCTTTGGGAGAGATACAAAATTAATTAAACGACATAAAATAAAATATGCGAAATTAACAATTAAAAATATGGGCGTTGGACCCTTTTGCAAAAAATTAAATTTAATGAGGAATTAGAATTAAAATTAAAAGAAAAAAGAATGTTTTTGGTATTTTGGTATTTTTTAAGATTTAATGGAAAAAAGAATTTATTGAAATTAAAATAAAATGCTAAACCCTAGTTCTAATGGTTTTTAAGTTTATTGCGAAAATATTAAGTTTTAACCTAATTTAAATCTAAGTTAATTTACATGCAAAATTTAATTATAGAAAATAAATAAAATAAATATTATTATTGTAAAAAGGAAATTAAAAGGAATCAAATTAACAATTAAACCTATTTCTACATATTTTTGTATTTTTATTATGAAAAGAATTAACAATAAATCCTAATTTAAATCAACTAATTAACATGCAAATTTTTATGAAAAATAATTAAGATAAAACAAATATTATATTTTCACCTTTTCTGATTTTTTTATATTTTTTATGTTTTGTAAAAATAATAATTAAATTAAAACAATAAAACAAATAAAGATAATAATTAAAAAAAGGTATGAGAAAAATAAAAAATAAAAAAATTTGCAAACCAGGGTGGGGGTGTAGTCCCAATATGGAGGTTTTGGACTTAGCAAATCTGGCCCAACAAGCATGGAATTTGTTGACTTTCCTAGGCCACGTACATGCATGCTGACTTGTCCTCATGGTGTCCCTCAATGCACAACCCTTGATCTGGTTCCATTAAGCACGTGGCTGGCTTGATATGGGGAGCACACGGTAGTCTATGATGCTTACGCTGCATGGGAATATATATGGAAAAATATTATTGAGAATGATGCAGACCTGGGACTCGAACCCAGGTCTTATGCCTTGCCAATGCCTTCTCAGACCAACTGTACCAACCACACGCGTTTATAATATAATACATAAACAAATAATATAAAAAAGAAACGAAGATATTAGTGGAGAGCGCGCGAAATTTTGAATAAGCGTATCATGTGTTGCCACGCTTCATCGTCCCCACTATCCCTGAAACAAAAACACAAAAGCAACGGTTTTGGACCCGTTGCATTAGGCAAGCTTCAAGAAAATAGCGACTAGCGCTATGGTGATCATAAATTGATCGCGAGGGTCAAGCTTTCTTCGTCTTGATGAGCTGATTGCAATGGTGGTACTGGGATGGTCTAATTTTTCCTCTAGTAAGAACCCCTAATTTGAAGCTCACGAAACCCTAATATTCAGTCATGGTGTAATCTCGTATAGCACAGAAAAACGCAATTAAAGGTGTTAGTTAGCTTCAAAAACTCACAACAAACATGAATCAATAAATAAAAATGGCAAAGAATGTATGAATCATGATGTACGATTCCAAAAATTTTGAGATGCAGTCTGAGCTTTATCTACCAATTCCTGGAGCTTTGCTTGTTGTTTGTGATTGGCACACGTTCAGAGTTACCCAAGGAAGCTAATGGGATCAAGATTAGGGCTTGAATCGACCTCTAGAGTTGATTTCAGTTTTGAGTTTTTCAAGCAATTTTTCAAGTTTGTCCTAGCCTCTTATGCGCAGCTTTCATTCTCTTTCATTAGGTTTATGATCAGGGTTATGTAGTGAGATGATTAGGTCAACAAAACTTGATACAATCCAAGGCATTCAATGATTTTGCAAATTGATTTTCTAAGAATCTTTACATATCTTTTTCATGTGCAATTTGGTGTCAATTAGTTCAAATCAGACCAAAACCTTCCATAATTGGCTAAGCACGAGATATTGATAGTAAAACATGCATGAAAAGATTTTTTTAGGTCAAGTTTATATTTTTCACATATTTAAATAATTTAAATGAATTAATATTAATATAAATTCAAATAAATAATTAAAAATTGAGAAAATACTTCCCCTTGGGCTTAATGGTCGTGCATAGGCTTGGCATGAAGAAACTTGGAAGGAAAATGGGCCCATTAGCATTTTTAGACCATTTGAATCAAAGTTGACCTTTCAAAATTCCCAAAAATTTCCCAACTTCCACAAGGCATAACTTGCTCAATTTTTAAGCTTTTCACATGTTCTTGGACATTTTGGAAAGGTATTTGAGTCCTTTAACCAATGCCTTTGGTCCCATGTCATTTTGATTTACCAATCTCAAGTTATGGCCTTTGACTTAAAGTCCCTTTTTGTTGACTTTTGAAAATGACCTATAATGTTGAAATTAATAACTTTTTGTGAGAGCATTTCTTGGACTTGGAATATGAAGATGAATTGTAGGAAATGTCTTTCTCTTCAAAATGAGCTTTGGATGGAATTTTTCTGATAATCCATGTGAAAGTTATGCCCTGGTCAATTTCAGTTGACTTTTTCAGCTGTCCAAATATAGTAACTTTTGCATCTTTGATGATTTCTAAGCCAAATTTTGAGAATCATGATCAGGCATTGATCAAATGATGTTTGTGGCTTCAAAATGATATGTTGACCAAAAATTTGAACTTTTGACTGTCAAATGACCATTTTGCCCCTACAGTTGACTGTAATGCAATCTAGGGTTTTGACTGTGCAATTTTGAGCTGAATGCCTTGAAACTTGATATGAGGATACTTGACCATATTTGTAAGCATGTGAGACTTGATTGGGCCTTTGAAAACTTCATTTTCTTGATCAGAACCCAAACCCTAGTTTTGACTGTATAGGAGACAGTTGGACTGCACAACCCTTGGAGAATTTTGTGACCTGGCTTGGCAATTTCTTGAAGCATATGGGAGGGCAAATTTTGGGGTACAACAGTTGCCCCTGTTCAATCTTCTTAGACCTGAGGATGCAGATTGGCTGACGTGCCTTTCGTAATCCGAAGGTGGAAGATGATTGAACACTAAAGTGCCCAGAAATTTGCGCTCACATGTAGCAGTGTGATGGGGAATGGGCTTATAGATGCCATTTGGAGATTGCTGGATGGGATGATGGGCTTATAGATGCCATCTGGACGTTGATCGCGTAGGAGATTCTTTAGCTAGAACCTGCATACCTGCAAAAGAAAAAAATGAGTACCTGACACGTTGCAGGAGCTGATTTTAGATGCTTGGTATAGGTATGTCCTGACTGGTTACAGGAGCTGAATCTGGAGCTTCAAACGCTGATGAATGAACCAGGGATGGTTACTGCCTTAGCATGAATGGTAAGAGAACCTTGGGCGATTTTAATCTCAACAACGCTCGTTGAGAAAAATCTTGATGGGAATTATTATCTTCGCCGTATTGGGCAGAGAACCATAGGCAATTATAATCTGAAAGGAATGATCACCTCACACTCATCGTCGGAGAGGGAAATATCTGAAAAGGACTTGTCACCTCACACACCGTCGGAGAGGGAACCATAGGAGACTATCACCTCACACTCATCGTCGGAGAGGGAAACATCTGAAAAAGGAATTACTACCTCACACACCGTCGGAGAGGGAACCATAAGAGACTATCACCTCACACTCATCGTCGGAGAGGGAAACATCTAAAGAAAGGAATTACCACCTCACACTCATCGTCGGAGAGGGGACCATAAGAGAATATCACCTCACACTCATCGTCAGAGAGGGAAACATCTAAAAAAGGGATTACTACCTCACACACCGTCGGAGAGGGAACCATAGGGAGAATATCACCTCACACTCATCGTCGGAGAGGGAAACATCAAAAAAGGGATTACTACCTCACACACCGTTGGAGAGGGAACCGTAGGAGAATATCACCTCACACTCATCGTCGGAGAGGGAAACATCTAAAAAAGGAATTACCACCTCACACTCATCGTCGGAGAGGGGACCATAAGAGAATATCACCTCACACTCATCGTCGGAGAGGGAAACATCTGAAAAGGCAATCTGGAAGCAGCATCAGAACGTCACCATATCTGGATCATATCTGAAACTATATCTAGAAGGATATCTGGAAGCAGCATCAGAACGTCACCATATCTGGATCATATCTGAAACTATATCAAGAAAGAATTCTGGAAGCAGCATCAGAACGTCACCATATCTGGATCATATCTGAAACTATATCGAGAAGGAATTGTGTTAGTTGATAGTAATCATTTTGGTATTGATCTTTTTCCTGAAAAGGCAAAACATAATTGTATGCAAAATCATGATGCATGAACTGTATGTCTTCAAAATTAATGAGATTCATGTAGTATGATGCATATGCATGCTATAACGTATGAAGATGTGATGTTTATGAATGTATATTTGTCTAAGAAAATGAATCCTTGACGGGTGCCGGGAAGTCACTCCTGGGCTGATGTTGAAGAATAGCTTTTGCTTCCGCTGGGGATGATAGTTGCAAGAATACCGGTAGGAGAAGATGACTCCGTTGCGGAACAATCTTGGTAAATGGAAGATTCTGTGGGGAGAAAAAGATATTCTAGCGACCATGCTGGGAAGAAATACTCTGTGGGGAGAGAGATACTTTTGCTGAATTGTTGATGATAACTTGCTGGGGATATCCTTGTTGTTGGAAGTGTTGATGGACTTCGCTGGGATAAGAAGATTCTGTCAACGACGCTCTTTCCGTGGCTTTTGGCTGAGGATAACCCAGTTATATCCTGTTAAGGAAATAACTCTTTAAATCAAGCCGGACGACGCGTTCGTGTTCCGAGAGGGATAAGCTTCCAGAATATACTGGGGATAAGCTTACTGCTTGGGGAGATGTGGATTCCAACCTTCCTGGGAACTGGATTGGATTCTCCTGGGGAAGTATTGAACTGCGTTGGTTATATTCTTCACCGGAACCTACCCTGATACCTTAGAGGACAGAGCAATCAGATTGCTTAGACCACCCTTTATTGCCCCTGTTTCTATGGGGGAGGCCCTTGTGGGGTACTGATAGTTGTTGATGGACGAACCTTCTTCTGGTAGACAGATAGCAGGACATAGTCGTACTCTTTAATCCCTAACTTTTGCCTGGACCGCCCTTTCGGGTTTTCAGTCCATCGGGATACCCATTTTTGCCCAAGCCGCCTTTTCAGGTTTTCGACTTGCCGGGTGTACAGATTTTTCATTTTCATCCCTCATTTTGCCCGAACCCTTTTGGTTCGCCGGGAAGCCCTTATTTTTGCCTAGGTGTGTCAACCTAGCGGGTCTTTGATTTTGCGTAGTATTCTTTGACTATATCCCCGCTCTTAGAATGCAGGGAGGTGCCCCTGGCTGCTTGTGTTACCCTATTACCAGAAGGTGTCTGATCGTGCAAGATTCGTTGCTGGAGTGCCCCAAGTGACACAGGCAGAGATTTGCCCCAGGCTTTTTGGCCTTTTGAGAGATTCTCTGGACCTTGACTTAACTGTCCCAGATGGTAGACCATGATCATATCATGCCCCTTGATTGGAGATACTCTTGTTCACTAGGTATTTCTCGTGCGAATTTCCCTGCTGTTCAAACAAAAAGTCATATGCAAACAAAGTTATGTTAAAAATGCAAAGCCTATGTCTGTCTTGAAGATTTTGAAAATGCATTCTTTTTCATAAAACAAATGATTGTTTGTAAAACGTGATGTCAAACTCCGTATTTACCGTAGGCCTTCAGGAGTCAGGATACCTTTCGTGACAGTATGCTTTCGAACTAACCCGTGCTTCAGCTAGGACTTTTAAGGGTTATAACGTGGCCTGGTTCACGGTTTAAGAAACAAAGGATAAAGGCTCAAATTATTTGTACCCACCCGCTCTTCGTGATGTTCTCCAAACCTAAACTCAGTTGATCACACGTTAGACCTTGTTTGAGTCTTTGCTTTGATGTTCCAATAATGGTTCAGATGTTGATGATTTATTCTGAATAGGCAGTCATTTTTGCTTGTTGAGGGTTTATAAGACCTCTTTCTTGATTTTGTTATCCCTTTCTTTTTTTGCCTGAACTGCTTCCCTTTTTTGGAATTACAGTCAGCGGGATGCCCCAGTTTCATAAGTCCCCTTTGTAGGTTTAGACTTTTTGGGCTTTTCATTTCAGGAATTTTGATGATGACTGCCTGTCCTTATTGATTATTCGGAACCATCACTGTCTTTCGTTTTGTAAGGACCTCTTTGGTGCCATTCGTTATGCACTTGGATCAACTGAGAGACTACCCTGCCCCAGGTTATGATTAAGGGTTTTGATTTTCGAAAATAAAAACTCCTACTTCTTTGGCTCTTGATGGGTTGACGAGGGATTATCATCCTTATAACTCCAGTGTTTAGGGGTTGAAACAATGCCTGTACCTCATCAGCGGGGTTTGTTCAAAAGCATACTGTAATGATCGCGGTATCGTTTTCGTCATCCTCCCTCAAGAGGCTTAGAATTATTAATTGAGAGTTGATCATCAGAAAAATATGAAAATAATTTGCATATAGTGAATACGAATATATTGATTCAAAAACAGACATAAGCGATGCATTAATGGAATAACAATGTTTTAACATGAATAAATGTTTAAACAAAAGAAAAATCACAACTTGAATTCGAATGAACAAAAAGCGCTTTCTATCCTAGCCATGTTTTGGCATGGGAGCAGTGATCACGTTGGGAGTCTCGGGTACTTTAAACTGAATCTCTCCAGCGTCGATCATGCCTTGAATCTTGTACTTCAGCGCCCAACAATCCTCAGTATCGTGCCCCGGGCTACCAGAATGGTAAGCGCACCTTGCTTCTGGGTTGTAGCTTGGAGAGGAGGTCTTTGGATTTGCAGGAGGGTTGATCACCGCAATCAGGTTCATCCTTAACATGTGTTGCAAGGCTCGTGACCATGGCATGTTGATATTGGTGAATTGTCTCTTAGGCTCGTCCGACCTGTTCTGATCAACCCGCTGTTTCTGGAGAGGTCGTTGTTGAACCTGTGAAGTAGTAGCAACTCGGAGAGGTCTATTCACTGGACCCGACCTTTGCCCTCTTGGGAGCTGTTCCATGACCTGGTCCCTGATTTGGGCTGGTTGCTTCATGCCTTGAGGAAGCTGACTGACCATGGCTCTCAGTTCTCCTTGCTCCTGAGCTAAACCTTGAATGAGGGCCCTTTGCCCCAGCATCTGAGTTTTCAATGTGTCTACCTCAGCTTGTAGACGTTTCAGCTGTTCGTCCTTGTCATCTTCAGGACTTTTTCTGATCAGATTCCCCATGAGGAGTGCCCTCAACTCTTCCTGCCCCTTGGATAGACCTAGGAAGATTTCCCTAAACTGAGACTCTTGAGCGTGAAGGTCCTGGTTATCTTGTTGTGAGGCCATTGCTGAAATAAACAGCGAGAAAGGTAAGTGACCTGCAAAGGGATACCTGTAATGCAATGATGTGTATGATATGCATGTAATGTTTTCAAGGACCTCGCGGGGTAAACAGAAAATTTGTTAGCATTTGGAACCGGTAGCTTGATTGTAAGAACTTCATTTTATTGAGAGTCCTTCATCAAGGGTCAAAGGCTCACCATATCCAGTGGGTCATAGCCCCTGACGCCCTTGGCTAGAGGAAAATAAATCCCCTTTGCCCCTTGCTGGGTAATTGGTTTATCATGACCTGCATCACAAGCCCTTGAGATCCTTGAAATGGGTTAGGATGTATGCAATGGTATGCAATGGTATGATGTCATGCTATGCATGGGGTGAAGTAGGTAAACCCTGTTATGAGTCCCAATTAAGGACTATAAACAAACCCTGCAAGAAATTCAGTATACTTTGTTATGAGTCCCAATTAAGGACTATAAACAAAACCTGCAAGAGATCTAGTAAACCCTGTTATGAGTCCCAGTTAAGGACTATAAACAACACCTGCAAGAAATTTGGTAAACCCTGTCATGAGTCCTAGTTAAGGACTATAAACAAGACCTGCAAGAAACTTAGTACCCTGTTATGAGTCCCAATTAAGGACTATAAACAAGACCTGCAAGAAACAAGTGTTAGGTAACAAGTACACAGATAGTCAAGTACGAAGGCACACAAGTCACACAAAAGAGCCCTTAAGGTTTAGGCCAGCATGAGGTCTGGGTAGTACCCTCTTTCAGTTTGTTGGTTAAGACCTGTCCTATCAGAAGTAACCGGGTTCTAGAGGATCCCAATATCACTGACTACCCTCAATCGGTCATAACTCCAGCATCGCAATCTTTTCTTGCGGCCAGAACCATCACGAGAGTTTAGCCTCAATGGGCGTAGCATACTGCTACTGTTTCTATTGGCCAAGTTGGGTCATTTAAGGTTCTAAGGTCTGTTGGTGCTTAATGACTCCTTGGAAGACCCATATTCTCCCCGTTTTAACACGAGGGATATCGGTACAGACCAAGGCGCCACACCAACGTAGCCACTGCTTCACCCATGTCGGTATACGCCGGACAGGTCCCTCACAGCTTATGCTACCTAAACAGGGTATCCCCAGATCCGGGTTAGGATCTATGTAACTCCGATACAACCCACAATAGTAAAGCAAGCAAAGAAGACAATTGAAAACATAGTTATGACCTAGCCCTAAGGTACACCTCACTTTAAGTTTAATTCCCCAGCAGAGTCGCCAGTTCTGTGATCGGTGGATCTGGAACTGACTGTTTTAACGCTGGTTCGCGAAATGTCGCGGAAGCAAGAGTCGCCACCGTCTTTTATTTTCTCCAAATGGAAAGGACAAAAGCACAGAAAAATTCCTTAAAGAGATTGCTCTCGGTTCGGGAGGTAGGTTATAGAAAGGGAAGGTGTTAGCACCCTTTCTATCCATGGTTATCCATGGGCTCTTAGATACTTGCTCAATGTGTTTTCAAAAATGTTTGTTTGCTTTTCAATGTGGGTTTTTAAAAAAGTTTCTTTGAAAAATTTCAGTTCGACTCGTACGTCAGAGTGTTTGAAAAATTTGCTTTGAAAGCTTTTGAAAAATGTTGGTGTGAAAAGATGTTTTGATTTGTTTGAAATTAGAGCAAGTATCCTTGAGAACCTACCTACCCTAAGGAATTCGTCTGTGTAAATGTCCTTTAAAGTAGTGCCATCCCACCATTGAGAGGTAGGTAGCACCACCGTTGGAGGTGTTCGGGTCAATTCGAGGTTCGGGACATGGTAATCACCAGAGCAATGGGAAGACACCTTAGAAGCTACCCTCATGCCAGGTTCCCGGATCATGAGGACTTACTAAGACATCCTCTACTCGACGATCACCTTTCGAGGCAAGGCAACAGTGAGGCGTACCCTAGGGGTGGTGTGTGCGATTCGTGTGTCGTTTTCATTTGCATTTGTCTTTTGTCATGTCATGGTGATATACGCTTGATTTTATTTTTAAGTCCATACATTCTTTCATGCTTTTTGTTAACAGTTAAAAAGTTTGCGGGAAAATAAATCTAAACTATTACAAAGGCGCGGGTCCACATCGCCAAAATTAAACCGGACCCGATTTAGCGGAAAGTAAATGAAGCAAAAGTAAAAGTGCGAGAAGTATAATCGTTACATCGCTTTGGGAGAGATACAAAATTAATTAAACGACATAAAATAAAATATGCGAAATTAACAATTAAAAATATGGGCGTTGGACCCTTTTGCAAAAAATTAAATTTAATGAGGAATTAGAATTAAAATTAAAAGAAAAAAGAATGTTTTTGGTATTTTGGTATTTTTTAAGATTTAATGGAAAAAAGAATTTATTGAAATTAAAATAAAATGCTAAACCCTAGTTCTAATGGTTTTTAAGTTTATTGCGAAAATATTAAGTTTTAACCTAATTTAAATCTAAGTTAATTTACATGCAAAATTTAATTATAGAAAATAAATAAAATAAATATTATTATTGTAAAAAGGAAATTAAAAGGAATCAAATTAACAATTAAACCTATTTCTACATATTTTTGTATTTTTATTATGAAAAGAATTAACAATAAATCCTAATTTAAATCAACTAATTAACATGCAAATTTTTATGAAAAATAATTAAGATAAAACAAATATTATATTTTCACCTTTTCTGATTTTTTTATATTTTTTATGTTTTGTAAAAATAATAATTAAATTAAAACAATAAAACAAATAAAGATAATAATTAAAAAAAGGTATGAGAAAAATAAAAAATAAAAAAATTTGCAAACCAGGGTGGGGGTGTAGTCCCAATATGGAGGTTTTGGACTTAGCAAATCTGGCCCAACAAGCATGGAATTTGTTGACTTTCCTAGGCCACGTACATGCATGCTGACTTGTCCTCATGGTGTCCCTCAATGCACAACCCTTGATCTGGTTCCATTAAGCACGTGGCTGGCTTGATATGGGGAGCACACGGTAGTCTATGATGCTTACGCTGCATGGGAATATATATGGAAAAATATTATTGAGAATGATGCATACCTGGGACTCGAACCCAGGTCTTATGCCTTGCCAATGCCTTCTCAGACCAACTGTACCAACCACACGCGTTTATAATATAATACATAAACAAATAATATAAAAAAGAAACGAAGATATTAGTGGAGAGCGCGCGAAATTTTGAATAAGCGTATCATGTGTTGCCACGCTTCATCGTCCCCACTATCCCTGAAACAAAAACACAAAAGCAACGGTTTTGGACCCGTTGCATTAGGCAAGCTTCAAGAAAATAGCGACTAGCGCTATGGTGATCATAAATTGATCGCGAGGGTCAAGCTTTCTTCGTCTTGATGAGCTGATTGCAATGGTGGTACTGGGATGGTCTAATTTTTCCTCTAGTAAGAACCCTAATTTGAAGCTCACGAAACCCTAATATTCAGTCATGGTGTAATCTCGTATAGCACAGAAAAACGCAATTAAAGGTGTTAGTTAGCTTCAAAAACTCACAACAAACATGAATCAATAAATAAAAATGGCAAAGAATGTATGAATCATGATGTACGATTCCAAAAATTTTGAGATGCAGTCTGAGCTTTATCTACCAATTCCTGGAGCTTTGCTTGTTGTTTGTGATTGGCACACGTTCAGAGTTACCCAAGGAAGCTAATGGGATCAAGATTAGGGCTTGAATCGACCTCTAGAGTTGATTTCAGTTTTGAGTTTTTCAAGCAATTTTTCAAGTTTGTCCTAGCCTCTTATGCGCAGCTTTCATTCTCTTTCATTAGGTTTATGATCAGGGTTATGTAGTGAGATGATTAGGTCAACAAAACTTGATACAATCCAAGGCATTCAATGATTTTGCAAATTGATTTTCTAAGAATCTTTACATATCTTTTTCATGTGCAATTTGGTGTCAATTAGTTCAAATCAGACCAAAACCTTCCATAATTGGCTAAGCACGAGATATTGATAGTAAAACATGCATGAAAAGATTTTTTTAGGTCAAGTTTATATTTTTCACATATTTAAATAATTTAAATGAATTAATATTAATATAAATTCAAATAAATAATTAAAAATTGAGAAAATACTTCCCCTTGGGCTTAATGGTCGTGCATAGGCTTGGCATGAAGAAACTTGGAAGGAAAATGGGCCCATTAGCATTTTTAGACCATTTGAATCAAAGTTGACCTTTCAAAATTCCCAAAAATTTCCCAACTTCCACAAGGCATAACTTGCTCAATTTTTAAGCTTTTCACATGTTCTTGGACATTTTGGAAAGGTCTTTGAGTCCTTTAACCAATGCCTTTGGTCCCATGTCATTTTGATTTACCAATCTCAAGTTATGGCCTTTGACTTAAAGTCCCTTTTTGTTGACTTTTGAAAATGACCTATAATGTTGAAATTGATAACTTTTTGTGAGAGCATTTCTTGGACTTGGAATATGAAGATGAATTGTAGGAAATGTCTTTCTCTTCAAAATGAGCTTTGGATGGAATTTTTCTGATAATCCATGTGAAAGTTATGCCCTGGTCAATTTCAGTTGACTTTTTCAGCTGTCCAAATATAGTAACTTTTGCATCTTTGATGATTTCTAAGCCAAATTTTGAGAATCATGATCAGGCATTGATCAAATGATGTTTGTGGCTTCAAAATGATATGTTGACCAAAAATTTGAACTTTTGACTGTCAAATGACCATTTTGCCCCTACAGTTGACTGTAATGCAATCTAGGGTTTTGACTGTGCAATTTTGAGCTGAATGCCTTGAAACTTGATATGAGGATACTTGACCATATTTGTAAGCATGTGAGACTTGATTGGGCCTTTGAAAACTTCATTTTCTTGATCAGAACCCAAACCCTAGTTTTGACTGTATAGGAGACAGTTGGACTGCACAACCCTTGGAGAATTTTGTGACCTGGCTTGGCAATTTCTTGAAGCATATGGGAGGGCAAATTTTGGGGTACAACAAAAACATCCAGAACATGTTTTTAAATTAAAAAATTCTTTGTACGGTTTAAAACAAGCTCCCATAGCTTGGTATGATCGTCTGAGTAATTTTCTTTTAGAAAAAGATTTTACCAGAGGGAAAGTGGACACAACTCTATTCAGAAAGACATTTAAAAATGATATCTTAATTTGTCAAATTTATGTTGATGATATTATTTTTGGAACCTCTAATATCTCCCTTGGGAAAGAGTTTGCTAAGACCATGCAGGCAGAATTTGAGATGAGCATGATGGGAGAATTGAAGTTCTTTCTGGGAATTCAAATCAACCAGCTCTAGAAGGTACTTACATACATCAGACGAAGTATGTCAAAGAACTTCTGAAGAAATTTCAGATGTCAGAAAGCAAAGATGCTAAGACTCCAATGCATCCAACATGCATTCTGGGAAAAGATGAGGTAAGTATGAAGGTAGATCAGAAGCTCTACAAAGGTATGATTGGATCCCTTCTCTATCTGACTACATCTAGACCTGATATATTATTCAGCGTATGTTTATGTGCTAGATTCCAATCAGATCCTAGAGAATCTCACTTAACTGCTGTTAAGAGAATTCTGAGGTATCTGAAAGGTACTACTAATCTGGGTCTGTGTTACAGAAGATCAAAAGATTTCAGACTAGTAGGTTATTGTGATGCTGACTTTGCTGGAGATAGAATTGAAAGAAAGAGCACCTCTGGAAGCTGGCAGTTTCTGGGTGACAATCTTATCTCGTGGTACAGCAAGAAGCAAGCAACAATTTCACTCTCAACAATAGAAGCTGAGTGTAGCTCTCAGATGATTTGGATGAAAAGTCAGCTAGAAGATTTTAATCTTTATGAAAGTAAGATTCCTATCTTTTGTGACAATACTTCTGCAATTTGTCTTTCTAAAAATCCTATTTTACATTCTAAAGCTAAACACATTGAAATTAAATATCATTTTATAAGGGACTATATTCAGAAGAGAATTTTAAATCTAAACTTTGTAAAAACAGACCATCAATGGGCTGATATTTTTACCAAACCCCTTTCAGAAGATAGATTTAAATTCATTTTTAAAAATATTTGTATGGAATTATGTCCTGAACAAAAGAATATTTATCTTTTATGCTTGACTTCAGAATGTTCTGAAATGAATGCTCTGATTAACAACTCTTCAGAAGTTCGAAGAAAAGTTACATCAGAAGCTATATGAAATGTTCTGAAATGTTCTAACGTTTCAATTCAAGTATAGCTCATAAGTTCATTAGATCAAACATCTGTCTCATGCAACCTTCAGGAGATGAACACTTGGTGTGTTTCTGAAAGGTCACATGTGCTAAGCTATTGACTCCGTTCTAGGTAACTGTTATGATTTGATTAAAATCTCACGCTTTCCCCTCACTTTTCAAATTCATTAAATGCTAAGTTATGATTAGATTATTTTTATTTAAATTTTTTATTAAATACTCATTTTTACAGTTTTATTTTTTAACCTATTTCTGAAAAGTCTTCATATAAATACCTTTGTAAAAACCCTTCTCATTTTTTGTTTTGTTGAACCTCTGAATCTTTTATTAAAAAGAACTTTTGCGCTCTTCAACTATTTTTATATCTACTTTTTTATTATGCCAAAAAGGGGGAGAAAATGAGTATTTTGATCTAATCTCTGATTAACAGTTATGGGACTAAGTCAAACGTTCTAACAAAATACAAGATTTCTTTCTATGCTTTAAAGAACTTTGCAGGTATCATTTAAACTTTGGAAGTTTAAATTCAAATGAACATTATCTTCAAAAGAACCTGATGAAGAAATCTCAGAAGAAAAATTCCAAAGCTCTGATGAAAATTCTCAGGAAGTTTTTCTTATAGAAATATTTATTTCAGGGGGAGATTCCTATCTCTTATTACATTTATTTCTATATCTAAATATATTTTTGTCATCATCAAAAATGGGGAGATTGTTAGAACAAGATTAGTTCTGACAGAAGCATCTGATGTGCTGAGCTGAAAATAAATGAAGAAGTGCTTTGATAAAAGAACTATTTGTTTTAGCGCAAGTGTTGATGCTGATGATGTCTCTGATAATGTTCTGACAGAAGCATCTTGATGTGCTGAGCTGAAAATAAATGAAGAAGTTCTTTGATGAAAGAACTATTTGTTTTAGCGCAAGTGCTGATGCTGATGCTGACTCTGGTAAAATAATTATTTTATTACATCTTCTAACGCTTAGCAAGTTTCTGTGTAAGCTATGTTTCAGAAGTTCTTTGAAAGCAAGTGTTGTTCAGAAGATATTTGAAAGAAAGTGATGTTCAGAAGATATTTGAAAGCAAGTTTTGTTCAGAAGATATTTGAAAGCAAGTGATGTTCAGAAGATATTTGAAAGCAAGTGCTGTTCAAAAGATGTTTGGAAGCAAGTGTTATTCAGAAGATATTTGAAAGCAAGCACTGATCAGAAGTACTTAGCAAGCAAAGCGTTGTTTAGAAGATAATCAAGCATGTTCTGAATTCAAGACGTGAAGAAAGTTCTGAAAGAATGCAAAAGCTAAACAAGTCTTGTCAAGGATCAGGAGACATGCTCTTATAAGTGTCGTTTGCTCATTTAATGCAAAGACGCCTACATACACTCAAGTGTCTACGCTAGTGCATTGGAAAATGGAATAGTGCAAGGAAACACGCAAACATTTAATGCTCTCCATTTGAAGGCAGAAACGGTCATGTTTCTTCATGCTATATATAGAAGAACATTAATTGCAAGTTAACTGCTCAACTGCTCAACCAAAATACTGAAAGATTGAACAATAGAAGTTCTTAATAGAACTGAACAAATTCAAAAAGAAGCAAAAGCTACGCAAAATATTCTGGGCTCACAAACAAATTTCATATACTTTGTGTTATACTATTCTTAGTGAAAAATCACAGTTGTGATATAGCTTTCTTAGAAGAAAACTTTGTTTCACTATCTGTAAAGGTTTATCTCTTGTAATTGTTTCTTGAGAGACCAAGTTTGGTCAAAATTCTCAAGTAGACTAGGACTAGTTTAAGTCTTAGTGGTGTGAGTCACTTGTAAGATTACTTGTGCATTGTTAGTCACAACAGTTGTTGTGTGATTGTAATCAGTTGATTATAGTGAATTAAGTCCTTGTTGAGAAAGGCGAAATCACCTTGGCGGGTGGACTGGAGTAGTTTGAGTTCAAACGAACCAGGATAAAAATAACATTGTCTTTCCATTATTGTTGTGCCTTTAAGAAAAAGAAAAAGAGAAACTTATTCAACCCCCCCCCCCCCCCCCTTTCTAAGTGTTTTCTCCACCTTCAATTATCCCTAATTTTTGCCTGACTGTTTTGAGATTACAGTCAGCGGGATGCCCCCATTTTTCTTAAGTCTCCTTCATAGGTTTTGACTTAGCGGGCTTTTCTTTTGAGAGATAATGACTACTTATTTTAATGACCACGGGGAAGCAATTATCGTATTTTTATTTAGAAGAGTATCTATGACACTATTTTTCATGTATGAAGATAGAGCTTGCATTTGAATGCGCATTTGAATTAACTGAGAAAATAACCTGCCCCAGGTTATGATTAAAGGTTTCAATTTGTGAAAAAAAAGAAAACTCCTACTTATTAGGATCAAAGGGGTTGACTAGGGATTATCTTCCTTATAACTCCACTGTTTGGGGTTTGAAACAACGCTTGTACATCATCATCAAAGTCTGTCCAAAAGCATACTGTATGAGATTATGGTATTATTTTTGTCAACCTCCCTCTTAAAGACTTAAGGCTTGTAGTCGAGAGTTTAATATCATACAGAAAGGAGTAAAAGCATAGTTTCAGTATAGTGAAAACGAATGGATTAACTCAAGACAAACATATGCAATGCACTAATGAGAACAACCAAAGTCTAACATAAAGATAAGTGTTTAAGCAAACAAAGAAATTACAATTGAAAATTCGAATGAACAAAAAGCTTTTCTGCCTAAATTTCTCACTTCAGATGATGTGCCTTTGAGGGATGACAAAAAATTCAATTTGACCATCTTGAGCAAATTCCAACGCTCCTTCGCTGATCAGGTCTTGAATCTTATATTCCAACGTCCAACAGCTATAAGTATCATGCCCCGTACTATTGAAGTGATATGCACACCTTGCATAAGGATTGTAGTTAGGAGCAAAAGTATTAGGATTCCGAGGAGGATCCTTCAATATGACCAAATTCATCTTCAACATGTGTTGCAAGGCTTGCAACATCGACATGTTGAGTTTGGTATATTGCCTATTGGATGTATCTTCCTTACGCCGACTACCCTGTCGTTGTTGGCGAGATTTTTGTTGGGCTCGTGATGTAGTGGAAATTTGGAAAGGTCTACTCTCCATCAAGCCAACTTCTTGTCTCATCGGGAGCTTATTAATGACTTGATACCCAATCTTAATTGTTTATTTCATACGTTTGCATCCGTCTTGATGAAGCTTGTTGATGAGAATTCTAAACTCTTCTTGTCCCCGAGCTAAGTTTTGGATAAGAGCCATCTGTAACACCCCAATTCTACCCGACAATTATAAATGCAAATCAGAGTTATAATCATTCATGCAAATGAATCAGGATGCCACAAATTCATCTTTAAAAACACATTGCATTCACCATGGATACATAACACTTTAAACTTAGGATGAACCATCATCTTAATAATTCAATCTCTTAATTCAACAATTTAAACATCTACGCAACGGAATTCTTAATAACATCTTTAACCATCGTTACAGCAACTTCAAAACAACACATACTTAATAACAACCAAATTAAAGTTCAGCAACTGCAATCATGAATACTCAAAACATCAAGTGTTCATCCCCCTGAGTGTTACGTATCAGAGCAATGACACAAACTCGAACTACTGAAGGTATACAACCTTCACTCTTGATTACCTGCACGTTACCAACGTAAGAGTAACATTCAAACAGAAGGAGTGAGATATCTAACAATATAACAAAACATATGATAATTAATATATTAAATTAGATCACATAACATCACCACTTCTCATCTTATAAACAACAATAATCGCAACAGAAATACAAACTATAATACACATTCATCACCTCAATCTACAACTTCTTTATGCAATCATATAATGCGACTCAATACTATGAAAATGCATGTGGTACCATTGGAGAAAAACTCCCATCTTAAAAATCTGCCAATAAATATAGACACCAACAAGGCATAAGCCTTCATCTTAATATTCACCAATACAAGCCATCTTAACGAGCATAAGCTCCATCTTGAAATGCAATGTATGCGACACAATCATGAATGTAATGACAACACCATAATTAACAACATCTCAACACAACATCATTGTTGGCCATAAGCCTACATCTTAATAGCTGTCAATTATCAGAGGCATCTCAACATCGTTCATCAACATCATTCATCAACATCATTTATTATCATCATGCATCAAACATCATTTATCATCATAATTCAACAAACATCATTTCATCGATAATTCAACCATACAACAATACGACAGTAACTCGTCAATTTCGCAACGTTGGCCATAGGCCTACAACATGATATTGCCTACAATTAATTAATCATCTAAGGCTTACTTCTAAATTACCAAACCTATACATACTACTTTTTTGTAATACTACATCATTTTCATCATTAATCCTACTGTTACAAACCAAACAGTAACCTATAATCATCTCATCCTCATCATTCTTCACAAAGATCAACATAGCGATTAACGCGGGAACTAACTCTAGTCCTAATTTGGATACTAGGATTATCCTTCCTATTATTCATTTTAATCCTTAAGAATGAAGTTCATCACGTTAGCTATTCAACGCTTCGAATGACACCTCGAACGGAGTCCGAAAACTCAAGTTACAACCCTTTCCAAACGATTCTGCTAAAAACCAAACAACATGGATCGACGCGTTATGCCTTGGGTCGACGCGTACTGAACTGAACATGCTACATGAGTCAACGTATACCCTCTTGTATCGACTCATACTGAGTCTGCAACACTACATGTATCGACACATGCTCCTACGTATCGACTCATCCTGAGTCTAAAATCCCTCATGTGTCGATGCAGGACTCCTTCGTATCGACTCATCCTGACTCTAAAGGCCTTCTTGTATCGACACATAACGTTTGGGATCGACACATACTACTATGTCATGAATAATTTCTGCGATTTCACTACGTTTTCACTACAGGTTCCATACTTTAGGTCCTAAAAACATCATCTAATCACAGATAATCATGAATTATAATTATCCTACAATTCTACATCAAATAAACAACATTGGGACATCATTATTCATCTTTCAATCATCGATTTCTATCATACAACATCATATATAATTCAATCATAAACCAAACAACCATTCACCCCTAACCCCACATACCAATTATCATGAACCCTATTATAGAGTAAGAACCCCACCCTTACCTTGGATTGAAGGTTTCTCTATAACTTTTCTGGTTGAATTTTCGTCCTGCCTCTTTCCTCTGTTCCAACAGCTTTCACGTTCTTTCTCTAACCCTTATTCTCATTCTCTTCTTAGTGCTTCTTCTTTTCTCCTTATTATTTCTACAATAATAAAATAACTCTATTATTCTCTTTATGCTTTAATGGGCTTAAGACTACCACACCCACTTTATTACTACTTCTATCCTTTAAAACAAGCCCACATAAAATAATATTATCATTCTAATATTATTTCACCACTTAGTAAAATAATTAAATCCAACTAATCACAACACATCTATTATTCCAAAAATAATTTAATTAAATAATTAATTAAATTACGGGCGTTACAACTCTCCCCCACTTAGAACATTTTCGTCCTAAAATTTTTACCTTAATCAAACAACTCAGGATAGGAGTCTCGCATCTTGCTCTCCAACTCCCAAATCATGCTTTCTCCGGAAGCCCCTAGCCAAACCACTTTAACCAAAGCAATCTCTTTTCCCCTCAGAGCCTTAGTTTCACGATCCGCGATTCGTACAGGCATTGTCTCCACTGTAAGATTATCCCGTACTTGCACACTGTCCATATGAATTACATGAGATGGATCTGAAATATACTTTCGGAGTTGCGACACATGAAACACATCATGAAAATTCGAAAGATTAGGCGGTAAAGCCACTCTGTACGCAACATTCCCCACTCTCTTCAAAATCTGATATGGTCTAATAAAATGAGAAGTGAGCTTCTTAGACTTCAATGCTCGCCCAACACCAGTCACATGTGTAACTCTTAAAAACACATGGTCACCCGCTTGAAATTCTAAATATTTCCTTCGCTTGTCATGATAAATCTTCTGTCTACTTTGGGAAGCTTTCATCTTTTCTCGAATCAACTTCACCTTCTCAGTCTCACGAACAAGTTCAGGCCCAAGTACTACACTTTTACCAGATTCATGCCAACATAAAGGAGTTCTACATCTTCGACCATACAACGCTTCAAAAGGTGTCATCCTAATACTGGAATGGTAACTGTTATTATAAGTGAACTCTATCAATGGAAGATAAGTATCCCACGAATCTCCCTGCTCGAGAATACATGCCCTCAACAAGTATTCCAATGATTGGATCTTCTGTTCAGTCTGACCATCTGTCTGAGGATGATACGTTGAACTCAACCTCAACTTAGAACCCAACGCTTCTTGCAAACTCTTCCAAAATTCAGAAGTAAATCTTGGATCTCTATCTGACACAATGCACAAAGGAACACCATGCAACTTCACAATCACACTAGTGTAAATCTCAGCCAACTTCGACACTGGAAAACTGATGTTAATAGGAATAAAATGAGCCGACTTTCTAAGCCTATCAATAATCACCCAAATCGAATCATGTCCTCTTAAGGTATTAGGTAAACCTGTCACAAAGTCTATCAAAATTCTATCCCATTTCCATTCTGGAACTTCTAACGGTTGCATCAACCCTGCAGGATTTTGATGTTCAACTTTCGACTTTTGACAAGTTAAATATGCATCCACAAACTGAGCCACATCACTCTTCATTCCAGGCCACCAAAATAAACCTTTCAAATCTTGATACATCTTTGTAGCTCTTGGATGAATACTCAACTTACTTCTATGACTCTCTTCAAGTATCACTTTCTTCATCTTAGCATCATCAGGAATACAAATCCGGTTATGAAACCTCAACACACCTTGCGCATCTAGCTTAAAATCACTATTCTAAGACTGATCGATTCCAACCATCAAATCTACCAGTTTCACATCCAACTTCTGAGCTTCTCTGATACTGTATAGAAATTCATTATTAATCTTCAACATACCCAACATAACACTCTGCATCGTCATCTTGCAAACTAAGCTCATATCTCTGAATTGATCAATTAATTCCAACTCTTTAATCATCATTACTGACATATGTAAAGTCTTTCGACTCAACGCATCAGCTACCACATTTGCTTTTCCTGGATGATAATTTAAACGGAAATCATAATCCTTTAACAATTCCAACCATCTCCGTTGCCTCATATTTAACTCCTTCTGATCAAATAAATACTTTAAGCTCTTATGGTCACTAAACACTTCAAATCTAGAACCATAAAGATAATGCCTCCAAATCTTCAATACAAAGACAACTGCAGCAAGCTCCAAATCATGCGTAGGATAGTTCTTCTCATGAGTCCTCAACTTCCTTGACGCATAAGCAACTACCTTGCCATTCTGCATAAGCACACCTCCTAAACCCATCTTAGAAGCACCACAATACACCACAAAAGGATCTCCTGGATTAGGCAACGTCAAAATCGGACCCGACGTCAATCTCTTCTTCAATTCTGCAAAACTTTCTTCGCATTGAACATCCCACACAAAAGCTCTACCTTTACAAGTCAACTTAGTCAACGGAAGTGCCAATTTAGAAAAACCTTCGATAAACCTTCTATAGTAACCGATTAATCCCAAAAAGCTTCTAATCTCAGTAGCTGACCTCGGAGTTTCCCATTGCAGCACAACATCAACCTTCGATGGATCTACAATAATGTCACTACCTGAGATCACATAACCAAGAAAACTAACCTCCTTTAACCATAATTCACACTTGGACAACTTTGCATACAACTTATTCTCTTTCAAAACTTGCAATACTACCCTTAAGTGTTTTGCATGCTCTTCTTTTGACTTAGAGTAAATCAAAATATCATCAATAAACACCACTACTAACCTGTCCAAATAAGTATGAAAGATACGATTCATGTATTCCATGAATACTCCCGGCGCATTAGTAACACCGAAAGGCATCACCGAATACTCATAATGTCCATAACGCATTCTGAAAGCCATCTTCTGGATATCTTCATCCTTCACTTTAATATGATGGTAACCCGATCTCAAATCAATCTTACTAAACACACGATCATCCACCAATTGATCCATCAAGTCATCTATTCTTGGAAGCAGATACTTGTTCTTAATCATCACTCTATTCAACTGTCTATAATCAACACAAAGCCTCATACTTCCATCTTTCTTCTTTACTAACAACACTGGAGCACCCCACGGTGATACACTTGGTCTTACAAATTTCTTTTCAAGTAACTCTTCCAATTTCTTCTTTAACTCTGACAATTCAGATACAAACATGCTGTATGGTGCCATAGACACAGGTCTGGTACCAGGTACAATATCAATTGCAAATTCCACTTACCTCTCTGGCGGTACACCAGGAATTTCATTGGGGAAAACTTCAAGAAATTCACACACCACCCGCAATTCCTCAATTATAGATTGAGTCTTTACAGATAGCGATGCCATCAATGAGAACATCTGTGCTTCCTCTTGCATCAACTTTCTTAACTGTTTAGCAGACAACAGACTATCTTCCTCTTCTTCAGGAGTAGAAAACCTCACAGACTTGTCATAACAGTTAATATGAACATAGTTATGCTCTAACCAGTTCATACCCAAAAGCACATCCAAACCTCTTAACGGTAAACATACCAAATCAACAGCAAAGTCTCTGTCGAAGATCGACAAGGGACACTTTAAACACACAAAAGAAGTAGTCACCAACCCCTTGGCTGGAGTATCGACGACCATTTCTCCATCAAAAGAAGACAACATAAGATCCAAATCTTTCAACACAGTCAGCAGCAATAAAACAATGAGTAGCACCAGTATCAATAATAGTAATTAAAGGAGTACTATTAATGAAACATGTACCTTTGACAAGTCTCCTCAACAACTGTATGATCCTTAACCAAAGAGAACACTTTACCACTTGTCTGCGCCCTCTTTGGTTTCTGACACTGACTACCAATGTGCCCTTCTTCACTACAGTTGAAACAAATCACATCATTATGCTTGCACTCAGATACAACATGTTCGTTCTTACCACAACGGAAACACCTCTTTACTTCCGTAGTACACACATTACTCTTATGTCCAGGTTTCCCACATTTAAAACAAACCACACCAGCAAGAGCATCTCCCCCACTAGTCCTCTGACCCTGAGCAACTTTCTGTTTACCTTTACCAGCTGGGGTATCATAAGGCTTACCACGATTATGTTGGTGCTTACCCCTCTTCTCACTCATAATCTTGTAATGGGCATTATTATCCTCTTCATAAATCCCGCAACTATCAATCAAATCAGCAAAGACACAGATCTTCTGGTATCCAACTGCCTTCTTGATCTCCGGAACTTGATACACTTCGAAAACTCAGCATCTACCTTGATGTAGTGCAGATAAAACTTATCCAACTCAATAAACTTTGCAGCATACTCAACAAACGACATATTCCCTTGCTTCAGCTCAAGGAATTCAATTTCCTTCTTACCACGGACATCTTCAGGAAAGTACTTTCTCAGAAATTCCCTACAGAACACAGCCCAAGTGACATTCTCACCTACAACTTCCAACCTCTGACAAGTCTCTATCCACCAGTCATCAGCCTCGACTGCTAGCATATGAGTACCATATCGAACCTTCTGTGCTGGAGTGTAGTCCATCACACGGAAGATTCTCTCAATCTCTTTCAACCAATCCAATGCTCCGTCAGGATCATACTTTCCCTTGAACGTAGGCAAATTCTCTCTCTGGAAAGTCGCCAAACTACGAGATCCAGCATTCCCATCAGCATTTGGTTGATTCTCCATCGCATGAGCCGTTGCTTCTAAAGAAGCAGCAAGTGCAACATCATTCCTTCCAGCCATCTCAACTTATCACTACAACATAAACAACAGTTATAGCTCAAATTAATAATACTCGATTATTAGACAACTACGACTCAGCGATAAGGTCGGACCAACCTTTTGCTCTGATACCAACTTTGTAACACCCCAATTCTACCCGACAATTATAAATGCAAATCAGAGTTATGATCATTCATGCAAATGAATCAGGATGCCACAAATTCATCTTTAAAAACACATTGCATTCAACATGCATACATAACACTTTAAACTTCGGATGAACCATCATCTTAATACTTTAATCTCTTAATTCAACAATTTAAACATCTGTGCAGCGGAATTCTTAATAACATCTTTAACCATCATTACAGCAACTTCAAAACAACACATACTTAATAACAACCAAATTAAAGTTTAGCAACTGCAATCATGAATACTCAAAACATCAAGCGTTCACCCCCTCGAGTGTTACGTATCAAATCAATGACACCGGCTCGAACTATTGAAGGTATACAACCTTCACTCTCGATTACATGCATGTTACCAATGTAAGGGTAACATTCAAACAAAAGGGGCGAGATATCTAACAATATAATAAAACGTATGATAATTAATATATTAAATTAGATCACATAACATCACCACTTATCATCTTATAAACAACAATAATCGCAAAAAAAATACCAACTATAATACACATTCATGACCTCAATTCACAACTTCTTTATGCAATCATATAATGAGACTCAATACTATGCAAATGCATGTGGTACCATTGGAGAAAAACTCCCATCTTAAAAATATGCCAATAAATAGAGGCATCAATAAGGCATAAGCCTTCATCTTAATATTCTCCAATACAGGCCATCTTAACAAGCATAAGCTCCATCTTGAAATGTAATGTATGCGACACAATCATGAATGTAATGACAACACCATAATTAACAACATCTCAACACAACATCATTGTTGGCCATAAGCCTACATCTTAATAACTGCCAATTATCAGAGGCATCTCAACATCTTTCATCAACATCATTCATCAACATCATTTATTATCATCATGCATCAAACATCATTTATCATCATAATTCAACAAACATCATTTCATCGACAATTCAGCCATACAATAATTCGACAATAACTCATCAATTTCGCAATGTTGGCCATAGGCCTACAACATGATATTGCCTACAATTAATTAAAAATATAAGGCTTATTTCTAAATTACCAAACCTCTACATACTACTATTTTGTAATACTACATCATTTTCATCATTAATCCTACTGTTACAAACCAAACAGTAACCTATAATCATCTCATCCTCATTATTCTTCACAAAGATCAACATAGCGATTAACGCGGGAACTAACTCTAGTCCTAATTTGGATACTAGGATTATCCTTCCTATTCTTCATTTTAATCCTTAAGAATGAAGTTCATCGCGTTAGCTATTCAACATTTCGAACGACACCTTGAACGGAGTCCGAAAACTCAAGTCACAACCTTTTCCAAACGATTCTGCTAAAAACCAGACAACATGGATCGACGTGTAATGCCTTGGGTCGACGCGTACTGAACTGAACACGCTACATGAGTCGAATCATACCCTCTTGTATCGACTCATACTGAGTCTGCAACACTACATGTATCGACACATGCTCCTATGTATCGACTCATCCTGAGTCTAAAAGCCCTCATGTGTCGACGCAGGACTCCTTCGTATCGACTCATCCTGAGTCTAAAGGCCTTCTTGTATCGACACATAACATTTGGGATCGACACATACTGCTCTGTCATGAATAATTTCTGCAATTTCACTGTGTTTTCACTACGAGTTCCATACTTTAGGTCTTAAAAACATCATCTAATCATAGATAATCATCAATTACAATTATCCTACAATTCTACATCAAATAAACAACATTGGGACATCATTATTCATCTTTCAATCATCGATTTCTAATATACAACATCACATATAATTCAATCATAAACCAAACAATCTTTCACCCCTAACCCCACATACCAATTATCATGAACCCTATTATAGAGTCATAACCCCACCCTTACCTTAGATTGAAGGTTGCTCTATAACTTTTCTGGTTGAATTTCCGTTCTGCCTCTTTCCTCTTTTCCAACAGCTTTCACGTTCTTTCTCTAACCCTTATTCTCCTCCTCTTCTTACTGCTTCTTCCTTTCTCCTTATTATTTCTAAAATAATAAAATAACCCTATTATTCTCTTTATGCCTTAATGGGCTTAAGACTACCACACCCACTTTTATTACTACTTCTATCCTTTAAAACAAGCCCACATCACATAATATTATCATTCTAATATTATTTCACCACTTAATAAAATAATTAAATTCAACTAATCACAACACATCTATTATTCCAAAAATAATTTAATTAAATAATTAATTAAATTAAGGGCGTTACACCATCTGTCCCAACATCTGAATTCTCATCGTTGCTATCTCTGCTTGCAATTGTCTCATCTGGCCCTCCTTGTCATCTTCAGGATTTTTATTGGTCATGCTCTCAATGAGAAGTGCTTTCACTTCTTCTTGCCCCTTGGACAGGTTTAGGAACAAATATTGAAGCTGATCATTTTGGGTCTGAAGATCTTGGACAGTCTGCTTGAGAGCCATCTTTACTTGAAATAAACAGTAAACAGATGAGAAAACTTGTACAGGAAAAACCTATCATGATATGCTGCATGGTATGCGGATGCGATGTTTTCAAGGATCTCGCGGGGTAAACACAAGAAAATGTCAGAAGTTGAACTTTGATCACAACTTTGATTGGAGAACTTCCTATCGCTGAATGCCCTTCTACGAGAATCAAGCTCACCATGTCAAGAGGGTCATAGCCCTTGACTCAAGTTACCGTGCTTTGGTTTTTGACAGCATTTGGCTAGAGGAAAATAAATCCTCTTGCCCCTTAATAACCCTCCATCACAAACCTTTGAGACCCTTGAAATGGTTATTAAAAATGCTATGGTATGATGTCATGATGTTATGTGCAAATAAACATATACAAGCAAAGCAAATAAGTCCTTAGGTTTAGGCTTGCATGGGGGTTATAGGTCAGTACCCTCTTGAAGTTTTAGTTGGTTCAACCTATCCTAAAAAGTAATCAGGTTCTAGGGAATCTCAATATCATTGATCTTTCTTCATCAGGCATTGTTTCAGCACAAGCCTCTTTATTGGCGACCAAAATATCCCGAAAGTCCGATCTCAATGAGCGTA
The DNA here is from genome assembly GCA_948472305.1 of Vicia faba. Lineage (NCBI taxonomy): Eukaryota > Viridiplantae > Streptophyta > Magnoliopsida > Fabales > Fabaceae > Vicia > Vicia faba. The sequence goes on from OX451735.1 coordinate 1,215,978,370, forward strand.
GCATCGAGTATCAACTAGTCTTCAGCTCTACACCAAAGCTGGCTATCTCACTACTTCTTAATGGCCAAGTTGTTCAATTAAAGGTTCTAAGGTCAGTTAGTGCTTCATGACACCACACAGCGGCCCCGTATTCTCCTCGATTCGCCACAAGGGATACTGGTACCAACAAATGTGTCACACTAACATAGCCACCGCTTCAACCATGTCAGTATACCCTACACAGTCCCCATGATCTATTGCTACTTACCTAACAATGTTCCGCGATCCGGGTAGAGGTTCAATACAAAACCCAAACAACCAAAAAGTAAGGCAAGCAAATCAAACAGTGAAAGCATTTAAAGGTGATCTAGTCTCTAAGGTAACCCCACTTTTAAATGTCCCCAACAGAGTCGCCAATTCTATAATATGGTGGGAGAACTGACTTGGGTGTTTTACATTTTATCACAATTATTGAGGATAGCAAGAGTCGCCATCGACTTTTATTTTATCCAATAAAGGAAAGGGTGAAAAGAATAAGAAAGACCTTTTGAGAATTTTCTTGAGTTCGGGGGGTAGGTTATGAAAAGTGAAGGTGTTAGCACCCTTTTTATCCGTAGTTATCTGCGGACTCTTAGTTGCTAGCTCACTTTGAAATGCTTCATTTGAAATGTGTTTGTGATTGGTTTTTGAAAGTATTTTTGAAAAGTTCCTTTGTTTAGGAGAACTTTGTAATGATTATCTTCTCTATAAGAATGCATAAAAAGTGTTGACTTTTGAAAATATTTCAATTGAAAGTGTTGGTGTATTTGTAAGATTTTTTGGAAATGGATGTGAGCAAGCAACTATGAACGTTCTACCTACTCAAAAGTCTTTGTTCATTTCCTCATCCTTTAGATATTGCTATCTTACCATTGATTGATAAGAATCCCTATCATTGGATGTGAAGGGACGGGCGTGGGTCACCGTGTAGTCATAGAAGCAAACATTGTAGTATACTTAGCAATTTTTGTAAGTGTTGTACCCCAAAATTTTCCCTCTCATATTTTCCTAAGATTTTTCTCTTACAAACATTTGATTAAAGAAAAAATAAATTTTTTGAAGATAAATAAGGTCTTTCGATTGGCATGAACAAGGTGTCCTTCGATTGATATTTTGACAGGCTTCGATTGAGCGCCTAACCTCCTCCAAGCTTGTCTCAAATTTCCAAGCTTCGATTGAAGCCTTGGTCTTTTGCTTGTTTTTTAATTCCTGCTTCGACTGGGCATGTGTTTCCTTTGAAACAGTCTCCTTTGATCTAAAAGGGAAGGGCCTCCTATTAGTGCTCCTTCGATTGCACCATTGGCTTTGCATGCTGGCTTGATTCACAATACAATGGCTACCTGCATACAAGTTGGATTCCTGTTTGTTTGGGCATTTGATTTCCATGCATGCAAGCTTGATTCCTGCTTCAACTAGGCAAATACTCCCTTTGTGTGTGCCTTCAGCGCACAAAGCAATAAATTCTTGAAACTGGCCTTCGATTCACAAAGCTCCCACTGGGCAAAAGTCCCCTCAGCTTGTCACCAGCGTACGTATGTCTCCTCATACTTGCCTTGGTTTCGCAAGACAAAGACCCATCGGCAAGCCTTCAACTTACAAGGCAAAAGGCTTTAGAATTTCCTTCGATCCACAAGGCTAAGACCCCTTCAACTTGCCTCTGTGTTTGCTTTCGACCCATAAGAAAATGACTTCCTTTAGGCTTGCCTCCAATGCGCAAGGCAATGGTTTCCCTTCATGCCAACTCCTATAAAGTAGTGGTTTTATTTCATATGTGCTTCGATTCATAAAGTAATTAGCTCCCCTCATGCTAGCTTTGACTCCACCTCCAAAATATTCAACACACAGTTTTCCACATTTTGACACCTAGTGCTGGCGCATTCGAAGGACAGGCACATAGTCCATTCGAAGGACATATTTTCCCTATTCGAAAGACATGTATTGATGGATTTAAAGGGGCATACGTGGGTGTTTCATTCTAAGGATTTACTTTGTTGGACCATTCAAAGGAATGGCAAGTGATGTATACAAATGATGCATGGTTTCCCTTCAAGAGAGCATACATATTGGTTCAAAACGAAGGATATTGCTAGCCAAAACGAAAGAAAAATATTCAAAGAGGCCTGCTGGTCCAAAAGCCAACATACTGCCAGTTTCAAACAAACGTGCACAAGCGCATTCATGCCAAAAGAAGCTTCGATTGGCCAAGAAAGAGTTTTCGTTTGGGCTAGCTGAATAGGGGTTCAAACGAAGAAGCCCCAATGATGAGAACATGAGCCAATCAAAAGGTACACAAATGGCCCATTTAAGGAGGCAACCAAAGGCCCATTCGAAGGTCACATAAATGGTCCATTCTAAGGACCCATTCGAAGGCTATACAAGAAGTCTAATCGAAGGGCAGGAATTAGAGGCATTCGAAGGAGCCAAAATGTCCACATACATTCAAATTTCAAAAAGGACAAGATTCCATGTTTTTGGCCAACATTACAAATTTTTATTCATGGATTTCAAGAACATGATCATGGTTGTTTAAACCATTGTCTTCTTTTCCCCACCCTTCTAATCTATATAAGAAGCGTGCTTGAAAGCCAAATACACGCTTACACGCCTATATAACCTATAGAGAATACTGCCAAATTACAAAAGAAAAATTCTTAAAGTTGTCCAAATCGAAACCTCTGATTCATCCAGATTCAAATCTTTCCAAGCACTCTATCAACATCCCAGGGTTCCCAGGAGCACATACCACCCTCCATTCAATCTGTCTCACGCCCAGAAGTGCTCAATCGAACCTTACTTTTTGGTAAATTACGTAACTTTCAAACTTTCAAATCATGCCATATAAATCTTTCTTAAGCCTATATTCATGTTTTAATGATGCTTGCTGATTGTATAACGTGTTTCATGAGAGAAATAATTCCAGAACCATAGATCACCATGGTTAGGGGGTCGAAACATGGAGGTTTTCGTTTTTCAGGGATGGAGATATTTTAGTTCAAGCTAGGATCATGGTTTGACCTCCCCAGAGCATGCGTGTCAAAATGTTATATTTTGATTCGCCCGTTCAAAATATAGGGATCCTATTAGAGCATGCATGTTTGCCAAATCAACATGTTCATTTGTTCTACATTATATACATTTCTTTGTGCTTATACTAACGGATGTAAAGTCGTCCCAATGGTTGAGTGCGTGAGTGTTAAGGTGTTATGTGTGTGACAGGTTAGGGGTTCGACCCCTGCCTCTTGCATATTACTTTTTCCATTTTCTTTTTGCAGATTCAATACAATCAAGTCATATATGCGCACCATGTAACATCAGATCTACACCTTTCAATGTCAATACAGTCAGATCCAAGAGTTTCAATGTGAGATTCACCATGCACCCTCAAGGCTTCTCTTCAATGGACCCCAATACAGTCTCTGGGTTCCCTCACCCTTGGGCCTAGCATTTTCCAAATCAGCACCCCCCATTTAATTTTGCTATCCTGGCCCATTTAATTATTCTTTATTTTTGTTTTATTATTTATTTCTTTTACTTTTTTTATCATTAATAAAATACTAAAAAAATCACAAAAAAACTTAGGACTACTTTTTTCCTTAATTAAATAATTAATTTCTTAATTGATTAATTAATTAAAGTTTAACCTTTTATTAATTTAAAAAAAATAGAATTAGGTTTAATTTATATGTTTAAATTATTTTCTTTTTATAACAAAAAAAAAAATTAAAAAAACTTAGACTATTTTCTTAAAATTAACTTTATTTTCTAAATACGTTTTAGGGCAATTTTCATTGTTTTCTTAAATAAAAAATAAAAAAACAACAAAAAGTTTGTCTTATTTACTTAGAATCACTTTAGGTTTTAGACGTACTTTTAGTTTTCACGCGTTATTTATTTTTCTTCATATTTTTTATTGTATTTGTACACTGAATGTAATAGTTAATAGGCTTTTGTCCGCTTTATTTATTTTTCTTCCCCCCCAATTCTTGTACATTGTAAATCCCCTCCCCGAAGTCATGTAATAGTCTAGGTTTTACCTTCTGCACTTTATATCCTGTACATATTTACTGCTTGTAATTAGGTATGTAAGGTGTTGTACCCCAAAATTTTCCCTCTCATGTTTTCCAAAGTCTCCCCCCTGCATGGTTGGTCACAAACCATTGCCTAAGGAAAATAAAGTTTTTTTGAAGATGAACAAAGTGTCTTTCGATTGGCATCTGGGAAAAGTCTTCGATTGGGCATCCAAAATCCTTCGATCAGGCTTGGTTCGCCAGTCTTCAATTGGGCAGTTGGCACTCTTCGATCAGGGTTTGGTTCACCAGTCTTCGATTGGCATTTGGCACTCTTCGACCAGGCTCTGATTAGTAAGCTTCGATTAGGTGTTTGGAACCCTTCGATCAAGCTTTGATCTACAAGTCTTCGATTGAGCACTGGACCTCCTTCGATCAAGCTTTGGTGTGCAAGTCTTCGATTGAGCACTGGACCCCTTCGATCAAGTCAATTTCACAATGCTTCGACTAGTACTTCAGAGGGTCCTTCGATTGGAATTTCATACTTTACCTCAATCAGAACATCAGAACGAAATGACCTTTGAAGGGCATTTCAGTGCAGAGTTTCTCTTAATCTAAGATGCTCTGATGAAGGAAGTTCTGGACACTTCGAATCAGAACTCAGACTCATCACAAGGCCAAGGGCTGGGAAAAGTTATCTAATAGGGAATGTTCTAAATAGATTCGAATTGGACTTTAAAGCTGGCAAAGAAGGCAGTTTCAAAGGAATGAAGTAGGCTGGCATGACTAAGCAAAAACACATATCCTAACCTGTCCAAGTTCATCCAAAGTTCACAATGGCATGTGTCCCTTGCAAATATGCAATCGAAGCAGGGGGAGTCTCAATCGAAGGGGCTGTGACTGGAGTAGTTCGAATTGGGACTTTGAAGCAATCGAAGAGAGCAAATTCGAAGGGGCAAGTCAGCTTTTGATTTCCATCATATTGGAGGCCCAAACAACTCAGAGCAAGCTGGCAGAAACACATGATTGGATCAAATATGGAAAGTTTTCATGAAAATCAAATCAAATCTCTTCATCATAATGGACCAAGATTTGATACACAAATGTTGACCTAATTTCTTTTGTCCATATAAACCTCAAGCCTCACAAATCACAAACACACGTGAAGAACACATACACAAACTCTGCAGAAACGGCGCCACAACCTTGAGAAAAAAAGCTTGAAAAGTGAGAGATCAAAAACAACCTTGGAGGCGAATCCAGACAAAAAGCAAAGCGTAGCTCTCCTCCTTGACATCTAGTGGAGCTATACCAATCAACACCAGGTCTTTTCATTGCCTAGAACTCCCTGTAAGTATCTACGAATCTTGCTCTGGACATGATATCGTGAAGTCATTTTTTTGCATCCTTTCATTGAAATAATTACATATTCATGCTTTGCGTTGCATTTTGAAACTGTTGGCATCACTGAATTTTATTTTCATAGCCTGTAACACCATGCCCAGTTCTAGGGTTCGTACACCTTGTTTTTGGGGTTTTTAATTGCAGGAAAAATCAATGCACATAATTGGTACAGGGATGACCAGGGGGAAGAGACGAGTACGTTGGTACTCTTGGATTTCATTTACATGGCCTGGAGAGGGTTTTTGAGATACCCTACGAAACTTCATGCGGATAGAAATCCGCAGGTAAAAAACCAGGGTCGTTTGAAGAAGACGATGGCGTATCCTTGTGCTATTGGTCCATTCAAACCATTAGCGCGTTTATTTTATTTGCAGGCTTAGCGTTTTGTTCGTTTATATAATATTTATTTCTTAATTCAATAACAATAATGCAGTGTAGTTGGATTGGTGAAGTGTGCGTTGCAGAACCCCCTGGGACCTGGATTCGAATCCCAGGTCCCCCAAAACTTTGTTACATTTTTTTCTTCAGGTACTCAGATGCAGCGCTTCAGGCAGGGAGTATCATATACCTTCAGATCTCAACGTGTCCGGTGGTTCCAGATCCAGATCCAGTGGTCCAGGATGAGGTTCACCATGAACCTTGGTCAACAAACGTCCAGGAAATCTGAAAGTCAAACGAGGTTGTTCAAATCTGGGCCTGGAATTGCTAAACCAACCTCCCTTCTTCAGGCCCAGCGCCCCAAAGTTTGCTTATGTTGTTATTTTCCTTTCAGATTTCTTTTGCTTTTTTATTATTATTATTATTAAAACTAACTAATTAATTAACAAATTGACATTTTTTTCATAAAAATCATAAAACACAAAAAATATTATTCTTCCCAATTAATTTTATTATTTATTTTTGTAAATAAACCATTAACCAATTAATTTAGTTTTTTTAATTAGTTTAATAATAACATTTTTACAATAAATTAAAATTGACTTAGAATTAGGTTTTTTTTTAATATTTCTGATTTTATTTCCTTAATTAAAATAAAAACTCAAAAAATATTTTCTTTAATTCCCTTATTAATTTAGACTTAATTCTTAAATCAAAAAAGACCAAAAATATGCTTTATTCAATAAAAGGGTCAAAACCCTCAAGGACAATCCAATTCAATTTTCGCGCGCATATTATTTTTGATCCATATAATCGTAATTACTCCGAGGATGTAATAGCTTTAACTTAGGATTTTATTTACCGCTTTTATTTACTTTTTCGCATTTAATTTTAAGGGTTTGTTTTTGGCGATGTAAATACCCGACGCCTTGTAATAGCTTAGTTTTATTTTCCGCAACCATTAACTGCTAGATGTATGAATAATAAGCTATGCATGACAAGATCTATCTTAACTTAAAATCAACAGTAGCTCACCATGACATGTAAAGATAACACAACTGAAAATTGACACACTCACACATGCCACTCCTAGGGTACGCCTCACTTGGTTGCCTCGAACTTGGTCATTAAGTATAGGATGTTTTAGAGGTCATCCTCTTGTCCAAAGATCATAAGTTTCCTCGGGTAAAATGATCTAAGACATTAGGATTACCGCTAAGGCGTCCTAACGTTGCTTTAGTGACCACACGTCCCTTAAACCGAATTGACCCGAAAACTCCAACGACGGTGCTACCTACTCCTCAATAGTGGGATAGCACTGTCTAAAGGACATTTGCACAATTTAATTCCTTTTTGAGTAAGTAGATGTTCTTAAGTACTTGCTCCTTTTAAAAACAAAAACAAAACTTTTCACACTTACACTTTTCGAACAAAGTTTTCAAAAACACTTCATACACTCTTGAGGACAGAAGCAAGAGTTAAATTGAAGTTTCAAACAAAACTCTTTTCAAAACCCACAAACACAAAGAAAAGCAAACTTTTGAAAACATAGTGAGCAAGTACCTAAGAGCCCGTGGGTAACCACAGATAGAAAGGGTGCTAACACCTTCCCTTTCTATAATCTACCTCTCGAACCCGAAAAACATATTGAAAAGGAATTTTTCTGTGCTTTTGTCCTTTCCTTGTTGGATAAAATAAAAGACGGTGGCGACTTTTGCTTACCGCGACATTTTGCAAAAACAAACGCAAACGCGAACCAGCATTCCAAAATAGTCAGTTCTATTCCCACCGATCACAGAACTAGCGACTCTGCTGGGGATATATTTTTAAGTGAGGTGTACCTTAGGATTAGATCACTTGTGTTTTCAATTGTATGCTTTGTATGCTTTAAAATTTTGTGGGCTTGTATCGAAGTTCTATAGATCCTAACCCGGATCTGGGGGTACCCTTTTTAGGTAAGTAGCAATAAACTGTGAGGGATCTGTCCGGCGTAGACCGACACGGATGAAGCAGTAGCTACGTTGGTGTGGCACCTTAGTTTGTACCGATATCCCTTGTGTTGGAACGAGGAGAATATGGGTCTTCTAAGGAGTCATTAAGCACCAACTGACCTTAGAACCTTAAATTGACCAACTTGGCCATAGAATAGTAGCAGTATGCTACACTCATTGAGACTAAACTCTCGCGATGATTCCGGCTGCAAGAAAAGATCGCCAAACTAGAATTATGACCGATTAAGGATAGCCAGTGATATTGAGATCCTCTAGAACCCGGTTACTATTTTTAGGACAGGTTTTAACCAACTGAACTGAAAGAGGGTAATACCTAAACTCCATGCCAGCCTAAACTTAAGGCTATATGGGTGACTTGTGTGCCTTCAAACTTGAACTACTTGCACATTCTTGTTATCTGACAACATGGGTTCCTTGCAGGTTTTGTTTATAGTCCTTATCCAATATTTTGGACTTATTGCAGGGTTTACTTACATCACCTCACATTTTTGCTTAAACGCATAGCATACACATCATAACATCATGCCTTAACATTTCCTTAACCATTTCAAGGATCTCAAGGGCTTGCGATGCAGGTTATGGTAAATCAAATGTCCAGCAAGGGGCAAAGGGGATTTATTTTCCTCTAGCCAAGGGTGTCTAGAAATCCAAGCACGATGACTTGAGTCAGGGGCTATGACCCACTCGATATGGTGAGCTTGACTCTTGAAGAAGGACTCTCAGCAACATGAAGTTCCTTCAATCAAGCTACCAGATTCAGATTCTAATAGTTTCTTGTTTACCCAGCGAGATCCTTGAAAACATTGCATACATATATCATACATATCATTGCATAACAGGTCTCCCAGTACAGGTCTCTTATCTTCTTCGTTGTTTATTTCAGCAATCATCATGTCTACTGAACCTTCAACCGAGCAAGCTATCAAGGCCCTCCAGGCCCAGAATACCCAATTTCAGGAGTTGGTCATGAGCCTAGCTAAGGGTCAGTAGGACTTGAAGACCCTGATTCTGAAAGAGAGGAAGAAGAAGAAGAAGAGGACCATCCTGTTCAACACTGGACGCAGGTTTGGAAATAGGCTGCAGAATGAAGTTGATCTGACCACCTCATATGGAGGGAAAGACAGTCCACAAGAAAGGAGGGCCCCTAGCCCTATGGTCTCCGACAACGAGACGGACTATGATGAAGAACAGTATCCTCCTGCTGAGGATAAGTACAAACAACTGGAAGACCGTTTGAGCGCTATGGAAATACAGAAGGTGCCCGGTCTGGACTTCGGAGATCTAGGTCTATCCTCTGGGGTGGTGATTCCCCATAAATTCAAGGCACCTGCCTTTTCCAAGTACGATGGAGTTTCCTGTCCAAAGCTACACCTCCGGTCATATGTGAGGAAGATTCAACCCTATACTGCTGATAGAAATCTCTGGGTTCATTTCTTTCAAGATAGTCTGTCAGGGACTCAACTTGAATGGTTCTGTCAACTGGAAGGAGCTAACATCCGCAACTGGGAGGACCTTGCTGCTGCTTTTTACAAGCAATACCAGTATAATGCCGACCTTGCTCCCACACGTACTCAGCTTCAGGGTATGTCTATGGGTACAGGCGAAGGCTTTAAGGACTACGCTCAGAAGTGGAGAGATCTTGCTGGAAGAGTCCAACCCCCTCTGTCTGATAGGGAGTTGGTGGATATGTTTCTTGGGACTTTGTCTGGTCCTTATTTCAACCACTTGATCGGAAGCTCTTCAGCCGGGTTCACCGAGCTAATACTGACTGGCGAAAGGGTCGAAGCTGGCATCAAAAGTGGGAAGATTCAAGAAGCTACACCTGCTGATGCTCAGAAAAAGCCTTAGAGTGGGAAGAAAGAGTCTAATGATGTGTACAGTCAAAAGGGTTGCCATGACCAACACGTAGGGGCAGTCCTGATCTATGGTTCTGCGTCACACCAACGAAATAATCAGCCAAAAGGGGAAAGACTTCAAAGGCAGTTCACCCAAATCAACATGCCATTGTCACAAGCATTGCAGCAGATGTTGAAGATGAATCTGATTACGGTGATAAACCCTCATCCGAACCCTAAGACTTCTTCTCCTAACTACAACCCAGATGCAAGGTGTGCTTATCATTCTGGTAGCCCGGGGCACGATACTAACGATTGTTGGGCGCTGAAATACAAGATTCAGAATATGATTGACGCTAAGGAGATCTAATTTGACCCTCTTGAGACTCCCAATGTGATCACTGCTCCCTTGCCAAAACATGGCTAGGATTGAAAGCACTTGTGTTCATTTGAATTCTGAAGTTGTATTTTTCTTTGCTTATTCAAACAATTATTATCATGTCAAACTCTTTTGTTTCATTAATGCATTACACGTGTCTGTTTTGAATTAATTGTTTTCACTATGCTTAAATTACTTCATACTTCCTTTTTGTGATGTTCAACTCTTGACTAAAAGTTACAAGCCTTTAGAGGGAGGATGACGAAAACGATACCACGATTTCTACAGTATGCTTTTGAACAGACCCCGCTGACGAGGTACATGCATTGTTTCAAATCCTAAACAGTGGAGTTATAAGGAAGATAATCCCTAGTCAACCCCTTTGAGCCAAAGAAGTTGGAGTTTTTCTTTTCATGAATTAAAACCCTTAATTATAACCTGGGGCAGGGTAATTCTCTCAGTTGATCCAGGTGCACAATAAATGGCATCAAAGAAGTCCTTCCGAAACAAAAGACGGTGTTGGTTCCGTATAATCATAAGGACAAGCAGTCATTATATTTCGAAATAAAAGCACATAAAGTCAAAACCTATGAAGGAGACTTACAAAACTGGGGCATCCCGCTGACTGTAATTACAAAAGAAACAGTTCAGGCAAAAGACATGGATAATAAAATCAAAAAGAAAGAGATCCTACAAACTCTCAACAAAAATGACTGTTTGTCCACAATAAATGGTTAGTATCCGAACCATCATTGGAATATCAGAGCAAAGACTCGAACGGGATCTAAATGCACGATTAGCTGAGTTTAGGATCGAAGAACATCACGAAGAACGGGTGGGTACAAATAAAATTTGAGCCTTTATCCTTTGTTTCTTAAACCGTGAACCAGGCCACGTTATAACCCTTAAAAAGTCCTAGCTGAAGCATGGGTTAGTTCAAAAGCATACTGTTACAAAAGGTATCCTGACTCCTGTAGGGCTTGCTGTAAATTCTGAGTTGACATCACATTTTACAAAATTTTCCTACCTTACTGAAAAAACGCATTCCCAAAAACTTCAAGACAGACATAAGCTTTGCATTCTTAAAATAACATTGTTTGCATATGACTATTTGTTCAAACAGCAGAGAAATTCGCACGACGAATATCTAAGTGAACAAAAACCTTTTCAATAAAAAGGGTCATCTCAAGTGGAAGAAACACTTCCAACCAAGGGGCAGACATGATCATTGTCTATCTTCTGGGGCAGTCAAGTCAAGATTCAAGGAATCTCTCAAAATACCAAATAGCCAGGGGCAAATCTCAATCTGAGTCACTTGGGGCATTGGACATGAATTCCAGCAACGAATCTTGCATGATCAAACGAAGATCTTCTGGTAGTATGGCAACACAACACTACTGACAGTGACACCTCTCTACATCCTGAGGGAATGGACATAGTCAAAAAATACCGCGCGTGAATCAAAGACCCACTAGGTTGACGGGCCTAGGCAAAAATAAGGGCTTCCCGGTGAACCAAAAGGGTTCGGGCAAAAATAAGGGATGAAAATGAAAAATTTATACACCTGGCAAGTCAAAAACCTGAAAAGGCGGCTTGGGCAAAAAAGGGTATCCCGATGGACTGAAAACCCGAAAGGGCGGTCCAGGCAAAAATTAGGGATCAAAGCGTACGACTATGTCCCGTCATCTTGTCACTTTCCTACCAGAAGAAGACTTGTCATTTCGATCAAAAGATACCAAGCACCTCATAGGTTGGAATAATACTCAATCCACAAGGCCTCCGTAGGCACCTTCTCCCGCAGATACAAGGGTAGAAAAGTATCAATGCAAAGTCATTGTCATATCCTCAGCCCGCGTCCCAGTAACATCTACACTCCCCGCATAGTAAGAAAAGGACATTGGTGTTAATTCTCCCCAGCTGAGGCTCGCAACCATGAATAGGTCGACAAGATTCTCCCCAAGCAGAGTTTATCTATCACCAGCACTGGAAGATTATCCCCAGTGGAGTCTGGAAGATTATCCCTAGTGGAGTCTGGAAGATTATCCCCAGTGGAGTCTGGAAGATTATCCCCAGTAGAATCTAAAAGATTATCCCCAGTGAAGTCGCCATTGGAAAATCATCCCCAGCGGAGTTCATTCCTTTCATAGACAGAAATTCAATCCCCAATAGGGTTCACTGTCACCAGCAACAGTAATTCATCCCCAACTGAGTTTTATTTATCCAAATCAGCAAATCTTCTAGCAGAGTATATACTCCCCACAGAGTCATTTCCTCGTCAGTCCATTCCCCCAGCGAAGTTATTCTCTCCTGCAGGATTATTCTCCCGATCATCTTCGGTCGTTATCTCCAGCGAGTGAAACTCCTTATTCTCCAACAACAGTCAGGGATTTATTTTCCCAAACTCGGACGTACCACAATAGCATTTCATGTTCATACATCATGACGTGCGCATACATTTGCATACAACATAATCTCATTTATTTTGAGAACATCATCATATAATGCATGTCATGCATCATATACGATTAATCATGTACCTTTTCAGGAAAGATGGTTATCATCAACAACTTCCAGCAAATTCAAGATTAACTCCGGAAACTAAACAGAGTAATTATCTGCACAATCAAATTTAGCTTTACACAGGTTTCTCCTAAATACAGCTTCACACGGGTTCATCCTGAAAAATCCTACACGGGTCCTTTATCATATATTTCTGAATGAAGTTTTACACGAACTCATCCCAAAGTAACCTTACCCCGGTTCATCCTGAAGTTTTACACGAACTTATCAAAGTAACCTTACCCCGGTTCATCCTGAAGTTTTACACGAACTCATCCCAAAGTAACCTTACCCCGGTTCATCCTGAAGTTTTACACGAACTTATCAAAGTAACCTTACCCAGGTTCCTCCAGAAGTTTCACACGAACTTATCAAACTAACCTTACCCAGGTTCCTCCTGAAGTTTTACACGAACTCATCCCAAAGTAACCTCACCCAGGTTCCTCCAGAAGTTTCACACGAACTTATCCAAGTAACCTTACCCAGGTTCCTCCTGAAGTTTTACACGAACTCATCCCAAAGTAACCTTACCCAGGTTCCTCCAGAAGTTTCACACAAGCTTATCCCGAAGTAACCTTACCCAGGTTCCTCCTTATAATTTCCCGATGTAGTTTTACCTAAACTCTTCATGAAGCAGCCTTACCTAGGTTCCTCCTCAGTCCTGATGCAGTTTTACCTAAACTCCTCATGAAGCAACCTTACCTAGGTTTCTTCCCGGTTCAGATGCAGTTTTACCTAAACCCATCATGGAGCAACCTTACACAGGTTCCTTCTCAGGAAATTTCAGATGCAGTTTTACACGGACTCATCATCAAGAAACCCTACACAGGTTCCCTCTTTTTCCAATATGCAGTTTTAGACGGACTCATCATCAGGAAACCCTACACAGGTTCCTCCATTCCAGATGAAGTGTTACATGGACTCATCATGAAGTATCCTTACCCAGTTTCCTTCTCAATTCAGATGCAGTTTTATCCAAACTCCTCGCGAAGCAACCTTACCCAGGTTCCTTCTCATAACCTTACCATCCAGGTCTCTTTTCTCTTATCTCCAGACAGCAGTCCACAATACTGTAAGACCTGGACCTGATCAAACACGATCGGTTTCACCTTTTCCCAGTAGGTCACGATGTAGCCTATACACTGACCAGATATGCAGTTCACCTCAACAAAGTTAGACTTCCCCAGCGGAATCTTCTACAACAACAGGTATGCAAGTTCTCGCTAAGGAATCTCTTATGCGATCGACACTCCTGCAGATGGCATCTATAAGCCCATCCTCCTACCAACAATCTCCAAATGGCATCTGTAAGCCCATTCCCGACATCACAATGCTGATACTACACCATGCGAGTGCAAATTTCTGGGCACTCTAGTGTTCAATTATCTTCCACCTTCGGATCATGAAAGGCTCGAAAGCCAATCTATATCCTCAGGTTTAAGAAAATTGAACAGGGGCAACTGTTGTACCCCAAAATTTTCCCTCTCATGTTTTCCAAAGTCTCCCCTCTGCATGGTTGGTCACAAACCCTTGCCTAAGGAAAATAAAGTTTTTTTGAAGATGAACAAAGTGTCTTTCAATTGGCATCTGGGAAAAGTCTTCGATTGGGCATCCAAAATCCTTCGATCAGGCTTGGTTCGCCAGTCTTCAATTGGGCAGTTGGAACTCTTCGATCAGGTTTTGGTTCACCAGTATTCAATTGGGCATTTGGCACTCTTCGATCGGGCTCTGATTAGTAAGCTTCGATTAGGTGTTTGGAACCCTTCGATCAAGCTTTGGTCTGCAAGTCTTTGATTGAGCGCTGGACCTCCTTCGGTCAAGCTTTGGTGTGCAAGTCTTCGATTGAGCGCTGGACCCCTTCGATCAAGTCAATTTCACAATGCTTCGACTAGTACTTCAGAGGGTCCTTCGACTGGAATTTCATACTTTACCTCAATCAGAACATCAGAACGAAATGACCTTCGAAGGGCATTTCAGTGCAAAGTTTCTCTTAATCTAAGATACTCTGATGAAGGAAGTTCTGGACACTTCGAATCAGAACTCAGACTCATCACAAGGCCAAGGGATGGGCGAAGTTGTCTAATAGGGAATGTTCTAAATAGATTCGAATTAGACTTTGAAGCTGGCAAAGAAGGCAATTTCGAAGGAATGAAGTAGGCTGGCATGACTAAGCAAAAACACATATCCTAACCTGTCCAGGTTCATCCAAAGTTCACAATGGCATGTGTCCCTTGCAAATATGCAATCGAAGCAGGGGGAGTCTCAATCGAAGGGGCTATGACTGGAGTAGTTAGAATTGGGACTTTGAAGCAATCGAAGAGAGCAAATTCGAAGGGGCAAGTCAGCTTTTGATTTCCATCATATTGGAGGCCCAAACAACTCAGAGCAAGCTGGCAGAAACGCATGATTGGATCAAATATGGCAAGTTTTCATGAAAATCAAATCAAATCTCTTCATCATAATGGACCAAGATTTGATACACAAATGTTGACCTAATTTCTTTTGTCCATATAAACCTCAAGCCTCACAAATCACACACACACGTGAAGAACACATACACAAACTCTGCAGAAACGACGCCACAACCTTGAGAAAAAAAGCTTGAAAAGTGAGAGATAAAAAACAACATTGGAGGCGAATCCATACAAAAAGCAAAGCGTAGCTCTCCTCCTTGACATCTAGTGGAGCTATACCAATCAACACCAGGTCTTTTCATTGCCTAGAACTCCCTGTAAGTATCTACGAATCTTGCTCTGGACATGATATCGTGAAGTCATTTTTTTGCATCCTTTCATTGAAATAATTACATATTCATGCTTTGCGTTGCATTTTGAAACTGTTGGCATCACTGAATTTTATTTTCATAGCCTGTAACGCCATGCCCAGTTCTAGGGTTCGTACACCTTGTTTTTGGGGTTTTTAATTGCAGGAAAAATCAATGCACATAATTGGTACAGGGATAACTAGGGGGGAAGAGACGAGTACGTTGGTACTCTTGGATTTCATTTACATGGCCTGGAGAGGGTTTTTGAGATACCCTACGAAACTTCCTGCGGATAGAAATCCGCAGGTAAAAAACCAGGGTCGTTTGAAGAAGACGATGGCGTGTCCTTATGCTATTGGTCCATTCAAACCATTAGCGCGTTTGTTTTATTTGCAGGCTTAGCGTTTTGTTCGTTTATATAATATTTGTTTCTTAATTCAATAACAATAATGCAGTGTAGTTGGATTGGTGAAGTGTGCGTTGCAGAACCCCCTGGGACCTGGATTCGAATCCCAGGTCCCCCAAAACTTTGTTACATTTTTTTCTTCAGGTACTCAGATGCAGCGCTTCAGGCAGGGAGTATCATATACCTTCAGATCTCAACGTGCCCGGTGGTTCCAGATCCAGATCCAGTGGTCCAGGATGAGGTTCACCATGAACCTTGGTCAACAAACGTCCAGTCTGAAAGTCAAACGAGGCTGTTCAAATCTGGGCCTGGAATTGCTGAACCAACCTCCCTTCTTCAGGCCCAGCGCCCCAAAGTTTGCTGATGTTTTTATTTTCCTTTCAGATTTCTTTTGCTTTTTTATTATTATTATTAAAACTAACTAATTAATTAACAAACTGACCTTTTTTTTCATAAAAATCATAAAACACAAAAAATATAATTCTCGCCAATTAATTTTATTATTTATTTTTGTAAATAAACCATTAACCAATTAATTTAGTTTTTTTAATTAGTTTAATAATAACATTTTTACAATAAATTAAAATTGACTTAGAATTAGGTTTTTTTTAATATTTCTGATTTTATTTCCTTAATTAAAATAAAAACTCAAAAAATATTTTCTTTAATTCCCTTATTAATTTAGACTTAATTCTTAAATAAAAAATGACCAAAATATGCTTTATTCAATAAAAGGGTCAAAACCCTCAAGGACAATCCGATTCAATTTTCGCGCGCATATTATTTTTGATCCATATAATCGTAATTGCTCTGAGGATGTAATAGCTTTAACTTAGGATTTTATTTACCGCTTTTATTTACTTTTTCGCATTTAATTTTAAGGGTTTGTTTTTGGCGATGTAAATACCCGACACCTTGTAATAGCTTAGTTTTATTTTCCGCAACCATTAACTTCTAGATGTATGAATAATAGGCTATGCATGACAAGATCTATCTTAACTTAAAATCAACAGTAGCTCACCATGACATGTAAAGATAACATAACTGAAAATTGACACACTCACACATGCCACTGCTAGGGTACGCCTCACTTGGTTGCCTCGAACGTGGTCATTAAGTATAGGATGTTTTAGAGGTCGTCCTCTTGTCCAAAAATCATAAGTTGCCTCGAAACGATTGCCTCGGATAAAATGATCTAAGACATTAGGATTACCGCTAAGGCTGTAAGTCTCAGAGTGCCTAAGAGGGGGGGGGGGTGAATTAGGTCTTATAAAATTTATTCGGTTTTATGAGAATGCTTGGTAGTAATTTTTTGGTTAAGTGTTTGAAGGTTTAGATTATATCTTTATCTTTTCCTGATTATGATGATGAAAGCGATAAATGCGGAAAAGTAAAGAACACGGTGATATATCCTGGTTCCCCTCACAATCCGAGAGTACTCCAGTCCCCTTTCCAACACGAAAGAGATTTCACTATAGTTAGAATGATTGTACAGCCTATGCTTACTATCTAACCTATAGGGTGATCAAAGGTTCTTAACACCTTTAAGACCAAACAAACACTAATGTGAATGAAGAACAATCCTCTTCAAATCACAACACTTACTTCCAACAATCCTGGATAGTAAGGGAAAATCTTTAAGTAATACAATGATTTAGTTTGAAGTATATGGAAAGCTTTGTCAATCTTCAATTGATCTTCTTCTTCAAGATAAAAACAATTCTCAACAATGTATATAAATGTTCACAATGTATGAATGAAACTTGTAATGATAATGAAAGTGTATATGGAAAGTTTCACAAAATTATGAACACATGAAAGTTTAAATTCAAATGAGAGTGAATGATAAAATTGTTAATGAAGAAGTATATTTGTTAATTTGAAAATTGAAGTATTGAACATTGTTTGAAATAAGAAAATCTGCATTTTATAAAGTTGTAAGAACCTCTTCATTCATGCCAATTCATATGAAAAGTTGCAATGCATTCATGAAAAGATACCACTTGAAAAATGTTTAAAAAACAAAGTAAAAGCTGCACTGGTTCGCTAGGAATCGGTTCCGACACTGACAAAACCCGGTTCTTAGTGAACATTATAAGTTGGAATTCAAATTTATCACGCAGGAACCGGTTCCCCTATTGGTACAACCCGGTTCCTGGTACAAAATCCAGGGACATGTTTTTTGAGAAATTCTGGAACCCGGTTCCCTGTTAGGGAGGAACCGGTTCCTAAAGGTTTATTTTCAAAAATACATTTTGAAAGATATTTCAAACAAAGTTTTTCTTGATGTTAAAGTTATGGAATATGTATATGTTGATGAATGCATATTGTGAACATCTATATTCAAGATTTTAAGAATTATTTATACCATATTGACATATGATGATTTCTTCAATAATTCTTCAATAATCTTCAAGACTTTTATTTGATGTTGATAAGCTTTTTGCACATCCTTTGAAAGTTGATGTCCATGTTGTCTTCATCAAAACACATGCTTTAAATATGACTTGAGAAGCTTGCAATTACATTCTCCCCCTTTTTGATGATGACAACCAAGTCTTGAAAATGATTTCTTGAAATGTTCATGTTGTTTTGTGTAGTGAACATGTTGAGCAAATGCAAGGCTCCCCCTAAATTGTATGCTCCCCCTAAGTCCAAGATTCTTTGAATTTTGGAGAGAGTTTGATATTTATTTGGGCCTGCAATTTCTTTGAAACAAAACAACACACATGCATACTCTTCTCCCCCTTTGTTAACATAAAAAAGGATGGGGAAAAAGAGTGAAATAGATACATATAAAAATTAAGACGTGTATTCTTAAGAGAATCATTAGATATCACCTTCATCCAAAATACCAAGTTCTCTTCGGATTTTGAAGAAAGGTTCTCGAGCAAGCGGTTTAGTGAAGATATCTGTGAGTTGGTTATGAGTATCCACAAAAGTGACTTCGACATCTCCTTTAAGTACATGATCACGGAGAAAATGATGTCGAATATCTATATGTTTGGTTCTTGAATGCATGACCAGATTCTTTGTAATATTGATAGCACTTGTATTGTCGCATCGAAGAGGAATGCATCCGAGATCAAGTCCGTAATCACGGAGTTGTTGCTTGAGCCAAAGAATTTGTGCACAACAACTACCCGCTGCTATGTATTCTGCTTCGACCGTGCTAAGAGCAACACATGCTTGCTTTTTACAAGCCCATGCTACTAATGCATTTCCAATAATGTGACAAGTACCACTTGTGCTTTTACGATCAGTTTTACAACCTGCATAATCCGCGTCAGAATAACCAATTAAAGTGCAAGTACTACCTTTTGGATACCATAGGCCGACATTGATTGTTCCTTTAAGATACTTCATGATCCTTTTAACTGCCATGAGGTGTGATTCCTTTGGATTTGCTTGAAAGCAAGCGCAAAGACAAACACTAAACATGGTGTCAGGACGGCTTGCCGTCAAGTATAATAAAGAACCAATCATACCTCTGTACTTTGTAATATCAATTGGAGTACCGGATTCATCTTGATCAACATATGTACCGGAGCCCATTGGAGTGTTCATGGCTTTACAATTGTCCATATCAAACTTTTGCAATAATTCTTTGCAATACTTAGATTGATTGATGAAGATTCCATCTTCTAGTTGCTTGATTTGTAGTCCAAGAAAGTAGTTCATCTTTCCCATCATAGACATCTCGAATTCTCCTTGCATCATCAATGAGAATTCCTCACACATTTCTTTGTTAGTCGATCCAAAAATGATATCATCAACATAGACTTGAACCAATAAAGTGTTACTTTGGATTTTCTTAATGAACAAGGTTTTATCAACCTTACCCTTTTCGAAACCTTTTTCACACAAAAAATTGCTAAGTCTATCATACCTGCTCTTGGTGCTTGCTTTAAGCCATAAAGAGCCTTTCTCAACTTAAAGACATGTGAAGGATGTTTGAAGTCTTCAAATCCCAGGGGTTGTTTGACATAGACTTCTTCATTGATGTATCCATTCAAGAATGCGCTTTTGACGTCCATTTGAAAAAGCTGAAAATTTAATGAACAAGCATAAGCAAGTAAAAGAAGTATAGCTTCTAACCTTGCAACCGGAGCAAATGTTTCTTCAAAGTCGATTCCTTCCTCTTGATTGTAACCTTGGGCAACCAACCTTGCTTTGTTTCGAACAATTAGACAATTCTCATCAAGTTTGTTCTTAAACACCCATCGGGTACCTATGATGTGTTTACCACTTGGTCTAGGAACAAGTTCCCAACTTGATTTCTCTCGAATTGATTTAATTCTTCTTGCATAGAAATAATCCATTGATCATCTCCTAAGGATTCATCAACTTTGGTAGGTTCAATTTGAGAAACAAACGCCATGTTTAAGCAAGCATCTTTTAGATTCAATCTTGTTGATACTCCTTGGATAATGTCACCAATAATTTTGTCAATAGGATGGTCTCTATGAGTTCTCCATTCTTTTGGTAGATCATTGGTGTTTGAATCTTGTTGAACAATGTTTTCTGAATTTTCCGGTGATATCTTAATTTGATCAAATGAAAGATCTTCCAGGGGTAAATCTATAGGATCATCATCATCACAAACAACTACTTCCTCCTTAGAGGGGTTAGATTCATCAAAAGATACATGCATAGATTCTTCAATAGTTAAAGTTCTTTTATTATAAATTCTATATGCTTTACTATAAAGCGAATAACCAAGAAATATACCTTCATCGGATTTCTCGTCAAACTTACCGAGATTATCCTTGTCATTGTTAAGAACAAAGCACTTGCATCCAAAAATGTGGAAGTGAGCAATATTTGGCTTTCTTCCTTTGAAGAGTTCATATGGAGTCTTCTTTATTATAGGTCTAATGATAACTCGATTTCCAACATAACATGCCGTACTAACCGCATCCGCCCAAAAATATTTAGGAAGATTTGCATCACTAAGCATTGTTCTTGCAAGTTCCACTAGAAACCTATTCTTTCTTTCAACTACTCCATTTTGTTGTGGAGTTCTAGGTGCTGAAAAATTATGAGAGATACCATGTTCTTCACAAAATTCTTCAAATTGAGCATTTTGGAATTCTCCACCATGATCACTTCTTATGGATACAATCTTTAGTGATTTTTCATTTTGGATTTGCTTAGCATACTTCTTAAAGGCTTTAAAAGCATCACTTTTCTGCACAAGAAACAAAGTCCAAGAATATCTAGAAAAATCATCAATAATGACTAAAGCGTATACATTACCTCCGAAGCTTTTTGTTCTTGATGGACCAAAGAGATCCATGTGTAACAATTATAGTGGTCTTGTAGTAGACACCACATTCTTAGATTTGAAAGTTGTTTTGGTCTGTTTGCCCTTTTGGCATGCATTACATAATTTGTCCTTGATGAACTTCATCTTTGGTAGACCAATAACTAAGTCATGCTTAACCAATTTGTTCAAGTGCTCCATGTGAATGTGAGCGATCCTCTTGTGCCATAACCAAGCGTCATTGTTGTTTACCATAAGACATTGTACCTTCAGAGACAAATCATCTAAAGTAATCATAAAAATATTGTTAGTTCTTATATCTTTGAGTTTTACCTCATTGGTTGCCTCATCCATAATGAGACATTCATCTTTGTTGAATTTTATCTTGAACCCTCTATCGCAAAGTTGACTTATGCTAAGAAGATTATGTTTTAATCCTTCAACATAGAGAACATCCTCAATTTGAATGGATGGAGGTGTGCCAACTATTCCAACGCCAAGAATCTTTCCTTTGGTGTTGTCTCCATAGGTGACATACCCTTTGGCTTTATGTACTAGATATGAAAATTGGTGTACATCTCCTGTCATATGCTTTGAACATCCACTATCAAGATACCAAACATTTGATGTGGATTTCAAGCATACCTACACAAACAAATTATTCTTTGTTAGGTACCCAAGTTGCCTTGGGTCCTTCATAGTTAGTTCCCTTTTTCACCCACACATAATGCCCACTTGCTATACTAAAGTTTCTAACATAGCAAGCATTAGGTGCATGGCCTTTAATACCACAATAAAAACAAGTAGGTTCAAAGTTACTTCTATATCTAGAAGGATAAGATTTCTTCTTAGGAAATTTTTTCTTTTTCGTTACATTAGCCTTTTTCTTTTGATGATTATGAACAACTTGCTTCTTTTCTACTTTCTTGGGATTGGAACTATTACTAGCCTTTACAAAAACAGTGGGATTGTTACTTGGTTTCTTAGAATTCACATAACCAAGACCCCTTTTATCATTCGGATAAAGTTGTTGGCTTAGTAATCCTTCCAATCGTATTTGTCCTTTTTCATATCGTTCAATGACTCTTTTCAATTGAACAATTTGAAAGACATTTGATTCACACTTGGAGCATGCAAAGTTTTCTTTTTCTTTAATAAAATTCTATTTTTGAAGATTAAAATCTTTAGTCATGGTGTCATTTTTTTCTAAGCAACTTAGAAGTTCTTTTTCTTGATTTGACACCTTTTTGTATAAACTTTTGCATTCTTTCAAGAGTTCATCAATATCATTTTGAACATCATCATCAAAAAGATTAAAATCATTACTAACCTCTTCTTCATTTTCGGAGTGATGTGAAGCCATTAATGCTAGATTTTCACATTCCTCGCTTTCCGAATCGGATGAAGAACTTATCTCATTATCTTCCCATGCAACATAAGCCTTTTTGTTCTTGAACTCCTTTTTGCCTTTGAATCCATTTTTCTTGGAGAGTTTTGGACAATCCGGCTTTATGTGACCTTGCTTTCCACATTCATAACATGTGACATCTTGTGTTGATGTGGAGGCTTCTTTATCTTTATGTTTATAAAATTTCTTCCTCTTGACAAAGTTAGCATTATGAAGATTATTTTTATGACCAAAATATTTTCCTAACCTTTTTACAAGAAGCAAGAAGTTTTCATCTTCCTCCGATGCATCTTTATCTTGACTTTCTTTTGAATGAACTTTCAAAGCAATGCCTTTGGATTTCTTCTCTAAATTTTCATGTTTTTCAAGTCTACCGAGTTCCATTTCATATTCTTGAAGTTTGCCAAATAATGTAGCGGAAGTCATTGCAGAGAGACTCTTCTTTTCCGAGATTGCCGTTACCTTTGGTTGCCATTCCCTAGTCAATGATCTAAGGATTTTCAAGTTGAGTTCATCATTTGTCAAGGTTTTACCAAGAGCATTTAAGTGATTTATCAAATGCACAAATCTCTTTTGTAAGTCAAGAATGGATTCTCCGGGCTGCATTCGAAATAGTTCATATTCTTGACTCAAGG
The DNA here is from genome assembly GCA_948472305.1 of Vicia faba. Lineage (NCBI taxonomy): Eukaryota > Viridiplantae > Streptophyta > Magnoliopsida > Fabales > Fabaceae > Vicia > Vicia faba. The sequence continues at coordinate 1,216,001,441 of OX451735.1, forward strand.
TATTTAGCCTTGATATTTTTACTTCAGCCGTTCCTTCATGAGTTTGAACCAGGGTATCCCATATTTCTTTTGCTGTCTTGCAGTTCGAGACACGGAAAAATTCGTCCATACTGAGTGCACCTTGAAGAAGGTTTATTGCCTTTTTGTCATAGAGAACTTTCTTTTTATCATCGTCGTCCCATGCGGTTTTGGGCTTTACAGAACCAATGCCATTGATTACTGATATTGGGATAAATGGACCATTTTCAACAGTATCCCATACTTCCTCTCCTTGTGCTTCTAAATGCGCTTTCATGCGTATTTTCCAGAAGTCAAAATATTCACCACAGAATAGAGGAGGCTTGTTATTACTACCACCATCTCTGAAGACTGGTTGATGATTTGCGGAAGCCATTCTGGATCTTTAGGAACAAGTTACCTATAACTTGCTCTGATACCAATTGTAAGTCTCAGAGTGCCTAAGAGGGGGGGGGGGGGTGAATTAGGTCTTATAAAATTTATTCGGTTTTATGAGAATGCTTGGTAGTAATTTTTTGGTTAAGTGTTTGAAGGTTTAGATTATATCTTTATCTTTTCCTGATTATGGTGATGAAAGCGATAAATGCGGAAAAGTAAAGAACACAGTGATATATCCTGGTTCCCCTCACAATCCGAGAGTACTCCAGTCCCCTTTCCAACACGAAAGAGATTTCACTATAGTTAGAATGATTGTACAGCCTATGCTTACTATCTAACCTATAGGGTGATCAAAGGTTCTTAACACCTTTAAGACCAAACAAACACTAATGTGAATGAAGAACAATCCTCTTCAAATCACAACACTTACTTCCAACAATCCTGGATAGTAAGGGAAAATCTTTAAGTAATACAATGATTTAGTTTGAAGTATATGGAGAGCTTTGTCAATCTTCAATTGATCTTCTTCTTCAAGATAAAAACAATTCTCAACAATGTATATAAATGTTCACAATGTATGAATGAAACTTGTAATGATAATGAAAGTGTATATGGCAAGTTTCACAAAATTATGAACACATGAAAGTTTAAATTCAAATGAGAGTGAATGAGAAAATTGTTAATGAAGAAGTATATTTGTTAATTTGAAAATTGAAGTATTGAACATTGTTTGAAATAAGAAAATCTGCATTTTATAAAGTTGTAAGAACCTCTTCATTCATGCCAATTCATATGAAAAGTTGCAATGCATTCATGAAAAGATACCACTTGAAAAATGTTCAAAAAACAAAGTAAAAGCTGCACTGGTTCTCTAGGAACCGGTTCCGACACTGACAGAACCCGGTTCTTAGTGAACGTTATAAGTTGGAATTCAAATTTATCACGCAGGAACCGGTTCCCCTATTGGTACAACCCGGTTCCTGGTACAAAATCCAGGGACATGTATTTTGAGAAATTCTGGAACCCGGTTCCCTGTTAGGGAGGAACCGGTTCCTAAAGGTTTATTTTCAAAAATACATTTTGAAAGATATTTCAAACAAAGTTTTTCTTGATGTTAAAGTTATGGAATATGTATATGTTGATGAATGCATATTGTGAACATCTATATTCAAGATTTTAAGAATTATTTATACCATATTGACATATGATGATTTCTTCAATAATTCTTCAATAATCTTCAAGACTTTTATTTGATGTTGATAAGATTTTTGCACATCATTTGAAAGTTGATGTCCATGTTGTCTTCATCAAAACACATGCTTTAAATATGACTTGAGAAGCTTGCAATTACAAAGGCGTCCCAACGTTGCTTTAGTGACCACACGTCCCTTAAACCGAATTGACCCGAAAACTCCAACGACAGTGCTACCTACTCCTCAATAGTGGGATAACATGTCTAAAGGACATTTGCACAGTTTAATTCCTTTTTGAGTAAGTAGATGTTCTTAAGTACTTGCTCCTTTTAAAAAGAAAAACAAAACTTTTCACACTTACACTTTTCGAACAAAGTTTTCAAAAACACTTCATACACTCTTGAGGACAGAAGCAAGAGTTAAATTGAAGTTTCAAACAAAACTCTTTTCAAAACCCACAAACACAAAGAAAAGCAAACTTTTGAAAACATAGTGAGCAAGTACCTAAGAGCCCGTGGATAACCACGGATAGAAAGGGTGCTAACACATTCCCTTTCTATAATCTACCTCCCGAACCCGAAAAACATCTCGAAAAGGAATTTTTCTGTGCTTTTGTCCTTTCCTTGTTGGATAAAATAAAAGACGGTGGCGACTCTTGCTTACCGTGACATTTTGCGAAAACAAACGCAAACGCGAACCAGCATTCCAAAACAGTCAGTTCTATTCCCACCGATCACATAAGGCAAGACTGAAATTAAAACGTTAGAAAACCTAGCACAAATAATAAAAATAACTGAATATAACGCACATTGCACATATACACTTCTAGGGTACCCCACTTTGGTTGCCTTCAGAAATAAAGCAGTTACGTCCCTCAAAACGGGGACGCTTTAGCAAAGACCCATAAAATCAAAAGATCATAGTCCCTCGATGACCCTACAATTGCATATCGGTAAATGATCTAGTCCCTAAACAAAATTGCTAAAGCGTATCCACAAGTTACCTTTGTGACTGTAACGTCCCTTCGAATGTCCCTTATACATCCAACGATAGGGATACTGTTGTACCCCAAAATTTTCCCTCCCATTTCCTCAACATTTTCTCATCACAAGACCTTTGAAGATCAAGATCCAGTTAGGGTTTCCTCTGCTCAAGACTTCTCCTTGCACTGTGGACTCAAATTAGGGTTTGTGTTTGCCCAAGGATGTTTTGACCTAAAATGCCTAAGATGACTTTCATGCTTCATATTGGACTCCCAAGTTTACCCATGCCAAGTTTCAAGTCTTGATTCCAAGTTTTGCCCAGTCAATTGGACAGTTGACCTATAAATCAACTGTATTGGGGAAAAAGTCAACTGTGGACAATTGACAGTCAAATCTCATGAAATTTGACCCACATCAACATATTGAACTCATATGGACCATTTGATCAAGTTTGGATCACAATTCCACAAGAAATTTGATCAGATCATCAAAAGGGCAAAATGGTCATTTTTAGGGTTTTGACTGCACACAGGCAATTTTTGACTGTTTGACCTAGCCAATGGCAAATCAAGCTCACATATGGACTCAAGGACTCAATGAAATGGTCTTGACACATTCATCAAGCTCAAAAGATCCCAAGTACACAAGATTGACAGTTGAATTTCCCAGTCAATTGATCAATTTTGACTGTACACTGAAAAGTCAAACTTTGACTTTTTGGTCAAAATCAAGGGTCAAGGTTCATTTTTCATCAAAACATGCCAAATCATGAAACTTGTTCACCAAGAAATCACAAAATGCAAATTAGGGTTAGAAAATGGAATTTTTCATAACTTAGAATTTTTCTAAGTTATGAAAAACCCTAATTTTTTCCCAACTTTGCCCCATCTTTTCACCAAGATCCATTTGGATTCAAACAAAAGTCAAAACATGAAAGTTGTAGCTTGTTTCATAATCTACAACTTTGATTCACAAAGTTTTCTCATTTGAAGCTTGTATCTCAAGTTACAATTTTTTGAATAAGGGCACTAAACCATTTTTAACTTAGTGAAATTTTAACCTATTTTGACAAGGTTTTCTACCCCACTTCAAGGCCATTTTCCATACCCTTCCACTTGGAATTTCAACTTTCATTTCAAAGATGGATTGTAGTACACATTCCAAGCTTTCCAAAATGTCCAAGAACTTCTCAAACAACCTCATAACTTGAGAGATTCGAATTTCACAAGTTGGCAAAAATTCACTTTTGTTCTTAACCAAGACATGTTCATAATCTTGCAAATTTGAACTCAGCTTGCTTTATGCTTGATTACAGGTCCTTGAACTATTCCATACTCAATAATTTAATGCTTATTCATTGTTCCAAGGCCATGTTCTTTGTGTTCTAACATTGCATAGTGGATTGATCTCAAAGTAGATAAAGTGCTTTATCCATTTTTGTAAAAAGCTAGCTTTATGTCAAATTGAAATCCAAGCAAGTACAGTTAGGATCTCATTGGCACAAGTTTAGGAGCTAATTTCACTGATCAAGACAAGGTTTTGCAGCTTGTTATGGGGGCCTGCATCAGTCAAAAATACCAACTTGCATTTCTTTGCTTCACATAGAAGAAAAGTGCATAACTTGTACAAACTCCAATCTCAGCATAGAAACACAAGAAAGAAGTTATCAAACACATTACACATAACATATACAAGCTTTGGCACGAGTCCTTGACCTCTCAAACACTCTCCATCTCAGAAACACCATCAAACTGCTCAAACAGGGCAAGGCCTGCAGTTTGAGTGCCATCTCTCAATCCCTTCAAGCATTCTTGTCCAAACTTGTTCCTCTACCTTCCTTATAACCTATGCAAGCTATCCAGAAGCTAAGACACGACCTGTAATTGCTCTAACCACTTCCACCATTTTCACATCTTTGACTTGCAGGTGAAGTTCTACAGCTTGGTTCAGAAGCTTTCAAGATAAAGTAAACATTGAAAAAGCATCCCTGGACCTCAAGGAAGCTTTTCCAATCATTACCTTGCACTAGAAGTTCCTCATTCTCCAGGTAGAAGTTCAACTGCACAGGTAAAACTTTGAACTCGTATCTCTCTTATCATGTATCTTTAGTCTTAAGTTTGTGAAGAAACAAGGTTCTACTCATAGCCCTGAACATGTACATATCTTTACATTTCATTTCTTTTGCCTGAGTAGGGAGAATTTGGAGTTTGAAAATGGCAGAAAAACTAGGTTAGGATTTGGGGGAGGAGAAATTCTCCCTCATCTTAGAGAGTTAGGTCAAGTTCTATACATGGTTGGAATCGTCTCTTCATGCTGAGCATTTTTCATGTTATGAGTTTTTGTTAAAAAGCCAAGAATCAGGAGTTAGCAGCTGGAGTACAGGGCGCGCGTTTTTTTGAAAGTTATTGAACGAAGGTTGAAGATGAAGCCACATGGGCTGGGCCTGTGTGGTTTCTTCTTTTTGCACCCTATTTCCATTTTCTCACCCCCCAAGCCCATTTGTCTTATTTTTAATTCTTTTTTGACTTTTTTTTTGTTTGACTTGTTTATTTTTTTCTCAGCATATTAAAATTTTGAAAATATTTTTCTCATCATTTTTTGATTTTATTTGGTTTTTATTTGATTTTTCTTTTGATTTGTATTTAAATAGATATATATATTTATTTAGAATAAAAATAGAAAAAACATGTAAAAAATACTTCTATTTTTATTTTTATGTTATATAACCTTCTGAAAATATTTCACATAAAAAATACTTTTTTTAATTTATTTTATTAAATATTAAATATTTTGCACATAATGCATATTAAGAACTTAATATATATATATATATATATATATATATATATATATATATATATATATATATATATATATATATATATATATATATATATATATATATATATATATATATATATATATATATATATATATATATATATATATATATATATATATATATATATATATATATATATATATATATATATATATATATATATATATATATATATATATATATATATATATATATATATATATATATATATATATATATATATATATATATATATATATATATATATATATATATATATATGTTTATTAATATATTTAAGTTAAAATATAAAAATACTTGAATTTTTCATTTTCATTAATATTTGATACAAAAATACTTTTTCCATAATGTACTTCATTATTTTTATTTTTGTACATAATAAATAAATGTTTATATTAAATTAAACAATAATACATTTTCCTTAATAAAATTAGGGTTTGTGCCCTAAATTCAAAATACTCCAAAAAATAATATATTTTTATTTTCTTTTCTCTTTTACATAAATAATATTTTTTCATACATATATAAAACATTTCTTTTGCATCTTGCATTCTTATTTAATTTTTGTACATTGATTAAATTGCAAATATTCAAAATGATGTAATAATTTAGATTTAAATTCTTGTCAATATCCCCATTTGAACATTTGTACCCCCTTTCCCCTATTTGGTTTTGTAATAGCTTAGTAAATTTAAATTTCGCACTTTATATGCTTTCTAATAATAACATGTTAGAATTAGGGTTTGCATGCGAAAAACGATAAAAAATAGTTATGACCTAATCTCAAGATAAACAAGCATGAAAATGGACACACATCTCACACTTGCACCCCCTAGGGTATTCCATTTGTTGCCTTTCAAAATTGGGCCATATTGTATGTTGAACTTCTTTGGGCAAAGCAAACAATTTGAATGATCATAGTCCCTCGATAAAACTTTTCAAAACAAACAAAAATAAATGATCAAGTCCCTTAAAGAAAATTGCCCAAAGACATTTAACACCGTTGCAATTATGGTCTAAACGATGACCCGCGCCTGTCCCTTTCACATCCTAACATAAGTTTGTCCACCAAATTCAATGGTGGAACAAACTTGTTAAAAGGGTTAAAACATAGCAATAATCTTTTGAGAAATTTAGGAGTAGATAACCTCTTAGTTACTTGAATCAATCTTGCAAACTAAAACACTTGCCTATTTCAAAAACCACACAACACCACACTTTCAAAACAACTTTCAAAAACAAATGAAAACCTTTTCAAAAGATATACATCTTTGTATACATCCCCACATGGATCATTACAAAGGTCGCCACCACATTGGCCTCTTTTCAAAATATTTTCAAACCCACACACTCAAGCACCATTTAAAACAATTGAAAACAAAAAGGCAAGTGATCTAAGCAAGTAACTAAGAGCCCATGGATAACCATGGATAGAAAGGGTGCTAATACCTTCCCTTTCTATAATCTACTCCCCGAACCCAAGGAAACATCTCAAAAGGTTTTTGCTGTGCTTTTTAACCTTTCCTTAGGATAAAATAAAAAGTCGGTGGCGACTCTTGCTCAACCGAAACATTTGCGAAAACAAACGCAAAACACTAGTCAGTTCTCCCACCGTATCACAGAACTGGCGACTCTGTTGGGGATTTCTTAAAAGTGGAGTAACCTTAGGGTTTAGATCACCTTTGTTTTCAATTGTTTGCTTTGTTTGCTTTTATATTTGTGGGCTTTGCATCGGAGTTTCATAGATCCTAACCCGGATCTGGGAAATACCCTTTTTAGGTAGCATAATCTGTGAGGGACCTGTCCGGCGTAGACCGACATGGGTGAAACAGTGGCTACGTTGGTGTGGCATCTTAGTCTGTACCTATATCCCTTGTGTTGCAACGGGGAGAATATAGGTCTTCTAAGGAGTCAATAAACACCAACCAACCTTAGAACCCTAAATTGACCAACTTGGCTATTAGGACAGTAGCAGTATGCTACACTCATTGAGGCTAAACTCTCGAAATGGTTCTGGCCGCGAGAAAAGATTGCGATGCTGGAGTTATGACCGATTGAGGGTAGCCAATGATTTGAGATCCTCTAGAACCCGGTTACTTTTGATAGGACAGGTTTTTACCAACAAAACCAAAAGAGGGTAATACCTGAAACTCATGCTGGCCTGAAACCTAAGGGTGTCTTGTGTGTCTTATTTGCCTATGTGAATACTTGTGGTGTGCTTCATCATAGCATCATGCCATCATACCATTGCATGCATCCTGTATAAAGGACTAACCCATTTCAAAGACAAAAAAGGTTTCATCTTTGCTCTGTTTTGTAGGACATCATGATGCCCGTGCGTAGGAATACTGTCCGGATCAACTTTGTTCAACCACCAGTTTTACTCAAGGATTTGGTTGGTAGGATTCCAAACACTTCTTCCTTCATCAACAGACATGGTTCTCTCCTTGGCTTGGTCACTGCAAAATGGGACCAACAACTGATAAGTGTTCTGACCCAGTTTTATGACCCTCTGTACCATTGTTTCACCTTTCAAGACTTCCAGCTGGTTCCTACCCTGGAAGAATTTTCTTATTTGCTTGGGATCCCTGTCTTGGAACAAACTCCATTCACTGGTTTGGAAAAGACTCCTAGGCCTGAAGAGATTGCTGCAATTCTCCCCTTGACCAAAGAAGAGGTATTGTCCAACTGGGAAACTAGGAATGGGATCAAGGGCTTTTTGGTCAAATTTCTGGTTGGCAAGGCTAATGATTTCTGGAATGACTTGGACTTCAAGGCATACGAGGATGTTCTGGCTCTTTTGATCTACGGTCTGGTATTGTTTCCCAACCCTGACACCTTTATCAGTATCCATGTCATAAGGATCTTCATGTCTCGAAATCCGGTACCCACTCTTTTGGGTGATATTCTACAACAACTCTATGCTCGTACTGCTCGAAAACGGGGAACTCCGTGGTGTTGTGCTCCTTTGCTAGTAAGGTGGTTTATTTCGCACCTTCCTAAGTTCGTGCTGAAGAATGAAGAAGGAAAAGGTTGGGCTAGGAGGTTAATGTCTCTTACTGATAATGACATCACCTGGACTCTCAGAGGTTTGGATGAGGTAGCTGTTATTGACCGTTGCGGAGAATACCCTAATGTTCCGTTGATTGGTATCCAAGGAGGAATCTCTTACAATCCGTGTTTAGCTCTCCGTCAGTTTGGAAGAGCCAGAGGAGATGGGCCTCATGAAATGCTGGTTCCTCACTTCCATTTTGAGTTTCAGGCAGACAGTGACAAACTACGCCAGGGATTCATTAGAGCTTGGGACAGAATCCACAAAGCCAACCCACATGAGTTGGGACCAAAGACTTCTCTGCCATTGAAGCCCTATTGCAAATGGGTCCGCATCCGTGCTCAAAGGTTAGGTATGCCCTACGAAGCTGTTAGACCTCTCATTCTTGAGTCTCCTGATGAAGATGGGGTTCCTCCAACTGTCCTCCCTCCTCAGATACCTACTGATTTTGACACCATGAAGAGATCTTGGGCGCAACTAAAGGAAGAACGGGATTTCTATCGGGAGAAGTTCAACGAGCAGGAACGGAAGATCTAGAGGCTGACTAAGCAATTGGAGGAAGAACGGGTCCTGAACAACTACATCAGCACTGAAAAGAGGAGGCCATGGGAGCATTGATGAGCTTTGGATGTTTCCTTTTATAGTTTATTTCCTTTCAGTATTTTTTCATTCCTGTAACGCCTAAGGGCAAATTGTTGAACAATTGAAAATTTTAATCTAATGAAGTGTGTTTCCCTTTTTGTCTACAAAGTTGAATCTTGTTTGTCTTTGAAAACATAAAACATACGCATTCCATTGCACCATATGCATAGCAGGTACCCTATTTCACAGGTTGCTTAAACTCCTTCGCTGTTTATTTTGCACAGTCATCATGAATCCAGACTCATCCAGTGAGCAAGCAATCAAGGCCCTTCAGGCCCAAAATGCACAGTTTCAAGAGATGGTCCTAAGCCTAGCCCAAGGTCAGCAAGAGTTGAAGACTCTACTCCTGAAGAAGAAGAAGAAAAAGAGGACTGCATTGTTCAACACCGGACGCAGATTTGGGAACACACTCCATAATGAAGCTGATCCAACTACTTCTTCTGCTGAGAAAAACGGTCCCCAAGGGGGAGGAGCTCCTAGTCCCGCAGTCTCCGACAACGAGACGGACTATAACGACGAACAATACCCACCTGCTGCTGACAGATACAAGCAATTGGAGGACCGCTTAAGCGCCATGGAAATTCAGAACGTGCCGGGGCTGGATTTCGGAGATTTGGGGTTATCTTCTGGGGTAGTAATTCCACACAAGTTTAAGGCACCTGCCTTCGCCAAGTATGATGGGGTCTCCTGCCCAAAGCTGCATCTAAGGTCGTACGTAAGGAAAATCCAACCTTACACGGCGGATAAGAACCTTTGGATTCACTTCTTCCAAGACAGCCTCTCGGGGTCACAGCTTGAATGGTTCTACCAATTAGATGGAGCTAGCATCCGACACTAGGAAGATTTGGCAACCGCATTCTACAGACAATACCAATACAATTCTGATCTCGCTCCTACGTGTACCCAACTTCAGGGTATGTCTCTAGGAACGGGTGAAGGGTTCAAAGAGTACGCTCAAAAATGGAGAGATTTGGCTGGCAGGGTGCAACCTCCATTGACTGATCGAGAGCTGGTTGATATGTTTCTAGGGACGTTGTCTGGTCCGTTTTTCAATCATTTGGTTGGTAACTCCTCCGCTGGGTTTACAGATTTGATATTGACAGGAGAAAGAATTGAAGCTGGCATCAGGTCAGGCAAGATACAAAAGGCTGCCTCCACAAGTGCTGAGAAGAGGCCGTTTAAGAAAGAAGCAAGTGCCGTCTATGGTCCTAGAAGACAAGTCAAGCCCAAAAGTCGCCAAGCCGTCAATGCTTTGGTCATCTCAAAACCTGTTGCTGCTCCTCAGCAGTACAATCAACAAAGAAGCGAAAGGCCCAAGAGGCAGTATACTCGGCTGAGTATGACCTTATCTCAAATTTTACCCCAACTGTTATCCACCAACCTGGTGACCCTCAAAGAAGCTCCTAAGGTCGTCAACACTGCGTCTCCTAAGTATAACCCAAATGCCCGGTGTGCTTATCATTCTGATAGTCCCGGGCACACTACTGATGATTGCTGGGCCTTGAAAAACAAAGTGCAAGATCTGATCGACGCAAAGGAAATTCAGTTCGAAGCTCCGGAGAGACCAAATGTTGTAACTGCTCCTATGCCCCAGCATAGAGTAAATGCCATTGAGGAAGAACTGTATGCTGTTTCGGTAAATGAAGTTGTCACCCCTCTGAAGACCGTCAAGAAGAACCTACTGCGGGCCGGTTTATTTCCGGGTTGCAGTGAAGGTTGCCTGTTCTGTGCTGTTTCCCTATCTGGTTGTCCCTTGCTGAGGTTAGGCGTCCAAAGCCTAATGGATAGCAAGGAGATTCTATTCAAGAAGTCTGCTGTTCAGTTGGTTCCGGTAAAAGAAGTTTCTGTGGTTACCATCTTCAATAATCCAATCAAGGCTCTCCCGAAGAAGCCTGTTCAAATCATGACTGTTGCACCTGTGGTTATTACTGTTCCGGGGCCTCTCCCCTACGTGTCTGATAAAGCTGTCCCCTGGAATTATGGGGCGGACGTATATGTAAATGGAATCAAACAAGAATTTGACACTGGCGCCAGTATCTGCGATATCACTGGTCCAGCCAAGGTCACCCGCAGTGGCAGGCTCTTCTCTCCTGACATTGCATCGCCCGCTATTCGAAAACCTCTCCTTATAACACCTACAAGTTTACCTGTTCCTGCTGCTGATCAAGTTGTTTCCCCTGCCGCCGAGTCATCTAATGCTCGGGGCAAAGAGATTGAAGAGGAGCCTGCCCGGATGGAGGCACCAATACCTATAAATGCTGAGGCCTCCCAACAAGAAGTGGAGGAAATCCTGAAAATAATAAAGAAGAGTGATTTCAATGTTGTCGAGCAGCTGGGGCATACGCCCTCCAAGATCTCCATGCTCTCCTTATTGCTATGCTCCGAGGCCCATGCTAAAGCCTTGATTTCATTTCTCAAAACGGCCCATGTGCCGCAGGAAACGTCTGCGGTCCAGTTCACTGATTGCGTAGCAAATCTGACAGCAGACAATGGCTTGGGTTTTTCAGATGCTGACCTGACTGCGAAAGGGAGAGACCACAATGATGCCCTACATGTCTCTATCGAATGCAGGGGCACTACTCTGGCGCATGTATTGGTGGATACTGGTTCTTCCTTGAATGTCCTACCGAAAAAGGCTTTGGACCGTTTGGATTATGAAGGCCTAGAACTAAAGCCCAGCAATATCATCGTCAGGGCCTTTGACGGTTCAAAAAGGATGGTTCATGGAGAGGTTAACATCCCTATTCGTGTGGGCTCTCAAGTGTTTGACTCTATCTTTTATGTGATGGATATACGTCCATCGTACTCTTGTCTACTGGGTCGACCTTGGATCCACAAAGCTGGGGCAGTGACCTCTACCTTGCACCAGAAGCTGAAGTACCCTGTCAGGGGGAAGATCGTCACTGTGCAAGGAGAAGAGGAGTATATGGTGAGCCATTTGAATTCCTTCAGATACATTGAGATGGATGGAGAGTTTATTGAAACCCCCTTTCAGCATTTCGAGGAGGTGCATCCAATTTCAGCAGCAGCAGAAACAACAGTCGAAGAGATTGTTTCCTTGAAGATGGCTTCCCTAAGGGATGCCCGGGCTGTGGTTCAGAAAGGCAATTGTGCAAACTGGGGTCAGCTTCCTGACTTCACTCAGAAGAATGACAAGTTTGGGCTGGGCTTTACTGCAGAGGCTCAAAGGGCTGTGCGCAAGGAGAAGATCAGAAAGGCTCCGGTGTTTATCTCCAGCTCGAGGGTGAATGCAATCGAGGAGGATGTAGAGGAAGCAGAGTTTGACAGTTGGATCTACCCGACTAACAGCGACGGACCAAGCAACTGGACGGCAAAGGATTTTACCCCTATCACATTTGTCACGCAGTAATTAATTTCTTTTGACTTCCAATTTGTAACAAACAATATGTTAAAACTTTGTTGGCTCAGTGTCCTACCCGGGGCATCGTAGCTCCATTTGTGAGGGCTTTTTGTATGACATTTTCATATATCATCAATCAAAACATTGGACGTTTGTTGCATTTCAAATCTTGTGCTCTTTTCCTTTCTGTGTTATATTGCAAAACAACTATATTTACACACACTCACTTATACAGGTTTCAATCCACTCTGGATCTCACTGGTAACAGCTCTGCTACCGCCAGTTATGACTTTGAAAATCCGATCAACTTGGCCGAAGACGAAGGTGAAGATGATTGCGAAGTGCCTGGTGAACTCGCAAGACTGCTACTCCAGGAAGAGAGAGCTATTCAGCCACATGAAGAGCCGGTAGAGACAATTAACTTGGGTACTGAGACAGATAGGAAAGAGGTCAAGATTGGTGCCAATCTAAAGCTCAGCGTGAAGCAACGATTGATCCAGATGCTACAAGACTACATGGAGATTTTTGCTTGGTCCTATGAAGATATGCCTGGTTTGGATGCCGACATTGTAGTTCACCACCTGCCAACCAAGGAAGATTGCCCTCCGGTAAAGCAAAAAGTTCGACGGATGCGTCCAGAGATGTCTGAAAAGATCAAGGCCGAGGTTATGAAACAGTTTGATGCCGGGTTCCTTGCAGTGACTTCTTACCCTCAGTGGGTTGCCAATGTGGTGCCAGTACCGAAGAAGGACGGTAAAGTCAGAATGTGTGTTGACTACAGGGATCTGAACAGGGCCAGCCCCAAGGATGACTTCCCCCTACCTCACATTGATGTCCTTGTTGACAATACAGCTCAACACAAGGTGTTCTCCTTCATGGATGGTTTTTCAGGGTATAATCAGATCAAGATGGCTCCAGAGGATATGGAGAAGACTACCTTTGTGACTCAGTGGGGCACCTTCTGTTATAAGGTCATGCCATTCGGATTGAAAAATGCTGGGGCAACCTATCAACGTGCCATGGTTGCTTTATTTCATGATATGATCCATCATGAGATTGAGGTATACGTGGATGACATGATTGCAAGGTCTCAAACTGAGGAGGAGCACCTTGACCATCTGAGGAAGTTATTTGACCGACTCAAGTTGTACAAGCTGAGATTGAATCCCAACAAATGCACCTTTGGGGTGAGGTCCGGAAAGTTGCTAGGTTTCATTGTGAGTGATAAGGGTATTCAGGTGGACCCTGCCAAGGTAAAAGCCATACAAGAGATGCCGACTCCAAAAACAGAGAAAGAAGTCAGAGGCTTCCTGGGACGACTGAATTACATTGCCCGATTCATCTCACATCTGACTGCTACTTGTGAGCCAATCTTCAAATTGCTGAAGAAAGATTAAGTAGTACGCTGGAATGATGAATGTCAGGCTGCCTTTGAAAGGATAAAGGAATATCTCCAAGAGCCACCCATTCTTATGCCACCGGTGGAAGGAAGACCTCTGATACTATACTTGACAGTACTTGACAATTCAATGGGGTGTGTGCTGGGGCAGCATGACGAGTCTGGCCGAAAAGAGCACGCTATTTATTACTTGAGCAAAAAGTTTACCGACTGTGAGTCTCGTTACTCACTGCTTGAGAAAACTTGCTGCGCTCTTGTATGGGCTGCTCGCCGGCTGAGACAGTATATGCTGACTCACACTACTTTATTGATTTCAAAGATGGATCCCATCAAGTACATATTTGAAAAGCCCGCTCTGTCTGGAAGAATAGCGAGATGGCAAATGATCTTAACAGAATATGATATCCAGTATACAACTCAGAAAGCAATTAAGGGAAGTGTACTGGCGGATCATTTGGCACACCAACCTGTGGACGATTATCAATCATTGAACTTTGATTTTCCGGACGAAGACATCATGGTGGTAACCGACTGTGAAGTACCTGGACCGGATGAAGGACCTGAGGAAGGATCCCGATGGTCTATGCATTTTGATGGAGCCTCCATTGCTTTGGATAACGGCGTCGGCGCTGTAATCATATCTCCCAAAGGAACTCAAACTCCCCTCACCGCCCGATTATGTTTCAGCTGCACCAACAATATGGCAGAATACGAGGCATGTATCATGGGTTTACAAGCTGCAATCGACTTAAGGATCAAATTTCTAAGTGTCTTCGGAGATTCTGCTCTCGTGATCAATCAGATCAAAGGCGAGTGGGATACGAAACACCCGAATCTTATTCCTTACAAGGAGTATGTGTCGACCTTGCTCCCCCACTTTGAAGAGATAATTTCGAACACTTCCCTAGAGAGGAGAATCAGCTAGCAGACGCACTAGCTACGATGTCTTCAATGTTCAAAGTTAAATGGGACAATGAGGCTCCCCGAATCATTATCTGGAAGTTGGATGAACCGGCTGAGAAGGTTATTGAAAAACCCTGGTATCATGAGGTGAAGAGGTACTTGGAAGCTCAGGAATACCCGGAAGGTGCGTCTGTCAACGATAAGAAGTTCATGAGGAGGTTTGCGGCAAAATTCTTCCTCAGCAACGACATTCTCTACAAACGGAATCATGATTCAACCCTGCTACGTTGTGTGGATAAGGCAGAAGCAGAGAAAATCATGATAGAACTGCATGAAGGTACATTTGGAACACATTCCAGTGGACACACCATGGCTAAGAAAATCCTCCGGGCAGGATATTTCTGGTCCACGATGGAAGCCGATTGTTACCAACACTCCCGAACTTGTCATAAATGCCAGATCTATGCTGACAAGGTGCATATCCCTCCGGTTCCTTTGAATGTCCTGACGGCACCTTGGCCTTTTGCAATGTGGGGCATCGATATGATCGGTGAGATCCGACCGACGGCCTCCAATGGGCATCGCTTCATCTTGGTGGCGATCGACTACTTCACGAAGTGGGTTGAGGCAGCTTCCTACGCCACAGTAACCAAGAGCGTCGTGGCACGTTTCATCCGGCATAATCTGATCTGTCGGTACGGCGTCCCGGAAAGAATCATTACGGACAATGGTACCAATCTCAATAACAAAATGGTCACTGAACTCTGTGAACAATTCAAGATACAGCACCACAATTCTTCTCCCTACCGGCCGAAGATGAATGGGGCTGTAGAGGCAGCCAATAAGAATATCAATAAAATTGTGCAGAAGATGACAGTGACCTATAAAAATTGGCACGAGATGTTACCGTTCGCTCTTCATGGGTACCGCACCTCAGCAAGAACGTCAACCGTGGCAACTCCCTTCTCCTTGGTCTATGGCATGGAGGCAGTCTTGCCAATTGAAGTCCAGATACCCTCTCTCCGGATAATGAAGGATGCAGACTTGAATGAAGATGATTGGATCCAGACTCGACTTGATCAATTAAATCTGATTGACGAAAAGAGGCTCACTGCTATCTGTCATGGTCAAACGTATCAAAAACGGATGATCAGAGCATTTAACAAGAGAGTCAGACCACAAGAGTATCAAGTTGGGGACCTGGTAATCAAACGCATCATCCTTCCTCAAAGTGATCCCCGGGGCAAATGGACCCCTACATACGAAGGGCCATTTGCGGTTAAACGCGTGTTCTCGGGAGGAGCCATGATCCTAACCACCATGGATGGTGACGACCTCCCTCACCCCGCCAATGCAGACATAGTGAAAAAATACTACGCATGAATAAAAGACCCGCTAGGTTGACATACCTAGGCAAAAATAAGGGCTTCCCGGCGAACCAAAAGGGTTCGGGCAAAAATAAGGGATGAAATGAATAAAAACCTGTACACCCGGCAAGTCGAAAACCTGAAAGGGCGGCTTGGGCAAAAATGGGTATCCCGGTGGACTGAAAACCCGAAAGGGCGGTCCAGGCAAAAGTTAGGGATAAAAGCGTAACACTATGTCTCATTGGATCACTTCGCATCCGGAATTCGGCATCAACTATCTGGCTCCAGATTTCGGCATTGACCAATCAGCTTCATCTTCAAATTAGGCGACAAAGCGATAAGACGTTCGAAGACATAAAGGCGATAGCAGAGTTGGAACCCAGTGGGATTGTTCACATAGCTGTTTTGTTTCCTTTTTCAAATTGTAAACCCTATATTATTTGGCGGCGTCCTCTTACTAGGATGTCAGCCTCCTGTACAAAAACGCCTATTCACAGGCAAAGTTTAAATCAATACAAATTCACTTGTCCATACAAACTACCATTGTTTTCTTTTTTTCTGTTTTGTCTTGCGAAGAACGTCCAATGTTCATTTTTGGTATATGCATTTGACATTAAATTGCTGATTCGTAAATGTTTACACATAAAACAAGAGATTGATTACAGGTGACATCAGAGACAGGGGCAATATAAAGTTGTCTAATGCAGTCTGGTTATTTTGTCCGCCAAGGTACCGAGGTAGATTCAACTGAAGAAGGTAGCCAGATTATCTCAATTCTCCCCGCAGAGTAAAACAAGATTCAGCAATACTTTCCCCAAGCGGAGTTGACTCCCCGACAATCCTGAGAAGGCACAACATTCCCCGGCATGTCTTAAAGCTCATCCCCAGTATATTCTGGAAGCTTGTTCCCTATAGTATACGGACGTCTCTCCCGAGTGTTATTTAGAGTTATTTCCTCACAAGGACTTATAACTGGGTTATCCTCAGCTAAAAACCACGGAAGATCGCCCTCGGCAAGTTCCTTCAATCCCCGGCGGAGTTTATCTTTGGTGCTCCCCAGCGGAGTTTATCATCATTATCCTCAGCGGAATCCATCATTAAAGTCCTCAACAGGCCTCTCATCAAACTTCGGCCAAGTATCTCTTCCACAGAGCAACTCCCCGGTCGTTCGTCAAGGATTTATTTTCCTAAAACGAAATTACATTCATAAACATTTCACATTTTCATACATCTTGCTTACATATATGATAAAGTGCATACAACACTATCTCATGTTGAACATCATGACATCATGCATATCATACATCATGACATTGCATACAACTTATGTTTTTGCCTTTTCAGGAAAAAGACAATCCCAAAAACAACTACCTTCAACTGTCACAATTCCAGATTCGATACCTGTATCTAGCCAGGGCACATCTGAGAGTGATCGGTTTCCAGACTCGATTCCTGTATCTCGCCAGGGCACGTCTGAAGAGTTCGAAGATTCGATTCCTGTATCCAGCCAGGGCACATCTATCAACTACAACATCTCCAGATTCGACTCCTGTATCCAGCCAGGGCATATTTGTTGACCACGTTTCTAGACCCGATTCCTGTATCTAGCCAGGGCACGTCTGAAGAGTTCAAAGATTCGATTCCTGTATCCAGCCAGGGCACATCTATTAACGACTATTTCCAGATTCGACTCCTGTATCCAGCCAGGGCACGTCTGAAGAGTTCAAAGATTCAATACCTGTATCTAGCCAGGGCACATCTATCAACTACAACATCTCCAGATTCGATTCCTGTATCCAGCCAGGGCATATCTGTTGACGACTATTTCCAGATTCGACTCCTGTATCCATCCATGGCACATTTGTGAGCAACCAATTGTAGATTCGATACCTGTATCTAGCCAGGGCATATCTGCATAAGGAGACCGAAGATCAAACACCTGTAACAAGCCAGGAAAACATCCGTCTTTCTCAAATACACAAGTTCTCGCTAAGGAATCTCTTATGCGATCGACACTTCCAAATGGCATCTATAAGTCCATTCCCGACAAGGTTCTGTCACATCTCCAGATGGCATCTATAAGCCCATCTCCCTATCCACCATCTCTCCAAATGGCATCTGTAAGCCCATTCCCGACACCACATTGTTGAGACTCCAGCATGCGAGTGCAAATTTTCGGGCACTCTAGTGTCCAATCTCCTTTTACCCTCGAGTCACGAAAGACAAACTTGCCAATCTAACTCTTCAGGTTCAAGAAGATTGAACAGGGGCAACTGTTGTACCCCAAAATTTGCCCTCCCATTTCCTCAACATTTTCTCATCACAAGACCTTTGAAGATCAAGATCCAGTTAGGGTTTCCTCTGCTCAAGACTTCTCCTTGCATTGTGGACTCAAATTAGGGTTTGTGTTTGCCCAAGGATGTTTTGACCTAAAATGCCTAAGATGACTTTCATGCTTCATATTGGACTCCCAAGTTTACCCATGCCAAGTTTCAAGTCTTGATTCCAAGTTTTGCCCAGTCAATTGGACAGTTGACCTAGAAATCAACTGTATTGGGGAAAAAGTCAACTGTGGCCAATTGACAGTCAAATCTCATGAAATTTGACCCACATCAACATATTGAACTCATATGGACCATTTGATCAAGTTTGGATCACAATTCCACAAGAAATTTGATCAGATCATCAAAAGGGCAAAATGGTCATTTTTAGGGTTTTGACTGCACACAGGCAATTTTTGACTGTTTGACCTAGCCAATGGCAAATCAAGCTCACATATGGACTCAAGGACTCAATGAAATGGTCTTGACACATTCATCAAGCTCAAAAGATCTCAAGTACACAAGATTGACAGTTGAATTTCCCAGTCAATTGATCAATTTTGACTGTACACTGAAAAGTCAAACTTTGACTTTTTGGTCAAAATCAAGGGTCAAGGTTCATTTTTCATCAAAACATGCCAAATCATGAAACTTGTTCACCAAGAAATCACAAAATGCAAATTAGGGTTAGAAAATGGAATTTTTCATAACTTAGAATTTTTCTAAGTTATGAAAAACCCTAATTTTCCCCCAACTTTGCCCCATCTTTTCACCAAGATCCATTTGGATTCAAACAAAAGTCAAAACATGAAAGTTGTAACTTGTTGCATAATCTACAACTTTGATTCACAAAGTTTTCTCATTTGAAGCTTGTATCTCAAGTTACAATTTTTTGAATAAGGGCACTAAACCATTTTTAACTTAGTGAAATTTTAACCTATTTTGACAAGGTTTTCTACCCCACTTCAAGGCCATTTTCCATACCCTTCCACTTGGAATTTCAACTTCCATTTCAAAGATGGATTGTAGTACACATTCCAAGCTTTCCAAAATGTCCAAGAACTTCTCAAACAACCTCATAACTTGAGAGATTCGAATTTCATAAGTTGGCAAAAATTCACTTTTGTTCTTAACCAAGACATGTTCATAATCTTGCAAATTTGAACTCAGCTTGCTTTATGCTTGATTACAGGTCCTTGAACCATTCCATACTCAATAATTTAATGCTTATTCATTGTGCCAAGTCCATGTTCTTTGTGTTCTAACATTGCATAGTGGATTGATCTCAAAGTAGATAAAGTGCTTTATCCATTTTTGTAAAAAGCTAGCTTTATGTCAAATTGAAATCCAAGCAAGTACAGTTAGGATCTCATTGGCACAAGTTTAGGAGCTAATTTCACTGATCAAGACAAGGTTTTGCAGCTTGTTATGGGGGCCTGCATCAGTCAAAAACACCAACTTGCATTTCTTTGCTTCACATAGAAGAAAAGTGCATAACTTGTACAAACTCCAATCTCAGCATAGAAACACAAGAAAGAAGTTATCAAACACATTACACATAACATATCCAAGCTTTGGCACGAGTCCTTGACCTCTCAAACACTCTCCATCTCAGAAACACCATCAAACTGCTCAAACAGGGCAAGGCCTGCAGTTTGAGTGCCATCTCTCAATCCCTTCAAGCATTCTTGTCCAAACTTGTTCCTCTACCTTCCTTACAACCTATGTAAGCTATCCAGAAGCTAAGACACGACCTGTAATTGCTCTAACCACTTCCACCATTTTCACATCTTTGACTTGCAGGTGAAGTTCTACAGCTTGGTTCAGAAGCTTTTAAGACAAAGTAAACATTGAAAAAGCATCCCTGGACCTCAAGGAAGCTTTTCCAATCATTACATTGCACTAGAAGTTCCTCATTCTCCAGGTAGAAGTTCAACTGCACAGGTAAAACTTTGAACTCGTATCTCTCTTATCATGCATCTTTAGTCTTAAGTTTGTGAAGAAACAAGGTTCTACTCATAGCCCTGAACATGTACATATCTTTACATTTCATTTCTTTTGCCTGAGTAGGGAGAATTTGGAGTTTGAAAATGGCAGAAAAACTAGGTTAGGATTTGGGGGAGGAGAAATTCTCCCTCATCTTAGAGAGTTAGGTCAAGTTCTATACATGGTTGGAATCGTCTCTTCATGCTGAGCATTTTTCATGTTATGAGTTTTTGTTAAAAAGCCAAGAATCAGGAGTTAGCAGCTGGAGTACAGGGCGCACGTTTTTTTGAAAGTTATTGAACGAAGGTTGAAGATGAAGCCACATGGGCTGGGCCTGTGTGGTTTCTTCTTTTTGCACCCTATTTCCATTTTCTCACCCTCCAAGCCCATTTGTCTTATTTTTAATTCTTTTTTGACTTTTTTTTTGTTTGACTTGTTTATTTTTTTCTCAGCATATTAAAATTTTGAAAATATTTTTCTCATCATTTTTTGATTTTATTTGGTTTTTATTTGATTTTTCTTTTGATTTGTATTTAAATAGATATATATATTTATTTAGAATAAAAATAGAAAAAACATGTAAAAAATACTTCTATTTTTATTTTTATGTTATATAACCTTCTGAAAATATTTCACATAAAAAATAATTTTTTTTTATTTATTTTATTAAATATTAAATATTTTGCACATAATGCATATTAAGAACTTAATATATATATATATATATATATATATATATATATATATATATATATATATATATATATATATATATATATATATATATATATATATATATATATATATATATATATATATATATATATATATATATATATATATATATATATATATATATATATATATATATATATATATATATATATATATATATATATATATATATATATATATAT
Source organism: Vicia faba (assembly GCA_948472305.1). Lineage (NCBI taxonomy): Eukaryota > Viridiplantae > Streptophyta > Magnoliopsida > Fabales > Fabaceae > Vicia > Vicia faba. The sequence goes on from OX451735.1 coordinate 1,216,022,803, forward strand.
ATATATATATATATATATATATATATATATATATATATATATATATATATATATATATATATATATATATATATATATATATATATATATATATATATATATATATATATATATATATATATATATATATATATATGTTTATTAATATATTTAAGTTAAAATATAAAAATACTTGAATTTTTCATTTTCATTAATATTTGATACAAAAATACTTTTTCCATAATGTACTTCATTATTTTTATTTTTGTACATAATAAATAAATGTTTATATTAAATTAAACAATAATACATTTTCCTTAATAAAATTAGGGTTTGTGCCCTAAATTCAAAATACTCCAAAAAATAATATATTTTTATTTTCTTTTCTCTTTTACATAAATAATATTTTTTCATACATATACAAAACATTTCTTTTGCATCTTGCATTCTTATTTAATTTTTGTACATTGATTAAATTGCAAATATTCAAAATGATGTAATAATTTAGATTTAAATTCTTGTCAATATCCCCATTTGAACATTTGTACCCCCTTTCCCCTATTTGGTTTTGTAATAGCTTAGTAAATTTAAATTTCGCACTTTATATGCTTTCTAATAATAACATGTTAGAATTAGGGTTTGCATGCGAAAAACGATAAAAAATAGTTATGACCTAATCTCAAGATAAACAAGCATGAAAATGGACACACATCTCACACTTGCACCCCCTAGGGTATTCCATTTGTTGCCTTTCAAAATTGGGCCATATTGTATGTTGAACTTCTTTGGGCAAAGCAAACAATTTGAATGATCATAGTCCCTCGATAAAACTTTTCAAAACAAACAAAAATAAATGATCAAGTCCCTTAAAGAAAATTGCCCAAAGACATTTAACGCCGTTGCAATTATGGTCTAAACGATGACCCGCGCCTGTCCCTTTCACATCCTAACATAAGTTTGTCCACCAAATTCAATGGTGGAACAAACTTGTTAAAAGGGTTAAAACATAGCAATAATCTTTTGAGAAATTTAGGAGTAAATAACCTCTTAGTTACTTGAATCAATCTTGCAAACTAAAACACTTGCCTATTTCAAAAACCACACAACACCACACTTTCAAAACAACTTTAAAAAACAAATGAAAACCTTTTCAAAAGATATACATCTTTGTATACATCCCCACATGGATCATTACAAAGGTCGCCACCACATTGGCCTCTTTTCAAAATATTTTCAAACCCACACACTCAAGCACCATTTAAAACAATTGAAAACAAAAAGGCAAGTGATCTAAGCAAGTAACTAAGAGCCCATGGATAACCATGGATAGAAAGGGTGCTAATACCTTCCCTTTCTATAATCTACTCCCCGAACCCAAGGAAACATCTCAAAAGGTTTTTGCTGTGCTTTTTAACCTTTCCTTAGGATAAAATAAAAAGTCGGTGGTGACTCTTGCTCAACCGAAACATTTGCGAAAACAAACGCAAAACACTAGTCAGTTCTCCCACCGTATCACAGATACCTACTCACAAATAGTAAGATAGCACTATCTAAAGGATAGGAGAAGAAAAACTACCTTTTTGAGTACAAAAGTAGATAGTTGTTAGAAGTTTGCTAAAAACATTTTACACTTACACAAATACTACTTTTCAAAAATAATTTTCAATAAAATATTTGTTTTGTTAACACTCTTGAGGACTGATACAAGAGTTAAACGCAAAGCAAATCGCTGCACTAAGGCATTTTCCAAACATTTTCAAACACACAAAGCACAAAGGTATTTAAAAAATAAGCAAACCTATGAGAGCCCATAGATAACTACGGATGGAAAGGGTGCTAACACCTTCCCTTTCCATAATCTACCCCCTACTCAGGATAATCTCGAAAAGGTCTTTTTCTGTTCTTTTCACTCGTTCCTTAATTTTGATAAAAGAAAAGTTGGTGGCAGCTCTTGCTTACCATGACATTTGCGAATACAAAACGCAAAAACCAGTATATAACAGTCAGTTCTGCCATCGTATCACAGAACTGGCGACTCTGCTGGGAAATATTGTAAAAGTGGGGTTTACCTTAGAGTTAGTTCATTATTAAACTGATTTTTATGCTTTGTATGCTTTATCCTTGGAGGGTTGTTTGAGTTGTTACTATAGATCCTACACCCGGATCTGGGGGTATATTTTTAGGTAAACATTAATAGATCATGGAGACTGTACATCATAAACCGATATGGTTTAAGCGATAGCTGTGTTAGTGTGACAGTTTGGTTGGTACCCGGTATCCCTTGTGTTGAATCGAGGAGAATACGGGTCCGCCGCGTGGTGTCGTGAAGCACTAAGGGACCTTATAATCTTAGTTGAACAAACTTGGCCATTAGAAAATAGTGAGATAGCCGACCTCGGTGTAAATCTGGGAATTGGTTGATACTCGATGCTACACTCATTGAGATTGGATTTTCGAGATGTTTCGGCTGCAAGAAAAGATTACTAAGCTGAAATAATACTCGATAAAGAAATATCAGTGATATTGAGACTCCTTAGAACCCGATTACTATTTCTAGGACAGGTTGAACCAACTAAACTTCAAAGAGGTTACTTACTTATAAACTCCATGCAAGCCTAAACCTAAGATCTTGTGTGTTTTGCTTGTGTATGATTAGTTTTCTTAAACATGACATCATGCATCATGACATCCATTTTTTATTACACTGACCATTTCAAGGATCGAGGGAATTTATCTTTGTTCTGTTTTGCAGATCATGGCTTCCGCTCGTAGAAATACTATCTGGATCAGCTTTATAAGAATACCTCTCCAACTCAAAGAGCTAGTATCAAGGCTTCCCGAGACTTCCTCATTTACCAAGAACTATGGTCGACTCCTCAATCTGGTTACCTCGGGTTTTGATGAGAAGATGATTGTTGTACCCCAAAATTTACCCTCGCTATTTTGACCTTTTTGGCTTACATTTCATTATTACATACATGCATATCATTGATTTTATGGTTATGGAATCAAGATAGATTTAGAAAACTTCTTCAGGTTACAAGTGATGTTTATTTCGTCAATGGATGTTCTAAGAGTATTTTTAGTGCTGAAGATCGGTTCGCCGTTTCGCAACGATTCGGGGTTCAAAGATTCACAAGTCCAACCCGACGCGTCATATTCAGGTGTTCTTTCGCCAAAATATCTCAGATAATGTATTCTCAAATTCAAGTTCAGCTCAAGAGTCAATTATTTAAAGAAGGTCTCCGAATGTGTGAGTTTTCTCGAAGAAATATGGTGAAAAAGTGTGCTAAAAGTGCAGTTTTTACGCACTAAAAAATTCATAACTTGAAGATCGTGGCTTGTTTTGAACCCGTTATGGTGGCCAAAATTCCATCTTGATGTCATCTACGTTTTCATCTCTCACGGTTAGAAGACAATTTCGGTCAGAAGGTCTTCAAGAATGCGGATTTATCAAGTATTTTCATACAAAAAATTTGTGACAGAAGTTTATTTGCGTCATGTTCAGAAAATCATAACTTGGTCAATTTTCATCTTATCGAGCTGGTTCCAGCGCCAAAATTTCAAAAGTTTAGTTGAATACATTTTCACAAGAGATATTGAGTTCTAACGGTATCCAAAAGGTCTTCGTTTTTTGCTCAAAGTGCGCGTGACGCGCCAAAAATCCTGAATGCTGAATATTATTTCATCTGGGTCGAAACTTCGAAAATTCATAACTCGGTCAATTTTTATCGGATCAGACCCATCTTTTTACACAAGGTCACTGGCTCATAGATCTATAACTTTTCTTCCAAAGTCGAGACTGGGTTATGCTCCGATCAATACCAGTTTTTTATTGAAGAACGTGTCAAAGTTGACACTGGAGCCCAAAATAAGTTTGTCTGAGTCAAAACTTCAAAAATTCATAACTAATTCATCGTTTATCCGATTGAGCCTATTTTTGAACAAAAGTTAGTTCTCGATGTCAGCTATATTTTGTTTTCACATTTGAACTTCAAAAATTGCACTTAAGCCCCTGCGATTTAACCTGGAACGTGACGAACTCAAGTGAATAAAAATCTGCACTATTGCTTGTGGTTATTGGAGGCCCAATTGCACATTCAAAGCCCATTTTTTTTTCTCTAATTTCCATTATATAATCTCATTCTTTTCACACAAACGAAAACGAAAAAGACCTTTACCACAACCCTGTCAAAATATCAAATTCTTTCAAGAACCCTAAAAATCTTGAAATCCTTGTTACAAACCCCCAACAAACCCACATCTCATTACTTCTCCAGTAAGGGTAAGACTGGTTTGATCTCCATGATCAAAAGGATGTAGAAGCATTCATACATTCCATATCGGTTTTAACATTAAATTTTTTTCCATATATTTGCTTTATTTATATTTCATGATATAATAATTTATTTAATGTGTTCATTAGATTCAACACTGCAGATTTAGACAGGGTCCCATGCAGGTTCATTACAGAATGCTGAGCCAAAACACTAAAATAGAACAACCATCAATGCATGGCGAGGCAGACATCCTAAGAAGGTTAAGGGCGTGGGTTCAACAACCACCCCTATTGGTTTTGGTTTTCTTCCTTTCTATTTATCCTTTTACCTATTTTCATTCTTTATGTTTAAAACATTTTTCATAAAACTTAACATTTTTCACAAACCTTTGATTTTTCATAATAAACTCCAATAATTAATTTTAAGGTTTTTAAATCTAATTTTAGATTTTAAATTAATTTTTGGTTCAACACCCACCCCTGGAAATATGTATAATTTTACTTATTTTTAACCCTTTTTGCCTCATTTCTTTCTCTTTAATATCTTCCTTAAAAACCCTAAATTCATATAAACTCTAATTTTATTTAAATCAAAAACCATATTAATTGGCAAACTTAACCTTTTTTACAAACCCTAATTAATTTAGGTTTTAATTTTTTTTATTATTATTAACTCTTTTTTTATTAACTCTTTAATTTGATTAATTAACCATTTTTTTTAACAAATTAGGATTAGGTTTTTGTTTTAGTTAGTAACTGAATTTTTGGCTTTTTTTCATTTATTAATAAATTAAGTTAATTAAATTTTTTTTAATTAAAATTAGTTAGAATTAGGTTTTTTAATTAACTTAAAACTATTTTCTACAAAAAACACCAAAAACATTAACTTAGAATTTTAGGTTTTAATTTTTCCTTAATTTCTTTTTATTTATTCTTTTACATTTTAATTTCTAGGAAAATTGTATAGGTCGCATTATCAATGTAATAGCGTAGATTTATCTTTTCTCGCATTTTTTTTCTAATTATGTAATTGCTTCCGGGATGTAATAGTTTTAACATTTCTTTTCTGCACTCTTCATTATTATGTAACTGCCCTAAAGCTCTGTAATAGCCTAGGTTTACACTTCCGCCTTCACCTTCTGCTACTATATTTTATGCAATGCTTAGACTAATAGGATTGTATGGAAAGACCGGTAAACTAATTGAACATAGCATAACCTAATTCAAAGATAATATATCTGAAAACAAACACTGCTGCACACTTGCACCCCTAGGGTACTCCCCACTTGGTTGCCTCGGAAAACAATGGTCATGTCCCTCGAATGTAGGGATACCCTTAGCAAAGACCCTCGGTTAAAGTCATCATAAAGATCATGGTCCCTCAACGTCCCTTGAGTTGCTTACGAGAAATGATCTTGTCCCTCGATGTTGCCTACGAATATATGATGACAATCCCTTCGAAATGCTAAGGTATCCTTACATGTTTCCTTCAATGACCATTACGTCCTTTTCGATAGTCCCTCAAATATCCAACGACTATGGTTACCTACTCACTAATAGTAGGATAACACGGTCTAAAGGATAGGAGGAAAACAACACCTTTTTTCGAGTAGGTAGATAACTGTTAGGTACTTGCTCAAACAAACAAATCTTTTTTCACACAAACACTTTCCAAACTAAAGTTTTTAAAACACTTCGTAACACTCTTGAGGACAGAAACAATGTTTAAAACGAATTAAAACAAAACTTTTCAAAGCAAGCACACGCAAGCAATTTCAAAACGAACAAGTACCTAAGAGCCCATGGAAAACCATAGATGGAAAGGGTGCTAACACCTTCCCTTTCTATAATCTACTCCCCGTACTCAGAAACATTCTCAAAAAAGGTTTTTTCTGTTCTTTTTCCTTTTCCTTGTTGGATAAAATAAAAGTCGATGACGACTCTTACTTACCGTGACATTTTGCAAACAAAAAACGTAAAACGTAAACCAGTATTAAACAGTCGGTTCTGCCACCGTATCATAATGATGTGTATACTCTTTCAATTATTTGATCCTAAGCACCATTTCTCCACCTTTCCAGATTACCAGTTGATGCCCATCATGGAAGAGTTCTCTCAAATATTGGGTATACCAATTCTTGATCAGGCGCCTTTCACCGGTTTAGAAGAAGCTCCCAAGCCAGAAGTCATTGCAACAACTTTGCATCTGAAACGGTCCGACATTGTAACCAACTGAGAAACAAGAAGTGGTGTTAAGGGTTTCCTAGTCAAGTTCCTATTAGAGAAGGCTCAGCTGTTTTGGGATGATTTGGATTTCCAAGCTTTTGAGGAGGTTCTGGCCCTTCTAATCTATGGTTTAGTTTTTTTCCCTAATCTAGACTTTCTCATAGACGTGAATGCTATCAAGGTTTTACTCTCTCGTAACTCTGTGCCTACTCTACTCGAACACATCTTGCATACCTTCCACACTCACACCATGAAGAGAAAAGGGATTCTTATGTGTCATGTGCCATTGCTGTCAAAGTGGTTTATTTCTCACCCCCCTAAATTAGTATTGAAGAGTGAAGAAGGTTTGGGTTGGTCGTGAAGGATAATGTCACTTTCTCACTCGAATATTCTTTGGTATTCCCGATCCATGGGAGATATCTCTGTCATTGACCGTTGCGGGGAATTCCCTAATGTCCCACTAATTAACATTAGGGGAGGCATAACATATAATCCTTCTCTGGCTTTACGAAAATTTGGTTATGCTTGAAGAGATGGTCCCAACGATATGCTTATCCAAAGCATTATGTTTAACTACAAGGATGATTCTCAAGGGTATCGTCAGAGGTTTATACGAGCTTGGGGCATGGTGAACAGATTTGATACCAGGACTTTGGGGCCTAAGACTTCATTCCCAATGGAACCTTATTTCAAATGGGTAAGTTCTCGCGCTCAGAACCTTATAATGCCATATATAGCCATCTTACCAGTGGTTGTGGAGCCCATTTCCAAAGGGGATATTCCTTATACAGTTCTCCATCCTGACATGCCCACTGATCTTGAAGAGCTGCAGAGATCCTGGATTCACTTGAAGAAAGAAAGGAATACCTTTAGAGATCATTTCTACGTCAATGAGAAGAAAGTGTTAGAGCTTACGAAGCAACTTCACGAAGAAAAAAGTCTTAATGTCTATCTCGGAACGAAGAGGAATCGCCCATGGGAAACCCGATGTCTTAGATCTTAGAATTTTTTCAATTGTAAGCCTAAAGAGGCAATTAAATTTTGAATTTTACTAATAAAATCTTTGTTTCATTTTGGTTCACAAATTTAAATTTCCCGGAGTCCTTTAAAACATTTCATACACATACCTTACATATCATTGCATAAACAGGTTTCAGGACAAGTTTCTTATCTTCTTCGCTGTTTATTTCAGCAATGGCTCTTGAAAAAACAGTTAAGGAGCTTCAGACACAAAATGCTCAATTCCAAGAAATGTTCCTGAATCTGGCTAAGGGACAAGAAGACTTGAAATATCTAATTCTCAAGGACAAGAAGAAGAAAAAGTAACCAGTGGGTGTTTTGAATTTTGGAAGAAGGTTCAAAGGACCAGTGAAGCACGTTTCAGAGCTTGCAACTCCGTCAAGAGAGAGAGAGAGAGAGAAACAATCAGGATGGAGAGCCAAGAGAAGAAGACCATAATATAAGGGAGTCTAAGGAAGATGAACCTGACTATTTTGAGGAGCAGTATCCTCCTGCTGATGACAAATACAAACAATTGGAGGATCGACACAATGCCACGGAGACCCAAAGGGTACCCGGGTTAGATTTTGAAGATCTAGGACTGGTCTCAGGGGTGGTCATCCCTAGGAAGTTCAAGGTCCCTAAATTTGCTAAGTACGATGGTGTCTCCTGTCCTAAGCTGCATTTAAGGTCGTATGTCAGGAAAATTCAACCCTACACTACTGATAGGGATTTGTGGGTACACTTCTTCCAAGAAATTTTGGTAGGGACTCAACTGGAATGGTTCTATCAACTAGAAAGAACCAATGTGCATAATTTGGAAGATCTAGTTGCCGCTTTCTATAAGCAGTACCAATATAATGCTGACCTCGCCCGACTCGTACACAGTTGCAAAGCATGTCTATGGGTTTTGGCGAGGACTTTAAGGACTATGCCCAAAAATGGAGAGACCTTGCAAGAAGAGTCCAACCTCCATTATCTGATAGGGAGCTAGTGGACATGTTCTTGTGCACATTATCCAGGCCATTCTTTAACCACCTAATTGGAAGTTCTTCTGCTGGGTTTATGGAATTGATCTTGATGGGTTAATGAGTAGAGGATGGCATTAAAAGTGGTAAGATACAGAGGGATGCATCCTCCAGCACTACAAAGAAACCATTCACAGGGAAGAAGGAGGTCAGTGCTGCTTATGGCCAAAGAAATCTTAACAAAACTGAGCGTCGTCCGACGGTAAGGGCTGTTATGATTTCCAATTCTGCATCAAACCGGTAACAGAATAACCAGTCCAGAACAGATAAGCCAAGGAAATAGTTTACCCAGATCAACATGACCCTATCTCAGGTTTTACCACACCTGCTGAAATCCAATTTGATTACCCTAAAAGTGGCTTCCAAGAATCCCAACACTATATCTCCTCACTACAATGCAAATTCTCGGTGTGCTTACCATTCTGAAAGTCCAGGTCATGATACAAATGACTGTTGGGCTTTGAAGAATAAAATGCAGGATTTGATTGAAGAAAAGGAGATTGAATTTGACACTCCTGAGACTCCTAATGTTATTACTGCCCCTATTCCCAAGCATGACCGTGGTGTCAATGCTATTGATGATGACATGTTTGTTGCTTCTGTGGATGAACTAGCTACTCCACTCCTGACTATTAAGAAGAATCTCTTGCAGACTGGTTTATTGATGGGTTGTGGTGAAGGTTGCCACTTATGTTTGTCCTTACCTAATGGTTGCCATTTGTTGAAGGAAGGCATTCAATGCCTGATGGATGATAAAGAAATCATGTTTGAGAAGACTCCAGTTACAAGTGCTCCATGTGAAGATGTTTCTATCATTACCATTTCCGCCAATCCTCCTAAGGTCTCCTCCAAAAGACCTGTCAGGATTACACCTGTTCCGAAAGTTTCTCTGTTGATAATTACTTTCCCTAGACCTATACCATATTTATCGGATAAAGCTGTTTCTTGGAATTATGGGGCTGACGTCTATTACCATGGCGTCAAGCAAGATTTACTGATTGTTAAAGACGAAGATGCCGAAGACTATGATCCTGACATTAGTAATATCACCGGGACCAGTAAGATAACAAGAAGTGGAAGAGTTTTCTCCCCCGAGATCTCTCCTCCTAAAACTGTGGCTACTCCTGTGATCATCCCTGCTGCTGCTCCTATCAATATTCCAATAGCTACTCCTGCTGTTATCCCCACTGTTATCCCTGTTACTGAGTTGGCTGAAACTCAGGGCAAAGAGGTATTGGTTGAGCCTGTCCGGACGAAGGCACATCCAGAAGCCATTCCTGAGGCTTCTAAGAAGGAAATGGAAGAAATATTAAAGATAATCAAGAAGAGTGACTATAATGTGGTTGAACAACTGGGGAAGACCCCTTCCAAGATCTCAATGCTGGCCCTACTACTGTGCTCTGAAGCCCATGCTAAGGCTTTAGTGAAATTCCTCAAGACTGCTCACGTGCCTCAAGAAACCTCCACTGATCAATTTGAAGACTGTGTGGCCAGTTTGACTGCTGACAATGGGCTAGGCTTCTCTGATGCTAATCTGACTCCCAGAGGAAGGAAACATAATGATGCCATGCACGTCTCTATCGAGTGCAGGGGAACTACTTTGGCCCATGTTCTAGTGGATACAGGTTTATCACTGAATGTCCCACCCAAGAAATCCCTTGACATATTAGATTGCAAAGGATTAAGTCTAAAACCTAGTAACATTTTGGTGAGAGCCTTCGACGGTTCTAAAAGAATGGTGCATGGGGAGGTGAACATCCCTGTCAAAGTGGGTACTCATACTTTTTATTCCACTTTCTATGTGATTGATATCTGCACATCTTACTCCTGTTTATTGGGTCGACCCTGGATCCATGGGGATGGTGTTGTGACTTCCACCTTACATTAGATGCTGCAGTACCCATTCAATGGGAAAATTATCACAGTTCATGGGGAGGAGGAGTACATGGTGATCACTCTGAACTCTTTCAGGTACGTTGAAATGGACGTCGAGTTCATTGAGACCCCCTGTCAGAACTTTGAGGAGGTTCCACAGACCATTGCTGCAGCCAAAACCTATGCCAGTGTTCTAAAGACTACTAGGCCTCCGCTGAAGATGGCCTCTCTGAAAGATACCAGGGCAATTATTGAGGAAGGTGGGTGTACAATTTGGGGCCAACTTCCGGATATTCCCTACTGTGATACGGTGGGAGAACTGACTATAGGTTTTGCGTTTGTTTTCGCAAATGTTTCGGTTGAGCAAGAGTCGCCACCGACTTTTTATTTTATCCTAAGGAAAGGTTAAAAAGCACAGCAAAAACCTTTGAGATGTTTTCTTGGGTTCGGGGAGTAGATTATAGAAAGGGAAGGTATTAGCACCCTTTCTATCCATGGTTATCCATGGGCTCTTAGTTACTTGCTTAGATCACTTACCTTTTATTTTCAATTGTTTGAAATGGTGCTTGTGTGTGTGTGGGTTTGAAAATATTTTGAAAAGAAGCCAATATGGTGGCAACCTTTGTAATGATCCATGTGGGAATGTATACAAAGGTATATGTATTTTGAAAAGGTTTTCATTTGTTTTTGAAAGTTTGTTTTTGAAGGTGTTGTGAAGTGTGGTTTTAGAAAATAGGCAAGTGTTTTGTTTTTGCAAGTTTTATTCAAGTAACTAAGAGGTTATCTACTCCTAAATTTCTCAAAGATTATTGCTATGTTTTAACCCTTTTGACAAGTTTGTTCCACCATTGTATTTGGTGGACAATCTTATGTTAGGATGTGAAAGGGACGGGCGCGGGTCGTCGTTTAGACCATAATTGCAATGGTGCCAAGTATCTTTGGGCATTTTCTTTAAGGGACTTGATCATTTGATTTGTTTGTTTTGCCCAAAGAGACCTAACATGCAACATGGCCCAATTTTGAAAGGCAACAAGTGGAATACCCTAGGGGGTGCAAGTGTGATTGGTGTGTTCATTTTCATACTTGTTTATCTTGAAATTAGGTCAAAACTATTTTTCGTTATTTTTCGCATACAAACCCTAATTCTAACATGGTATAATTAGAAAGCAATAAAGTGCGGAAATAAATTTACAAACTATTACAAAACCATATATGGGAAGGGGGGTACAAATGTTCGAATGGGGATTTTGACAAGGAATTTAAACCTAAAACTATTACATCAATATTGAATTATTTACAAGGTGATTAATTTGCATAAATTAAATAAAATAGAACAAATGTGCAAGATGCCAAAAATGGTTTTTACATGTATGAAAAAAAAAAGGTATTTTTACATGTCAAAAGGAAAGTATTATCATTTTTTAAGTTTTTCATATTTAGGGTCAAACCCTAATTCTATAAAAATGTATTATTTATTCAATATACACAATATTTATTATTCATATACAAAAATAAAATAAAAATAAAGTATATTTGTAAAAAATGATTTTTTAGTATTAAATATTAATAAAATAAAATATGTATATTTTCAGTATTTTTATCCTAAGTGTATTAATAAATATATATATATATATATATATATATATATATATATATATATATATATATATATATATATATATATATATATATATATATATATATATATATATATATATATATATATATATATATATATATATATATATATATATATATATATATATATATATATATATATATATGTATTATTCATTAAATATGTATTATATATAAATTAATAATATTTAATATTTAATAAAAAAGTATTTTTTCTATAAAATATTTTCAGAAAGTAAAACAAAATAAAAATGTATAAAAAATATATTTACACTATTTTAGTATTTTAAATAAAAAAGGTATATGTATTTGTTGATTTATGTACAAACTAAAAGAAAAATCAAATAAATGCCTAATAAATTCAAAAATGGTGAGAAAAAATATTTTTATATTTTTAATATTATGAGAAAAAATTAATGAGCCAATCAAAAAAAGAAAAAGTCAAAAACATTAAAAAATGAATGAAATGGGCTCAGGGGGTGTAAAACCAAAAAGGTGGTGTGAATAAGAAAATAACTCAGGCCCAGCCCAAGAAGACATTGTCTTCAACCTTCAGACAAAACCAGTTCAAAACGCGCGCCCTTCTTCTCAAACTTCTAACTCCTGATTCCTGGCTTTTCAATGAAAACTCATAACATAAAAAATGTTCAGCATCAAGAGACGAATCCAACCATATGCAGAACTTGTCTTAACTCTCTAAGATGAGGGAGGATTTCTTCTCCCCCAAATCCTGACCTAGATTTTCTTCCAAGTTCAGACCCAAAATTCTTGCAACACACATAATATAAATAAAATCTAATTATATGGGCATGTTCAGGGCTATGATTGTGACATATTTTCTTCACAAACCTAAAGCTAACAATGCCTAACAAGAGAGATACGAATTCAAAAAATTACCTGTTCAGTTGAAGTTCTATCTGGCAATGGAGAAGCTCTCAGTGCAAAGTGATGATGGGTATAGCTTCCTTGAGGTCCAGGGATACTATTCCAAGTGTTACTTTGCTTTGAAACCTTTTGAATCGAGCTATAGCACTCCACCTGCAAATCAGAAAAGTGAAAATGGTGGAACCAGTTAGAGGGATTACAGGTCGTGTTTTAGCTTTTGGTTAGCTTGCATAGATGGTAGGGAAGGTGTATGAACTGGTTTGGGCAAGAATGCTTGAAAGGATTGAGAGTTGGAACTCAATCTGTAGAGGTTGCTCTGTTTGAGCAGTTTCAAGGTGATTCTGAGTTTTGGGAGGTATTGGAGGTGAAAGGCTCGTGCTTCAGCTTAGGATCAATGTTTGGAATGTGTTTGATAAGTTTGTTTAACTGTTTGTAAGCTGATATGAGAGTTGGTACAAGTTATGCTATGTTTCTTCTTTCTTAAGCAACAAAAGGCAAGTTGATGTTCTAGACTGATGCAGGCCCCCATAACATGCTGCAATCCTTTGCCTTGATCAGTGTAATGTGTCTCATAACTTGTGCCTAGAAGATTTTGACTGTACCACTTGGATTTGCAAAATGGACATAAAGTTCTACTTTTTAAAAATGGAAATAATGCTTTATCTATAAATGGATTAATCTTCTAGGCAATGCTTGAATACACAAAACATGGTCTTGGCACAAAGGTTTGGCATTAAATTTATGAGTGTCAAAGGGTTTTAGGACCTGTAATGTAGCACAAACTATGCTGACTTGAAAATGGCCTAAGTTATGAACATGTTCATGATCCATTCAAAAGTGAATTTTTGCCATATTGTGAAATTAGATTCTCTCAAGTTATGAGGTTGTTTGAGAAGTTCTTGGACATTTTGGAAATCTTGGAATGTGTACTACAATCCATATTTGAAATGCAAATTGAAATTCCAAGTGGAAGTGTATGGAAAATGGCCTTGAAGTTAGGTAGAAAACCTTGTCAAAAAGGTCAAATTTTCACTAAGTTAAGAATGGTTTAGTGCCCTTATTCAAAAAATTGTAACTTGAGATACAAGCTTCATTTGGGAAAACTTTGTGTATAAAAGTTGTAGATTATGCAACAAGCTACAACTTTCATGTTTTGACTTTTGTTTGAATCCAAATGAATCTTGGTGAGAAAGTGGGGCAAAGTTGGGAAAAAATTAGGGTTTTCCATAACTTAGAAAAATTCTAAGTTATGAAAATTTCCAATTTCAAACCCTAATTTGCATTTCTTGGTTTCTTGGCGAACACGTTTCATGATTTGGCATGTTTTGATGAAAAATGAATCTTGACTCTTGATTTTGACCAAAAAGTCAAAGTTTGACTTTTCAGTATACAGTCAAAATTGATCAATTGACTGGGAAATTCAATTGTCAATCTTGTGTACTTGGGATCTTTTGAACTTGTTGAGCATGTCAAGATAATTCCATGGGGTCCTTGAGTCCATATGTGAGCTTGGTTTGCCATTGGCTAGGTCAAACAGTAAAAAATTACCCTTGTGCAGTCAAAACCCTAAAAATGACCATTTTGCCCTTTTGATGATCTGATCAAATTTCTTGTGGAATTGTGATCCAAACTTGATCAAATGGTCCATGTGAGTTCATAATGTTGACGTGGGTCAATTTTCATGAGATTTGACTGTCAATTGGCCACAGTTAACTTTTTCCCCAATACAGTTGATTTCTAGGTCAACTGTCCAATTGACTGGGCAAAATTTGGAATCAGGACTTGAAACTTGGTATGGATAAGCTTGGGAGTCCAACATGAAACATGAAAGTCATCTTAGGCATTTTAGGTCAAAATATCTTTGTGCAAACACAAACCCTAATTTGGGTCAACAGTGCAAGGAGAAGTCTTGAGCAGAGGAAACCCTAATTGGATCTTGAGCTCCAAGGATTTTGTGAGGAGAAAATGCTGAGGAAATGGGAGGGCAAATTTTGGGGTACAACACCTATAAATCTGACAAATTTGGTTTGGGTTTTATATCAGGAGCTCAAAGGGCTGTTCGTCGTGCTCGTGCCGGAGGACCACCCTTACGCGTCAACAATCATGGGGTTAATGCTTTGGAGGATAGTGACAATGACAGTGACATGGATCAGTGGATCTTCCCAACTGTCAGCGGAGGACTCATCAATTGGGAGGCTAAAGACTTTGTGCCGATTACTTTTATTCAGGAGTAATTGTCCTTTTTGTTTTTGGATATGTAATAAATGAATAATGCAAACTCTAAGACCTTGTGTCTTACCCGAGGTACAATGGTTTACTTGTGAGGGTTATCATGTTTCATTGTCATGTGTCATTAATAAAGCATTGGACGTTTTTACATACAAATTTTGCGCTCTTTGCCTTTCTTTTCTACTTTTTACTTTATTAAAACAGCTATGCTGTTACACACACTCACATATCAAACTCTAGATCCACATCCAATCTGGATCCCATTGATAACAGTTCTGCTATTGCTCATTAAGATTTTGAAAATCTGATCAACCAAGACGAGGACGAAGGTGAGGAAGATTGTGAGGTACCAGGAGAGCTTGCCAGACTGTTACAACAGGAAGAAAAGTTAATACAACCTCATAAGGAACCAGCTGATACAATGAACTTTGGTACTGAAGAGGACTGAAAAGAAGTCAAGGTAGGTGCTAACTTGGAGCCCAGTGTCAAACAGCGGTTAATACAAATACTACATGACTATGTTGAGGTTTTTGCCTTGTCATACAAAGACATTCCGGGACTTGACACCGACATTGTGGTTCATCGTCTACCTACAAAAGAGGATTACCCTCCAGTGGAAAAGAAGGCTTGTCGTATGCGGCCGGATATGTCAGAAAAGATCAAGGCTAAAGTCATGAAACAGTTCAATGCCGGTTTCTTAATTGTCACGTCCTATCCACCATGGGTCGCTAATGTTTTTCCAGTTCCTAAGAAGGACGGTAAAGTACATATGTGTGTGGATTACAGAGACCTGAACAGGGCAAGCCCCAAGGATAACTTTCCGCTTCCCCACATTGATGTTTTGGTTGACAACACCGCACAACATAAGTTATTCTCCTTCATGGATGGTTTCTCCGGATACAATCAGATCAAAATGGCACCTGTGGACATGGAGAAGACGACCTTCGTCACACAGTGGGGCACTTTCTGTTACAAGGTTATGCCATTTGGACTAAAGAACGTCGGGGCAACCTATCAACGCGCCATGGTAGCTTTGTTTCATGATATGATCCAACACGAGATAGAGGTCTACGTGGATGATATGTTAGTCGGGTTTCAAACTGAGGAGGAACACCTTGATCACTTACATAAACTATTTGACAGGATGAAGAAATAAAAACTGAGGCTAAACCCGAATAAGTGCACTTTCGGAGTAAGATCCGATAAGCTCTTAGGTTTCGTAGTCAGTGGCAAAGGCATTGAAGTGAATCCTGCAAAAGTCAAAGCTATACAAGAAATTCCAACTTCTTGAACTGAGAAGGAAGTTAGAGGATTCTTGGGACGCTTAAACTACATAGCCAGATTCATTTCACATCTGACTGCTACTTGTGAGCCAATCTTTAAATTACTGAAGAAAGATCAAGTAGTGAAGTGGAATGACGATTGCCAGTATGACTTTGACAAAATGAAGGAATACCTTCAAGAGCCTCCAATTCTGATTCCCCCAGTTGAACGAAGACCTTTAATCATATACTTAACAGTATTAGAGAACTCAATGGGGTGTGTGTTGGGGAAGCATGACGAGTCTGGTCAAAAAGAGCATGCAATATACTACCTTAGAGTTTACCGACTGTGAAACAAGATACTCACTTCTCGAGAAAACTTGTTGTGCTTTGGCATGGGCTGCTCACCGACTAAGATAGTATATGTTGACTCACACTACCTTGTTGATATCTAAGATGGATCCTATCAAATACATCTTTGAGAAGCCCGCTCTCTCCGAAAGAATAGCAAGATGGCCAATGATCCTGACCGAATACGATATTCAATACACAACCCAGAAAGCAATTAAGGGAAGTGTACTAGCTGATCATTTAGCTCATCAGGCTGTGGATGACTACCAATCCATGAATTTTGAGTTCCCAGACGAGAACATCATGCTAGTAACTGATTGTGAAGAACCTGGACCGGATGAAGGACTTGAAAAATGATCTCGATAGACTATGGTTTTTGACGGGGCTTCCAACGCTCTTGGCAATGGCATCGACACCGTGATCATATTTCCTGAAGGTTGTCATACTCCTTTCACTTCCAGGCTATGTTTCAACTGTACCAACAATATGGTTGAGTATGAAGCATGTATCATGGGTCTCAAAGCTTCAATCGATTTAAGGATCAAGTTCTTAAGCGTGTTTGGAGACTCAGCTTTGGTAATCAGCCAGATCAAAGGAGAATGGGACACGAAACACCCTAACCTCATCACATACAAAGAACACGTGTTGACACTAATCCCATACTTTGAAGAAATTACTTTTAAGCATTTTCAACGAGAATAAAATCAACTAGCGGAAGCGCTAGCTACGATGTCATCCATGTTCAAGGTCAGGTGGGATAATGAGGCTCCTCAGATCACCATTGAGAGGATGGACGAACCAACATACTGTCACGAGATTGGTATTGAAGATGTAGTGGACAAGCCTTGTGTGATGCGGTGGGAGAACTGACTTGAGGTTTTGCGTTTTATCGCAAATGTTGCGGTTAGCAAGAGTCGCCACCGACTTTTCTTTTATCCAAAAGGAAAGGTGAAAAAGCACAGGAAAGACCTTTGAGATGTTTTCTTGAGTTCGGGGGGTAGATTATGAAAAGCGAAGGTATTAGCACCCTTTTCATCCATCGTTTTCCATGGGCTCTTAGTTACTTGTTTAGATCACTTGCTTTTATTGTTTGAAATTGTGTTTGGTGTGGTTTTGAAAGTATTTTGTAAAAGAGGCCATTCGTTTAGGCAATCTTTGTAATGATTCTCGTTCGTAAGAATGTATACAAAGATGTTTGTCTTTTGAAAATGTTTTCAATGTTTGTAAGATGTTTTTTTTAAATGTGTGTGTTTGTTTTTGAAAATAGCAAGGATTGTTGTTTGAAATGGAGCAAGTAACTAAAATCTATCTACCTACTCAAATGTCTTTCTTATGTATTTTCTATTCCTTTGACATTGTTGTCTTACCATTGATTTGGTAAGAAAAACTATCTTTGGATGTAAACGGGACGAGCGTGGGTCATCGTATAACCATGATTAGCAATGTTGCAAAGTATCTTAGCATTTTTGAGGGACCAAGATCATTTTTTTAGGCAACTTTTGAATAGCGTCATCGAGGGACTATGATCTTTTATTTGTTTTGTTTTGCCAAGATACTTCGCATGCGTAACATGGCTATTTTTGTTTTAGGCAACCAAGTGGGGAAACCCTAAGGGTGCTTGTGTGCAAGTGTATCATTTTTCATGCTTTAATTTTGTCTTGTATTTAGGGTGTTCTATATTGCTTTGTTTTGGTTCTTGTCATACAAACCCTAATTACTAATCATGGCATATAAAGCGATAAATTGCGTAATGTAAATATTTCTAAGCTATTACAACAATTTATGGGAAGGGGGGGGGGGGGGGGAATACAAACTTGAATGGGGATTTGCAAGAATATAAAGCTAAATAAATTATTACAACCAAATCGAATTTGTGCGAATTAAGTTAAATACAATACAATATTTAATATGTAATGCAATGTACATGTAAGAAAAATATTTGTGTGTCTTGTTTTTATGTAAAAGAAATTTTAATCTAAACCTAAAAATATAAGGAAAAAGATTTAATTTTTTGAAAAGGGGGTTAACCCTAATTTTTGTTTAAAAGCAAATAAAGCTTTTGTATGTATTATTTTATGTATTTTTGTATAAAAATAATAAATAATATTATATAAAGAAATATAAAATTAAATATATGCAAGAATAAGTATTTATAAGTATGAAATGCAAAATAAATTAAACTAAATATGTTTAATTATATTTATAAGTCTGTTAAGAAAATAAATTATATCTTATCAAAATAAACTATATTTTTATGTGAGAAATAATAAAAATAATAAAATAAAAGTGTAATATTATTAATTTATATTTTTGGGATTTTTATGTTTTAAAGAAAATATTAAATATGAAAACAAAACAAAATAAAAAAATAAAACATGAAAATGTAAAGAGTTAGAAAGGGGGTGATAAAGCAGATTTGATGGTGAGATGCTAGCAAAAAACACTGGCCCAATAGACAAGCCCAACCTGCAAAAATGTAAAAATGGAAAAGAAAAAAGAGTGAAAAATAACAAAAGTAGCGCACAGGTTCGAACCCAGGACATGTGTCTCACCAGCGCGCTGCTTTGCCACTGGGGTGGCTATACTTCCATTATCTTTAGTGAAACAAAAACAACATATCCCAAAACGCGCCCTTGCCCTGTTTCATCTTCTTCCTCAAGCCTTGGCCGGAGACCCTATAACTTCCTCATACTTCCATGAAAATAAAAACTTATAACATGAAAATTGTAGTACTTGAACTCACGATTCCAACCATATAAGTTATGTAAACTAATTATCAAAGATCAAGGAGAATTTAAACAGCCCTAAATCTTGACCTAATATTTCCAGAAATTTCAAGTTTCAAATTCTCTTAGCACAAGTAAAATCAATGCAAGATAGTGGTATGTACAACTTCGTTATGATGAGGACTACATTTTTTATTCATAGATCGTGGCCTAAGGTTGCCTGTACAAAGAGATAGAGTTTAAAATTTTACCTCCTTCAGTTGGAATCGTGAAATGAATTGGGGTGAGTTTGAGGGAGGCCTGATGCTTGCTTGAGCTTCCTTGAGCTTCCCTAAATCTATTCCAACCCTTGCCTTGCTCTGAAAGTAGCTGGAACTCCTTGGCCAAGTCAATCTGCAAGCTCTGAAGTCAACAATGGCAGATGGTGCAGGAGGGATTACAGAATAGGGATGATGGTTTGGAT
Organism: Vicia faba; assembly: GCA_948472305.1. Classification (NCBI taxonomy): domain Eukaryota; kingdom Viridiplantae; phylum Streptophyta; class Magnoliopsida; order Fabales; family Fabaceae; genus Vicia; species Vicia faba. The sequence goes on from OX451735.1 coordinate 1,216,042,743, forward strand.
GGGCTTGATATCAAGTATGTGAGGCGTTTTAATGATCTAAACACAAAACGCACGAGCCAAATGGAAGATGACTGTGTTTGTGCAGAAACTGTAGGTTTGAACAGGTTTTTGGTGTTTTTCTTATTGAGAGTGTTTCAGGTCTTGGCTAAGCGTGTTATGTGTTGCATATTATTTGTATATTAGTATGGAAATGATCTTAGGTCAGCTTCCCAACAGATCTTCCAATGCTAGCCTTTTTGCCAACTTTCTTGTACTTGAAGCAAAGTGATAAAACCCAAGCTTCACATGCTTGTACCAGATTGCTTAGGGTTGGAATGAGTTTGTACAACTTACTTGAGACCTATGATACTTGTGTGCACCAGGGGGATAGGTCCAAAGCTCAAAAATGTAAAGTTTGCAAAAGTTTCTCTTTTTCAAAATGGCAATGAAACCTCTTTGCCATAAATAGAATTACAAGTTGGATAAAGGTTCAAAAGCATGGATCAAAGCTTTGTCAACTGAGTAAGCATTTAATTAAGGAGTGTGAAACAAGTTTAGTACCTGTACAACATGAATTAGCCAGCATATGATTGATTTGCAACTTTGTTCTTCATGAAATGGCTTGGACAAAAAGTGAGAAATTGCCAACTTCATCTCTTCGATTCTCCCTACTCAAAAATGATCTTGAGGAGTTCTTTGAAATTTTGGAAAGCTTTCAATGCGCTCTACAATTCATCTTTGAAATTCATTTTGAGATACCTCTTGGAACTAGGTGAAAAATTTCCATGAAGTTGGGTCCAAAACCTGCCTAAATTAGGGCAAAATTTCACTAAGTTAACAAGTTCATGACCATGTATTCACAAATTTATATATTGAGATCCAAGCATCTTTATGGAAACGTTTGTGAAGCAAAGTTGTAGATTTCATGGAGGTCTACAACTTTCATGTTGGGAACTTTCTTTGAATCATTATGCATCATGGTGAAAAGTGGGATAAAGTTGAGAAAAAATAAGAAAATTTCCATACTTAGAAAATTTCTAAGTTAGGAAAATTTTCAAATTCAAACCCTAATTTTCAACTTTGGATTTATTGATGAAAAAGTTTCATATTTTGACATATCTTGATGAATTATGACCCTTGGCACTTGATTTTGACCCAAAAATCAAAGTTTGACTTTTCAATATAAAGTTGACTGCAAAAATTTTATCTGTCAACCCAATGAATTTGAAATGTTTTGAGCCATGTAATTAAGTCAATATGATGCCATTTAATCCTCTAAATCATGCTTGAACTCAAATGGTCATTTGCTAGGTTAAAAATCAGAAATTGCCCTTCCTTAGTCAAAATCCTAATTTTGACCATTTTGCCCTTTTGATGATTTGATCAAATTTCTTGAGGAGTTGTGATCCAAACTTGACCCAATGACACATGTAAGTTTAAAATGTTGATGTGGATAAACAATTATGAAGTTTGACTGAAAATTGGCCATGGTTGACTTTTTCCCCAATACAGTTTATTTTTAGGTCAACTGTCCAATTGACTGATCAAAAATGTGGTTCAAGGCTTGAAATTTGTCATGAGTGATCTTAGGGGTCCATAATGATGTTTGAAAGCCACATGTAGCATTGATAGTCCAAAAATACTTGTGCAAACTTAAACCCTAATTTTGGGTTATCAGTGCAAGAAGATATGCCTTGAGCTGACCAAACCCTAATCCAGTCTTGAGTCAAAGAAACCTTGTGAGAGAAAAAAAACTTGATATATGAGAGGGAAAATTTTGGGGTACAACAGCTTCCCCTGTTCAATCTTCTTAAACCTGAAGAGTTAGATTGGCGAGTTTTGCCGTTCGTGACTCGAAGGTGAAAGATGATTGGACACTAGAGTGCCCATAAATTTGCACTCGACAACGTGTAGTTGAGGGAATGGGCTTAAAGATGTCATTCGGAGAAGTGATATAATCTTGTTGGAGATGGGCTTGTAGATGCCATCCAAGAATGTTTGTTGAATTGTAACTTGTAAGCTGAAAGAATGAGTATCAGGATGGTGTCCGCGTCTGGAACGTATCTGAACTATATCTGAAATTGAAATCTAAATGAGTATCAGAATGGCATCCGTGTCTGGAGCGTATCTGAAATGTATCTGATAGTTGAAATCTGAATGAGTATCAGAATGACATCCGTATCTGGAACGTATCTGAACTGTATCTGGGCTTGGAATCTGAATGAGTAACAGAATGGCATCCGCATCTGAAGCGTATCTGAACCGTATCTGAAAGCTGAATCTTGAATGAGTATCAGAATGACATCCGTGTCTGGAGCGTATCCGAACCGTATCTGAAAGCTGAATCTTGAATGAGTATCAGAATGGCATCCGTGTCTGGAGCACATCCGAACTGTATCATGATTGCACATTGTTTAACAGTAGCTGTTAATCTTATCCTGAAAAGGGTAAAATGTTAGCTGGAACATAAAATTATGTTGCATGGAATGTATGATGCAATATATGTGTTTTATAAATGTTTATGATATGTGGATACAATGTATGCGTATGTAAGCTGATTTGCTGTTTTGCTGAGGAAAATAAGTCCTTGACTGCTGCTGAGGATATGTGGATTCTTCATGTCTTGAAGTTGGAGTATTTGACAAAAGTTCTGTTGTGAGAGCAATGCCATATACTGCTTGAGGAATCTGCTTAGGGAATCCAGAGAATTTTGATGACTTCTACTGGGGATTAATAATGGGAATCTTTGTTCTGTTGGGGAGTATTGAAAACTCTGTGGGGAAAAAGCTTATTCCTGTTTGGGAAAAGTTCAGGAGTTTCAGTCGTCCATTACCCTACCGGGAAGTTATCCTAGGTTGGGGAGAAACAGAAGTTAGCTGTTATCCGGTTGGATTTCAGGCTTCAAGACAACTTGCTGGGGAATTTGGAGAAACTGGATGGTTTCTACCGGGGATTAATAGTTTGAAGTTTCAGCTCCGCTGGGGATCTAAATAACGTACTGTAGGGATTGCTCATGGAATAGTCTAAAGACGTTTTCCTATTCTTTCAACCTGTCAGTAATTGTTCTTTTTCATTTTGTTTATTTGTAAACAGTAATTATGTTCAAATGCATATGTTCATTAATGAATCATTGGACGTTTTTGCAAATAAAACACAAATGTAAAGAAAAAGACAAATAGTTTTCTGTACTTTAAAGAGATATCTTTGTATTTACTTTGAATAAGTATTTTGTACAAAGGAGACAGACATCCTAGTAAGAGGATGGTGTCATGAAAATAAGAAAAATTTATACAAAGAAAGATAGCTATGTGTGATAATCCCATGGGGTTCCCATTCTGCTATAGCCTCCGTATCTCCGAATATCTTGTCTATTTGTTGCTTCGTCCGAAGATGATTGAATTGGTCAGAAACTCCGAATTTGTCAGTGAAGAGATTGTCCTCAAAGTGATCCGACGAGACATAGTCATATGCTTTAATTCCCTAACTTTTTCCCGGACTGCCCTTTCGGGTTTTCAGTCCACCGAGAAACCCTTTTTTGCCCAAGTCACCCTTTCGGGTTTTCAACTTGCCGGGTGTACAGATTTTTTTTAATTTTATCCCTAATTTTTGCCCGAACCTTTTGGTTCACCGGGATGCCCTTTTTTGCCTAGGAGTGTCAACCTAGCGGGTATCTTATGCGTAGTATCTTTTGACTATGTCTGCGTTCACAGGGTGTGGCAAGTCGTCACCGTCCATGGTGGTTAGGATCATTGCCCCACCGGAAAAGATGTTCTTGATTATAAATGGTCCTTCATAGGTAGGAGTCCATTTGCCCCTGGGATCACTTTGTGGAAAGATGATGCGCTTGATCACTAGGTCTCCAACTTGATATACTTGGCGTCGAACTTTCTTGTTGAAAGCCTTGATCATTTGTTTTTGATACATCTGACCATGGAAAACAACAGTAAGTCTCTTTTCATCAATTAAGTTTAGTTGATCAAGTCGAGTCTGGATCCAATCGTCCTCATTCAAACCTGCATCCTTCATAATTCTCAAAGAGGGGATTTGAACCTCAATAGGCAAGACAACCTCCATGCCATAGACCAAAGAATAAGGTGTTTCCCCAGTTGATGTGCGAGCCGTGGTACGGTACCCGTGAAGAGCAAACGGTAGCATCTCATGCCAGACCTTGTAGGTGACTGTCATTTTTTGTATGATCTTTTTAATGTTTTTATTAGCAGCTTCGACTGCACCATTCATCTTTGGCCGATAGGGGGATGAATTGTGATGTTGAATCTTGAACTGCTCGCACAAGGCGGTGATAATAGTATTGTTAAGGTTTGTACCATTATCAGTGATGATCCTTTCTGGGATACCGTATCGGCAAATGAGATTCTTCTTGATGAAGCAGGCAACAACATTCTTAGTAACGGATGCGAAAGAAGCTGCTTCGACCCACTTTGTGAAATAGTCAATGGCCACTATAATGAAGCGGTGTCCATTGGAGGCTATAGGCTTGATTTCTCCAATCATATCAATTCCCCACATAGCAAAGGGCCAAGGAGCCGTTAAGACATTCAGAGGAACCGGAGGTACGTGTACCTTGTCAGCATAAATTTGACACTTATGACAGGTCCGAGAGTGTTGATAGCAGTCTGCTTCCATGGTAGACCAATAATAGCCTGCCCTTAGGATTTTCTTCGCCATCGTATGCCCACTGGAGTGAGTGCCAAAGGTACCTTCATGTAATTCAACCATGATCTTCTCAACCTCAATCTTATCCACACAACGGAGAAGAATAGAGTCATGATTGCGTTTGTATAGGATGCCATTACTCAGGAAGAACTTAGCGGAGAATCTCCTTAGGAACTTTTTATCATTGATTAAAGCTCCTTCTGAATATTCTTGAGCCTCGAGATACCTCTTGAATTCGTGAAACCAAGGTTGGTCCACTACTTCTTCAGTATTAATCTCGTGATAGTGTGCTGGTTCATCCATTCGTCCGATAGTGATCTGGGGGGCCTCGTTATCCCAATTAAGTTTAAACATAGATGACATTGTGGCTAGAGCATCTGCTAGCTGATTTTCTTCTTGCGGGAAATGTTCGAAGGTAATCTTCTCGAAATACGGTAGCAATGTCAAAACATGCTCTTTGTAAGGGATAAGATTTGGGTGCTTAGTGTCCCATTCTCCTTTGATCTGACTGATGACCAAAGCTGAATCTCCAAACATATCTAAGGATTTGATTCCTAAGTCTATGGGAGCCTTGAGACCAAAGATGCATGCTTCGTATTCTGCCATGTTATTCAGACAGTTGAAGCAAATTCTAGCAGTAAAGGGAGTATCACACCCTTCCGGAGATATGGGTACAACGCCGATACCATTACCAAGTGCATTGGATGCCCCATCAAATAACACGGTCCATCGGGATCCTTGTTCAGGTCCGTCATATGGTCTGATTTCTTCACAGTTGTCTAATGCCATGATGTCTTCATCCAGGAATTCAAATTTCATGGACTGATAATCTTCTACAGCTTGATGAGCAAGATGATCAGCTAACACACTGCCCTTTATAGCTTTCTGGGTAGTGTACTGGATGTCATATTCTGTTAGGATCATCTGCCATCTAGCTATTCTTCCATACATAGCAGGCTTCTCAAAGATGTACTTTATCAGATCCATCTTAGATATCAACAAAGTGGTATGAGTCAACATATACTGTCTTAGCCGGAGAGCAGCCCATACCAGAGCGCAGCAAGTTTTCTCGAGCAGTGAATATCTGGTTTCACAGTCGGTAAACTTTTTGCTCAGGTAGTAAATAGCGTGTTCTTTTCGGCCAGACTCGTCATGCTGCCCCAATACACACCCCATTGAGTTTTCTAAAATGGTCAGATACATGATCAGCGGTCTTCCCTCGACTGGTGGCATCAAGACAAGAGGCTCTTATAAGTACTCTTTGATCTTGTCAAAAGCAATTTGACATTCATCATTCCATCTGACTACTTGATCTTTCTTCAACAGTTTGAAGATTGGTTCACAAGTAGATGTTAGGTGAGAAATGAATTTGGAAATATAATTCAGGCGTCCCAAGAATCCTCTGACTTCCTTCTCAGTACGAGGAGCAGGCATTTCTTGTATTGCTTTAAACTTAGCGGGATCAACCTCGATGCCTTTGTTGCTAACAACGAAACCTAAGAGTTTACCGGACCGGACTCCGAATGTACACTTGTTTGGATTCAACCTTAGCTTGTACTCCTTCAATCTCACAAACAGCTTTTGCAAGTGATCAAGGTGCTCCTCTTTAGTTTGTGATCGGGCTATCATGTCATCTACATAGACCTCTATCTCATGATGTATCATATCATGAAACAAAGCTACCATGGTGCGTTGATAGGTTGCCCCAACATTCTTTAGTCCGAACGGTATCACTTTGTAGCAGAACGTGCCCCACTGTATGACAAATATAGTTTTCTCCATGTCCTCAGGTGCCATTTTGATTTGGTTATAGCCTGAGAATCCGTCCATGAAGGAAAACACTTTGTGCTGGGCTGTATTATCAACCAGGATGTCGATGTGGGGAAGTGGAAAATCATCTTTAGGACTGGCCCTGTTTAAATCTCTATAATCTACGCACATCCGTACTTTGCCCTCATTTTTAAGCACGGGAACAATGTTGGCAACCCACTGAGGATAGGAAGTGACATCCAAGAACCCATCATTGAATTGTTTCATAACTTCCGCTTTGATCTTCTCTGACATGTCAGGTCTCATGCGGCGAACTTTTTGCTTCACTGGTGGACAGTCTTCTCTTGTGGGTAGACGATGTACCATGATGTTTGTATCAAGTCCCATCATGTCTTCGTATGACCAGGCAAAGATCTCAACATAATCATGCAATAGCTGAATTAGGTGCTCCTTGACACTTGGCTCTAGATTGACACCCACTTTGATTTCCTTTTTATCTTCCTCGATACCCAAGTTGATTGTATCCAACGGTTCCTCATGAGGCTGAATAACTCTTTCCTCTTGTTGTAGTAGTCTGGCTAATTCCCCTGGCACTTCACAATCTTCCTCACCTTCGTATTCGGCTTGGTAGATCAGATCTTCAGAGTCACTAAAGGCTAAAGCAGTATCGTTACCCATGGGATCTGGAATGGAGGGGTACCTGCATTTGTGAGTGTGGGTGTATGTAAGGGTATAGCCATCTTTAAACAATAAAATGTAAAAGAAAGACAATGAGCACAAAAGGTTTGTATGTGGAAAAATGTCAATGATTCATTGAATGTCATATGAAGATGTAATAAAAACCCTTACAAATGGACCATTGTGCCTCGGGTAAGACACAAGGTTTTTAAAGTGCAAATTGTTTGTGAATATTACAAGTCCAACAGAAATGTAAAAGATAAATTACTGAGAGATGAAAGTTATTGGGACAAAGTCTCTGGCTTCCCAGTTGTGAAGTCCTCCGTTGACAGTAGGAAATATCCAATCTTCCAAGTTGTCATTCTCTTCAACATCTCCAATTACGTTGACCTCCCGGTTACTAATCTTCAAACGTGGCCCTCTAGCACGGGCACGACGCACAACCTTCAGAGCAGTTGAAGTAAACCCCAAGCCAAACTTGTCTAATTTATACGGGATGTCCCGAAGTTGCCCCCAGATGGTGCATCCACCCTCTTCTAAAACCGCCTTGGCGTCCTTTAGAGATGACATCTGAAGCGGAGGTCTTGTGATCTTGGGAATCGGGGATACCGCCTTGGTTACCGCTACTTCTTGAGAGACCTCCTCGAAATGTTAAAAAGGAGTTTCAATGAACTCGCCATCCAAATCCACATATCGGAAAGAATTCAGATGACTAATCATGTACTCCTCCTCCCCGTGGACAGTGATAATCTTTCCATGGACTGGGTACTTTAGCATCTGGTGTAGCTTAGAGGTGACAACACCAGCATTATGGATCCAGGGCCGTCCTAGCAGACAGGAGTAATAGGGAAGGATGTCCATCACATAGAAGGTTGAATTGAACATCTGAGTTCCCACCTTTATCGGGATGTCCACCTCCCCGTGGACCATCCTATTTGAACCATCAAATGCTCTCACAACTATGTTACTAGGTTTCAATGTCAGCCCTTCGCAATCCAATCTGTCAAGAGCTTTCTTTGGTAAGACGTTCAAAGATGAACCCGTGTTCACCAAGACATGGGCCAGAGTCGTTCTTCTACACTCCACAGAGACATGTAATGCCTCGTTGTGCTTTCTCCCTCTGGGTGTCAAATCAGCATCAGAGAAGCCTAGGCCGTTATCAGTTGTCAAACTGGCCACACAATCTTGGAATTGGTCAGTAGATGTCTCTTGTGGCACATGGACTGTCTTTAGAAACTTTACCAGAGCTTTCACATGTGCCTCAGAGAACAACAACAATGCTAGCATGGAGATCTTGGAGGGAGTTTGCCCCAACTGTTCAACCACGTCATAATCACTCTTCTTTATTATTCTCAGGATCTCCTCCATTTCCTTCTTGGATGTTTCGGGGATAGCTAGTGATCGAGCCTTCGTCCGGACAGGCTCTTCTTGAATGCTTTTCCCTCGATTTTCAGCAGTAGAATTATTGGTAGGTGTAACAGCAGGGATTGTGTCGTCTTTGTCGGTTGGTACACTTGCAGGTATGATCATCGGTATAGAGGTAATCTTCGGAATAACCACGGGTCCAAAGACTGCCCTTGAAGGGGCAATCTCTGGAGAGAAGATTCTACCACTACGGGTAATCTTACTAGTTCCGGCAATATTGCTAATGTCGAAATCTTCTTCTTCGGAGCTCGCTTCTTCGGCAGTCGGCCCATATTGTTTAATACCATGGTAGTAGATTTCTCCACTATAATTCCACGGTACTGTTTTGTCTGATTCATATGGGACCGGCCCAGGAATTGTAATTATGAGAAGAGTAGCCTTTGGAACTGATGTAATCCTAACGGGTCTTTTGGGGACCCTGGAAGGATTGGCGGAGATGGTTATGATTGGGACATCTTCAATAGGAATGGGTGAAACATGGGCATTTTCAAACAAAATTTCTTGGTTGTCAATCAGGCGTTGGATACCTGTCTTCAACAGAGGGCAATCAGTTGATGAGGATAAGCAAAGATGGCAGTCTTCCTTACAACCTGGGAATATACCAGCTTTCAACAAATTCATCTTAATGATCGAGAGCGGAGTCAAGAGTTCATCTATTGTAGCAACAAACAAATCTTCCTCAATAACATTGGCGTTGTGACCATGTCTAGGCATAGGAGTGGAAATGACATTTGGTTTCTCTGGCGCCTCAAACTCAATCTCTTTTGCATATATGAGGTCTTGGATCTTGTTTTTTAAAGCCCAACAGTTGTTGGTGTCGTGGCCCGGATTTTCGGAGTGGTATGCGCATCTGGCATTCAGATGATAATGAGGGGACGCCATGTTGGGATTCTTTGGAGCTTCTTTTAAAGTTTCTAGATTAGATTTCAACAGATGTGGTAAAATTTGGGATAGAGTCATATTAAGTATGGTGAATTGCCGGACTGGCCTTTCCACTCTTGGTTGGTTACTTATGGGTTGATCAGATGTAGATTTTGGGATCATAACGGCCCCCACCATTGGTCGGTGTTAAGCTCTCCCTTGGACCCTTTGTGGATAAACAGTAGATACTTCCTTCTTCCCAGTGAAAGGCTTTTTCACAGCTGTAGAGGCAGACAAACCTTTCTGAATCTTTCCACTACTTATACCGGCTTCCACCCTCTCTCTGGTTAAAATTAACTCAGTGAATCTAGCAGATGAACTTCCAATCAAATGGTTAAATAAAGGGCCCGATAGAGTGCCCAAGAACATATCCACCAACTCCCTTTCAGACAGAGGGGGTTGCACCCTCCCAGCTAGATCTCTCCATTTTTGGGCGTAATCTTTGAAACCCTCATTTGAAACCATAGCCATACTATGAAGTTGAGTACGGGTAGGTGCCAAATCTGCATTATAATGGTATTGTTTATAGAAAGTTGCGGCAAGGTCTTCTCAGTTGTGGACGTCGGCCCTTTCTAGTTGGTAAAACCAATCGAGTTGCGTTCTGGATAAACTATCTTGGAAAAAATGCACCCACAAGTCTTTATCAGTAGAGTGCGGCTGAATCTTTCTGACATATGATCGAAGGTGCATCTTAGGACATGACACCCCATCATATTTTTCGAATAACGACACTTTAAACTTTGGCGGGATCACAATTCCTGACACTAGCCCTAATTCCTCAAAGTCTAGACCTGGTACCCTTTGTATTTCCATAGCGCTTAAATGCTCTTCAAGATGTCTGTACTTATCATCAGCCGGAGGGTACTGCTCCTCAGAGTAGTCTTTCTCTTCTTCTTCTTCTTCTTCAGATTCTGATGGTACCGCTGTTTCCTTTCCTTTTCCTTCTCCTTCCCCAGAGGTGGTTGCAAAATTCAGTGTCCTTCTAGTCTGTCCGTGAAATCTTCTCCCCATATTCAAAATCCCAATGGCTTTCTTTGGTTTCTTCTTTCTTTCTCCAGCTAACAGAGTCTTCAAATCATGTTGCCCCTTGGCTAGGGTCATGAGTAACTGTTGAAATTGCGTGTTTTGATTTGAAGATCTTTGACCTTCTGTTCGAGATCCATCTTACTGAAATAAACAGTAGAGAGATGAGGAAACTGGTTGCAAAAGACCTGCTTATGTTATGATGAATGATATGTATACATGAAATGTTTTCAAGGATTTAAAAATTCAAATTTGTTTTAAAACAAAAAGAAACACACATTATATTAATAAGATAGAATTTGAGCATATCAATGCCCCTTGGGCAAAATAATACAAAATTCTAAGATAAAAAAGTGTTGCGCATCCTCTTTGGTGCTATGTAGGTATTTAGAGTCTGCTCCTCATGAAGTAGCCTAGTGAGTTCCAAAACCTTCTTCTCGCTTGCGTAGAATTGGGCTTCGAAAGTATCTCTCTCTCCTTTGAGTTGTATCCAATCCCTTTGTAGATCTTCGAGTGGTGTGGGCATGTCAGGATGTAGGATAGTGTATGGAACTTCTCCTTCCTTAACAGGCTCAATAATCACTGGGAGAATGGAAGGATAAGGCATCATAACACTTTGAGTGCGGGTTCTTACCCACTTGAGGTAAGGCTCAAGAGGGATGGAATTCTTGTGTCCCAAAGTCTTGCTATCCACCTTGTTTAGCATCCTCCAAGCTCAGATGAATCTCTGGTGAAGACCTTGATCGTCGTTGTCGTAGTCGAATACTAGGCCTTGAATCAACATATCATGTGGGCCATCCCTTTGGGCATAACCAAACTTTCTTAGAGCAAAACATGGGTTGTAGGTGATACCTCCCCTAATTCCAAGTAGAGGGACATTAGGGAATTCCCCACAACGGTCAACAATGATAATATTCTCTTTGGATCGAGAGCACCAATGAATATCTGAATGTTTGAGCGTCATTAACCTTTATGACCACCTTAATCCTTACTTATTCTTTAAGACTGATTGGGGAAGATGATAAATAAACCATCTTGCCAGGAGAGGAGTGCAACACATAATAACACCTCTTTTTCTCATTGTACGAGTGTGAAAAGAGTGTAAGATATCCCCAAGCAATGTAGGCACTGGGTTGCGTGACATGAAGATTTTGACAACACTCACATCTATGAGTTGGTCAGGATTGGGGAACAAGACCATCCCATAGATAAGAAGAGCAACAATCTCCTCAAAAGCTTGCAAGTCTAGGGAATTTCAACAGCTTTGGGCTTTCTCGAATAGAAACTTTGCTAAGAAGCCTTTGACACCACTTCTAGTTTCCCAATGGGTTGTGACATCAGATGAGTGCAAGTGCAGGGCTTGAGCAATCTCTTATGGCTTTGGATCTCTTTCCGTACCATTGAAAGGTAGTTGTTTGAGAATAGGAATCCTCAAAATTTGAGAGAATTCTTCCAAAGTAGGCACAAGTTGATAGTCAAGAAATGTGAAGCAATGATGCAAAGGGTCAAAGAATTGGAAGAGAACCTTCATCATATCCTCCTATGTGTTGGAGGTGACCAAGTTGAGTAGACGACCATGCCTCTCGGTGAATGGAGAGTTCTCAGGGATCCTTGAAGCTAGCTCCTTGAGTTGTGGAGGAATTCTTACAAGGTTGATTTGAATAGTTTTCCTGCGAAGTGAATCCATATCCTACAAAACAAGAACAAAGATGAATCTCCAAAATCCTTGAAATGGTTAGTGGATGCATATGATGTTCATGATGTCCATGATTTTATGTACAAGTATGCATATACAAACAAATCAAACAAGTTCTTAGTTTTAGGCTTGCATGGGGTTTTATAGGTAAGTACCCTCTTGAAGTTTAGTTGGCTCAACCTGTCCTAATAATAGTAACCGGGTTCTAAGGAGCTCAAAATCACGGGATTGTTTCCTTGGTCATTGTTTCAGCTCAAACCTCTTTAATTGCGACCGAAATATCCCAAGAAACCAACCCTCAATGAGTGTAGCATCGAGTATCTACCAACTTCGGACTGCACCAAAGTCGGTCATCTCACTACATCCTAAAGGCCAAGTTGGTCAAGTAAAGGGTTATAGAAGTTCATTAGTGCTTCATGACATCACTCAGCGGCCCCGTATTCTCTTTGATTGACTCAAAGGCTATCGGTACCCACAAATATGTCACACTAACATAGCTATTGCTTAGACCATGTCGGTATACCCTGCACAGTTTCCATAACGTATTGCTATTTACCTATAATGTTTCCCAAATCCGGGTGGAGGATTCAAACCCAAACAAAGAACCATAATGTAAAGCAAACAAGTCAAACAATGTAAGCAAATAAATGTGATCTAAACCCTAAGGTAACCCCACTTTTATATTATTCCCCATCAGAGTCGCCAGTTCTGTGATGCGGTGGGAGAACTGACTTGAGGTTTTGTGTTTTATCGCAAATGTTGCGGTTAGCAAGAGTCGCCATCGACTTTTATTTTATCCAAAAGGAAAGGTGAAAAAGCATAGGAAAGACCTTTGAGATGTTTTCTTGAGTTAGGGGGGTAGATTATGAAAAGGGAAGGTCTTAGCACCCTTTTCATCTATGGTTTTCCACGGGCTCTTAGTTACTTGTTTAGATCACTTGCTTTTATTGTTTGAAATTGTGTTTGGTGTGGTTTTGAAAGTATTTTGTAAAAGAGGCCATTTGTTTAGGAAATCTTTATAATGATTCTCGTCCGTAAGAATGTATACAAAGATGTTTGTTTTTTGAAAATGTTTTCAATGTTTGTAAGATGTTTTTTTTTGAAATGTGTGTGTGTTTGTTTTTGAAAATAACAAGGATTGTTGTTTGAAATGGAGCAATTAACTAAAAGCTATCTACCTACTCAAATGTCTTTCTTATGTATTTTCTATTCCTTTGTCATTATTGTCTTTCCATTTATTTGGTAAGCAAATCAATCTTTGGATGTAAACGGGACGAGCGTGGGTCATCGTATAACCATGATTAGCAATGTTGCAAAGTATCTTAGCATTTTTGAGGGACCAAGATCATTTTGTTAGGCAACTTTTGAATAGCGTCATCGAGGGACTATGATCTTTTATTTGTTTTGTTTTGCCAAGATACTTCGCATGCGTAACATGGCTATTTTTGTTTTAGGCAACCAAGTGGCGAAACCCTAAGGGTGCTTGTGTGCAAGTGTATCATTTTTCATGCTTTGATTTTGTCTTGTATTTAGGGTGTTCTATATTGCTTTGTTTTGGTTCTTGTCATACAAACCCTAATTACTAATCATGGCATATAAAGTGATAAATTGCGTAATGTAAATATTTCTAAGCTATTACAACAATTTATGGGAGGGGGGAATACAAACTTGAACGGGGATTTTCAAGAATATAAAGCTAAATAAATTATTACAACCAAATCGAATTTGTGCGAATTAAGTTAAATACAATAAAATATTTAATATGTAATGCAATGTACATGTAAGAAAAAGATTTTTGTGTCTTGTTTTTATGTAAAAGAAATTTAAATCTAAACCTAAAAATATAAGGAAAAAGATTTAATTTTTTGAAAAGGGGGTTAACCCTAATTTTTGTTTAAAAGAAAATAAAGCTTTTCTATGTATTCTTTTATGTATTGTTGTATAAAAATAATAAATAATATTATATAAAGAAATATAAAATTAAATACATGCAAGAATAAGTATTTATAAGTATGAAATGCAAAATAAATTAAACTAAATATGTTTAATTATATTTACAAGTTTATTAAGAAAATAAATTATATCCTATCGAAATAAACTATATTTTTATGTGAGAAATAATAAAAAAAATAAAAATAAAAGTGTAATATTATTAATTTATATTTTTGGGATTTTTATGTTTTAAAGAAAATATTAAAAATATTAAATATGTAAACAAAACAAAATAAAAAAATAAAACATGAAAATGTAAAGAGTTAGCAAGGGGGGTGATAAAGCAGATTTGATGGTGAGATGCTAGCAAAAAACACTGGTCCAATAGACAAGCCCAATCTGCAAAAATGTAAAAATGGAAAAGAAAAAAGAGTGAAAAATAACAAAAGTAGCGCGCAGGTTCGAACCCAGGACATGGGTCTCACCAGCGCGCTGCTTTGCCACTGGGGTGGCTATACTTCCATTATCTTTAGTGAAACAAAAACAACATATCCCAAAACGCGCCCTTGCCCTATTTCATCTTCTACCTCAAGCCTTGGCCGGATACCCTGTAACTTCCTCATACTTCCATGAAAATAAAAACTTATAACATGAAAATTGTAGTACTTGAACTCACGATTCCAACCATATAAGTTATGTAAACTAATTATCAAAGATCAAGGAGAATTTAAACAGCCCTAAATCTTGACCTAATATTTCCAAAAATTTCAAGTTTCAAATTCTCTTAGCACAAGTAAAATCAATGCAAGATAGTGGTATGTACAACTTTGTTATGATAAGTGTTGTACCCCAAAATTTGCCCTCTTATTTTATCAATATTTCTCATCACAAGGCTCTTGGAACTCAAGATCAAGCTAGGGTTTGCTTTGCTCAAGACATCTCTTTGCACTGATGACCTAAATTAGGGTTTGAGTTTGCACAAGGATTTTTGGACTTTCAATGCTCAAATTGACTTTCATACTTCATATTGGACTCATAAGTTTGTCCATACCAAGTTTCAAGCCTTGAATCAAAATTTTGCCCAATCAATTGGACAATTGACCTAGAAATCAGCTGTATTGGGGAAAAAGTCAACTGTGGCCAATTTACAGTCAAACCTCATGAATTTTGACCCACATCAATATTATGAACTCATATGAACCATTGGATCAAGTTTGGACCACAACTCCACAAGAAATTTGATCAGATCACCAAAAGGGAAAAATGGTCATTTTTAGGGTTTTGACTGTACAAAGGCAATTTCTGACTTTTTTGACTTAGCCAATGGTAAATTAGGTTCAACCATGGACTCAAGGACTCAATGACATCATCTTGACTTATTCAACAAGTTCAAAAGATCTCAAATGCATGGGATTGACAGATGACTTTTTCAGTCAACTGATCAAAATTTGATTGTACACTAAAAAGTCAAACTTTGACTTTTTGGTCAAAATCAAGTTCCAAGGGTCATTTTTCATCAAGATGTGTCAAATTATGAAACTTTTTCATCAAGAAACCCAAAATTGCAAATTAGGGTTTAAAGTCGAAAAATTTCATAACTTAGAAATTTTCTAAGTTATGAAATTTTCTTAATTTTTCCTAACTTTGCCCCACATTTTCACCATGATGCAAGTGGATTCAAACAAAACCTCCAACATGAAAGTTGTATTCCTCCACAAATTCTAAAACTTTGATTCACAAAGTTTTCTCAAAAGAAGCTTGGATCTCAAGTTATGATTTTTGGAACAAGGGTCCATAAAACTTTTAACTTCGTGAAATTTTGCCCTAGTACAGGCAGGATTTTGACCTATCTTCTTGGCCATCTTTCACATAGTTCCACTTGGAATCTCAAGTTGAATTTCAAAGATGGATTATAGATCATGTTGAATGCTTTCCAAATTGTCCAAGAACTCCTCAAACACATTTGTGGTTAGGGAGAATCGAAGGCTTGAAGTTGGCAAAAACTCACTTTTTATCCATGGCATATTCATGTTCATACAAGTTGCATTTTCAAGTCAACATGCCTTACACTAGTTTGCAGGCCTCTAAACCACTTCACACTCCATAATTAAATGCAAATCCATCAGTCTAAGCTTTTGTTTTGATCATTTGGACATTGTACACAAAACTAAGCCCTAAGTAGAAAAAGGTAAATTTCCATTTTTGCTTAAGTATGCTTTATGTCAAACCAACAATCCTTAAGCATTGGTCCAAGATCTATTGTAGCAAAACAAATCCACAAATCAGAGGGGCCAAGAGCAATGTATGCAAGCATATTTGATAGCCTGTACAGGCCTGTAACCTCACTTCCACTTTTTACTTCAAAAACAAGAAACTTGTCAAAAACTTGAGAACTTGAAAACCAGCCAATACCAACTTATGCAAATGGTTTGAACATCTTTCTCACACCCCTTTGAGTTAGAAACACGATTGCTTGAGCCTCTAAACACCCCATAGCCAGAAATCACATTCCTTTGGCAAAACAGGGCAAGTTCTGCAACTTGAGTTCCATAGCTCATTTGGCTCGTGCGTTTTGCCCCAAGTTGCTTCAAACACCTTCCATTCAACTCACCCAAGCTATCCCACACCTCAAACACCCACTGTAACTCCATTTACAGTGTTGACCATTTTCATTTTGAGCTTGTGCAGGTTGAGTTCTATAGACTGATTCAAGGACATTCAAGGCAAGCTAGCTATTGGAGAAGGTCAAGTGAAGTTCAAGCAAGCTACCAAACATCTCAAGCCTTGTTGAAAAGCCCTATATTGCCCTACATGAATCCAACTGAAGCAGGTTTTTCTCCACTTTCTATCTCTCTATTTAGGAACATTTAGCCTTAGGTTTGTGAATAAAAAATGTAGTGTTCATTGCCATGAAGCTGTACATATGCTCAGTTTTCATTTATATTAAGTGTGCTAGGAGAATTTCATCCATGAACATGCTGAAAAAACTAGGTCAGATTTTAGAGCCAGAGAAATTCTCTCTGGTCTTTGAGAGTTAGGATTAGTTTTTTATATGGTTGGAATCGTCTTGAAATTCTCTACAAGTTTGATGTTGTGTGTTTTTGCAAAAGAGCTCGTATACAAGATCTGGTATTTGAATAGGGCACGCGCGCGTTTTCAAGTCTGAAGGTTGAAGATGAAGCTGGCTTGGGCTGGGCTTGGCCTGGATTGCTTTTGACACCTCCCATTTTCATTTTTGCACCCCCTGGCCCAATTTCTTGTATTTTTATATTTTTGCATTTTTGTTTTCATTTCTGATTTTGTTTATTTATTTCCAAATATAAAAAATGCTCAAAAAACATTTTCATATTTTTTTACATTTATTTGGCATTTTATTTTAATTTTTCTAACATAAAAAACATTTTAAATACTTTTATATTATTTATTAAGACTTGAAAAATATATATAATTTATACTTTTTATTTTTGTTCTTTATTTTTATTCATACAAAAAATATTTTCCTAAATATATTTTATTTTTGTACATATTTTATTTTATATTGTACATATTTAATTTGATTAATATACATATATAAATATATATTTTTTGTTTTATTAAATACTCTAGAATAAAAAATACAAAATATTACGTTTTTACTTTTATTTTTATTTATACTAAAAAATACTTTTTTCTAAGTATGTTTTATGTTTACATATCTTAATATATTTTATTTTATATAAATAATATAATGTATTTATTTTCTTAAAGAAATTAGGGTTTTACCCTTAAACAAATAAAATAAATCTTTTATTTATTTCTTTATTTTTTACATTAAATACTTTCACATACATAAATGAACAAAAACCCCTTTTTTGCATATTTCATATTATTTGATATATTTGTCTTTTTGTTTATTTAAATATTATCCATTTATTATTCATGCAATTAAATTCAATTTGGATGTAATAGTAAACTAGGGTTTATATTTCTTGTCAAATACCCCCCATTCAAAGATTGTACCCCCATCCCTATAATCATGTTGTAATAGCTTAGAATTTTAATTCTCGCACTTTACGCTTTCAATTATGCCATGATTAGAGAATTAGGGTTTGTATGCAAAAATCCAAATCAACAAATAGTTTTACCTAATCAAAGACAAAAATGCATGAAAATCAAACACAATGCACACTTGCACCCCTAGGGTTACAATCCACTTGTTGCCTTCAAAAATGGTCCATGTTATGCATGTTGGGTACTTTGGCAAAACAAAAACAAAACAAAAGATCATAGTTCCTCGATGACGCTATCTTGGTTGCCTAAACAAAAATGATCAAGTCCCTAAAAAATTTGCCAAAAATACTTAACACAATTGCTATCATTGTCTATACGATGACCCGCACCTGTCCCGTTTAACATCCTAACACAAGGTTATTCACCAAATGCAATGGTGAAATAATACTGTCAAAAGGGTTAAAAAACATTAGGAAGGATCTTTGAGTAAAATAGGGTAGATAACTCTTAGTTACTTGATCAAAAGCTTGCAAAACATCCTTGCTATTTTCAAACACACTTCACAACACAATTTAAAAACATTATCCAAATCAAACTTTCAAACATTGAAATCTTTTCAAAAGACAAAAACACCTTTGTATACATTCAAACAAGAATCATTACAAAGGTTGCCACAATGATGGCCTCTTTTCAAAACATCTTTCAAAACCACACACAAAGCACCATTTCAAACAATTGGAAAAGCAAAGCAAGTGATCTAAACAAGTAACTAAGAGCCCATGGATAACCATGGATGAAAAGGGTGCTTGCACCTTCCCTTTTCATAATCTACTCCCCGAACCCAAGAAAACATCTCAAAGGTCTTTCCTGTGCTTTTTGACCTTTCCTTAGGATAAAATAAAAAGTCGGTGGCGACTCTTGCTAAACCGGAACATTTGAGAATACAAACGCAAAACCTCAAGTCATTTCTCCCACTGTATCACAATGAGGACTACATTTTTTATTCACATATCGTGGCCTAAGGTTGCCTGTACAAAGAGATAGAGTTTGAAATTTTACCTCCTTCAGTTGGAATCATGAAATGAACTGGGGTGAGTTTGAGGGAGGCCTGATGCTTTCTTGAGCTTCCTTGAGCTTCCCTAAATCTATTCCAACCCTTGCCTTGCTCTGAGAGTAGCTGGAACTCCCTGGCCAAGTCAATCTGCAAGCTCTGAAGTCAACAATGGAAGATGGTGGAGGAGTGATTACAGAACGGGAATGATGGTTTGGATGGGCTTGATATCAAGTATGTGAGGTGTTTGAATGATCTAAACACAAAACGCACGAGCCAAATGGAAGATGAATGTGTTTGTGCAAAAACTGTAGGTTTGAACAGGTTTTTGGTGTTTTTCTTGTTGAGTGTGTTTCAGGTCTTGGCTAAGGGTGTTATGTGTTGCATATTGTTTGTATATTAGTATGGAAATGATCTTAGGTCAGCTTCCCAACAGATCTGCCAATGCTAGCCTTTTTGCCAACTTTCTTGTACTTGAAGCAAAGTGATAAGACCCAAGCTTCACATGCTTGTACCAGCTTGCTTAGGGTTGGTATGAGTTTATACAACTTACTTGAGACCTGTGAGACTTGTGTGCACCAGGGGGACATGTCCAAAGCTCAAAAATGTAAAGTTTGCAAAAGTTGCTCTTTTTCAAAATGGTAATGGAACCTTTTTGCCATAATTGGAATTACAAGTTGGATAAAGGTTCAAAAGCATGGATCAAAGCTTTGTCAACTGAGTAAGCATTTAATTAAAGAGCGTGGAACAAGTTTAGGACCTGTACAACATGAATTAACCAGCATAAGATTGATTTGCAACTTTGTTCTTCATGAAATGGCTTGGACAAAAAGTGAGAAATTGCCAACTTCATCTCTTTGATTCTCCCTACTCAAAAATGATCTTGAGGAGTTCTTGGACATTTTGGAAAGCTTGCAATGTGCTATACAATTCATATTTGAAATGCATTTTGAGACACCTCTTGGAACTAGGTGAAAGATTGCCATGAAGTTGGGTCCAAAACCTGCCTAAATTAGGGAAAAATTTCACTAAGTTAACAAGTTCATGACCATGTATTCACAAATTTATATCTTGAGATACAAGCATCTTTAGGGAAAAGTTTGTGAAGAAAAGTTTTATATTTCATGGAGGTCTACAAATAGAATGCACCTAGAGTCTTCAGAAAAATCTTCATCATTTCTTTTTCATCCATTGGGGGAATAACCTGGGTGGCTACTTCATGCCATCTCTATGCATATTCTTTAAATGACTCCTTGTCCTTCTGGACCATGGCCATGAGTTGGTCACGGTCAGGCGCCATGTCCATATTGTATTTGTATTGTCTAATAAACTCTTCACCCAAGTCATTGAAAGAGTGAATGTTGGCACTATCCAGGCTCATGTACCATTTCAATGTTGCACCAGTCAAATTATCTTGAAAGAAATGAATCAACAGACATTGATCATCGGTATGAGTAGACATTCTTCTCACATACATCACTAGGTGAGCACGAGGGAAAGTATTTCCCTTGTACTTCTTGAATTTTGGTACTTTGAATTTTGCAGGTGTTTTTACATTTGGAACCAAACACAGATCATTCACATTCTGTCCAAATAGTTATTTTCCTCTGAGGGCCTTTAACTCTTTCTGCATCTTATCAAACCGGTCCTAAAAATTGTCTATTCGATCATAGACACCCAATATTTCACTTGGTGGAGGAATAGGGCGATACACTTAATCATTAACAAATGATACAACATTAATCGAGGGAGGTGCAGCATAGTGAATCTCATTTCTAGAAGCAGGGGTAATATGCACCACGGGAGGTGTAGGAGCAGCAGCAGCTTGAGCAAGTGGAGAAAATTGAGCATCTTGATTATAACCTTCTGGCATGAAGTTCTCTGGCATTCCCCACGGATATCCCAGAGGCATGCGATTTTAAACAACAGTAGCTGGAGTAGCAGAAACAGGAATTGTCGGAGCTTTGAAAGCAACCATTGTCTGTTGAGGTTGAGAAAGTGGTGGATGATTCTGAGAAGCCACCAAATATTCCATGAGAGCAGTCAGATTGGCCATACCGGAATTCAGAACAGAAACTTCCTCGTATAACTCGCGATTCTCTTTTTCTAGATTATCCATCTTCCTTCTGAAATTGGCCCGAGTATTGTACTGATGAGACAACTTACCGAATGAAGTAAAGAAGCTTAGTAAGACACCTGGATATGAACATAAATGCAAGAAGTATGTACAATATGATGCATGATATATAATTCAAATGATTTATTTTACTATTTTTTCAAGGAACTCAAAGATTTATAGACAATTTGCAAATATCAAAGTACTAACACATTTGAAATACTGAAAATCTCATTATAATAACTACAAAACAAATTACAACTTTTTAGTACAAGTTTGAATAATCCCAAGTACAAGATGAAGATAAATTCTAAAATCCTATAAAAGAAAAGCTGATGGAGATCACTCTACACGCTGATATTTTTCTGTGAGTCTTGCAATCTGAGTCTTCAGTTGCTTGTTCTCTTCTGCATACTTGTCGGCGACCTCTTTCTAATCATCGGAGTGGGGAAGTGAGCAACTAGGTCCTGATTGAGAGCTGGAGGAAAATAAATCCTCTTACCTCTTCATCACCTCTACTGCGCGACTCTCAAGAATCTCGATCAGATCATTTTTCTCCTTCAGGTCTGCTTGGTAAGAAACCTCTAAAGTATGACACTTATTCTTCCAAGCTTCCTTTTCCTGCTGCATCCTAACTAGGGCAAGCTGAAGCTCTTCCACATCATCCAAAATGGGAGGAGCGGTTTTCACAAACATATCAGGCATGGGTGCTTCACGGGAATACAAAATCTTCAACTGGATGGCTCTTGCTTGTACCCACTGAAGATAAGGCTCCAAAGAAACAACCCCTCTAGGTCCCAAGTCCTTCCTACTCTTCTTGTGAATATGATGATGTCAAGCTTTTGCAATCTCCTCTTTAGCTTCCTTATGAACCTCTCCCTCTTTAAGGAAGAAACCACTCATATGAATACTATTTTGCTTATCCCTCATCGAATATCCAAGTTGTCATCGTGCAAGAACATGGTTGTAGTTAATTCCTCCCTTTGTACCAAGAAGATGTACATTGGGGAAACTACCACAACTGTCGATAACTCTACATCATGGTAAGCCCAATGATACCACACAATATCTGAATGTGTGAGGGCCATAATCTTCGGAGCCCAACGAGGTTCCTTCCTGACATCCCAGAAAGCATCAGATTGAGGCAAGTGAAAAATAAACAACTGATACAACAAAGGTGTGTAGCAAATGATCATCCCTCCATGATAAGAATCCCGAAGATGAATAGAGTAATAAACATCCCCCAGTAATGTAGCAACTAGGTTTCCAATCATAAATATTCTGATGGCGTTAATATCCACAAATTTTTCGACATTAGGGAATAAGAATAATCCATAAGCAAGTAGAGCAAAGATATCCTAAAAAACAATCATACTCTTCATCCTAGAAAAGTAGCAAGCTTTCTCCTATAAGACTTGAGCTGGTAGTCCTCTAATCCCTTATTTGGAAGTCATGTGGGCTTCAACCTCAGAATTTCCCAAGTGGATCAAAGCAGCAATCTCATGGAATTTTGGCTCCCTCTCCAAACCAGTAAAAGGAACACGATCGGTAATAGGTAAATCCAACAGATAAGAATACTCCTCTAATGTAGGCATCAACTGGTAATCAAGGAAAGTAAAGCATTGATACATCAGATTATAGAACTGGATTAAAGTCGAGAGAATACCCTCCTTCATCCTGAGCTTCATAAGAGAAATGATGGACCCATACTTCCTCCGAAAATCTATAGAACTCTCGATCTCAGGAATCAGACTCATTAACTCATCTATCTTGGGATCTTTGAAACTGTACTTCCCAATCTTTCTTTTTCCAGAATTCATAGTCAAAAGTACCTGAAATATTCACATAGAGTCAACTTTTAAGTCCCTTGAAACAAAATGTCTTTAGAAGATGCTCATGGGTGCATGAATGCATGATGAAACAATCACACACAAGATCACAAACATAAAGTTCATAGGTTCAACATCACGAGCATGAGGTCGAAGGTACTACCCATAAGGTATGATCTAAAAGTTATCACCTTCCGAACAAGGTTCTAAGAGGTTCCCATAGTCTACATCCTTTCTTAGGTTATTACCAACTTCCCGATTGACTCGGTAATTAGCAATATTCTCAAGAAAAACTCGCCTGAGCGTAGTATCGCGTGACAACCATTTCCGGATTACTCCGTCATAGCTTCCGCACTACACCTAAAAGGCCAAGATGGGTTAAAGGTCTTACGATCCTAAGTTTCAGCAGGCTCCCAGGTCGAAAGCAGCACGTCTTCCCGATTACTCAGTAAATGACACTACCGTCAAAGGGGCCTCCACTGAGTGGGGGATCTCATGCCTCCTTTTTTGGGATTACTCCCTCAAAGTTAACATGACAATACCACCCGTCCTATCTTAAGTTTTCTAAAGTCCGGGTATAGGACTTATGAGAAATCACCAAGCACCCTGAAAACCAGGAAAGTCAAGACAAACATATATACAACATATAATATACAACAGATAATAGCACATATACAAATAAGAAAAGATAGGCTCGACCCACTTAAGGATGGACCAGCAATAGGTCAATCTTTCCCCAGTGAAGTTTCCATTTTTCTATGGCGGTAGAAATGTTGAGACTAAGCCATTGGATTGACTTGACTCGCACAGATCAAAATAAAATTACCACCATGCTTTATTATTTCCGAAGGAATGGGAAAAGAACGAATAACCCAAAAAATGGGAGAGAATCTAAGTTCGGGGGTTGGTTATGCAAAGGGAAGGTATTAGAACCCTAAAAATCTACGGTACTCCATAGGAACCTCTTTGAAAATCTGTGTATTTTGGCTATAAAAGTTGTATACAAAAATAGATGGTGGAAATGAGAAAAGATGTATTTTTTACAATTTTTGCACCGGCCGCGGTTGTGAATCTTTAGTGCCTATGTACCACCTTCCGTGCAATAGGGGATCAGGGTACTCGTAATTCACCTTTAAAAAATTTAAAACGACAAATGTGTTGGTTAATTTTAAGAGACGGGACATCATCGTCTTATCCGAGGGGAAAAACATACTTACTATCCACGATTATGAGGAAGGAGAATTTGTGTCATATCAAAGTGGAGGATATGGATTGGATTTTAAAATCAACAAAGGCTTGCTCAACACCGAAGTGGAAAATATCTCACTTCACTATATATTGTAGAATTATAGTAGCTCGAATCACTACAAGGATTGACAAGAGTCTAATCTTTTGAGAAAAGTTTTAAAATAAATAAATAAATAAAAAGGGCCAAAGTGGAAAATGGTTTGAATGAGATTGATTGACTTTTAGTCTTCTGACAAAAATATCAAGGTATTATAAAGTTGATTTAAAGTTTAATTTAGGAAAATGTTTTGAAAATGCATGGACCTAAGTCCAAGTTTATTATGAAAGTGGTTTGAGTTTAGAAACAAGAAGAGTTTTAAAAAGGAGGGAGAATATTTTTAAAATTTTATAAGATGGGGGGAGATGAAGGGACTATCCTATAGCATAAGTTAAAAGCTATGGAAAAGAATCATCTAACCAACAAGAAGGAAACACTTGACACAACGAGTCAATGTAGAATTCTCATCCTTTAGATTGAAACCAAACAAACAAATGTAATAAACCTCTTAGGAAAACCAAGTTTCATTTGCATTAAGTCTTCACAAAAATTGGGCAAAGTAACAATTGTATACAGATGAATTCCATATCACAAACAAAGGATGTAATCACAATAAACTGCACACAAAACAAACAAACAACCCAATGTCTTGGGGCCAACCCCAAGATCTCTAGACAAAAATAACAGTTGAGGTCACAAGGTCTCAAAAATAGGTCAAGGTTTCTAATCCTAAGTCCAAGAAGTCCACAATCTCCATAAATGTCAAGGATAGTGTGATATAGTGGGAGAACTGACTTGAGAGTTTTGCGTTTGATTACAAATATTGCGGTTAGCAAGAGTCGCCACCGACTCTTCTTTTATCCAAAAGGAAAGGTGAAAAAGCATAGGAAAGTCCTTTGAGATTGTTTCTTGAGTTCGGAGGGTAGATTATGAAAAGGAAAGGTATTAGCACCCTTTTCATCGATGGTTTTCTATGGGCTCTTAGTTACTTGCTAGATCACTTGATTTTGTTTGAAAATTGTGCTTTGTGTGGTTTTTTGAAAGTATTTTGTAAAGAGGCCATTATTTAGGCAATCTTTGTAATTATTCTCGTTCGTAAGAATGTATACAAAGATGTTGATCTTTTGAAAATGTTTTCAATTTTGTAAGATGTTTGAAATTGTGTGTGTTTGTTTTAAAAATAGCAAGGATGTTTGTCTTTGAAATGGAGCAAGTAATTAGGAGCAATCTACATACTCAAATGTCTTTCTTGTTCATTTTTCTCTTCCTTTGATATTGTTGTCTTACCATTGATTTGGTAAGCAACCCTATCTATGGATGTTTACAGGATGGGTGTGGGTCATCGTATAGCCATGATTAGCAATGTTGCAAGGTATCTTAGAATTCTTTTTGAGGGACTAAGATCATTTGTAAGGCAACTTTGAATAGCGTCATCGAGGGACTATGATCTTGTATTTGTTTGTTTTTGCAAAGATACCTTACATGCGTAATATGGCCATTTTGTATAAGGCAATCAAGTGGAATAACCCTAGGGGTGTTTGTGTGCAAGTGTGTTATTTTCATGCTTGATTTTGTCTTGAATTAGGGTTTTCTACTTGATTGATTTTATTCTTTCCATACAAACCCTAATTACTAGCATATTATGTAAAAGCGATAAATTGCGAAATTTAAAGTTACTACGCTATTACAACACTTGTGGGAGGGGGGGGGGGGGGGGGTATACAATTTATGAATGGGGATTGCAATAATATAAACCTAATTAATCTATTACAACCAAATTGAATATTGTACAAATAATTGAAGAAATATATAAAGTACAAATGCAAATTGAAAGAAATGATTTTTGTGTTTGGATTTTTATATGAAAGAGGTTTTAACCTAAACCTAATTAGAGAAAAAAAAATAATTAAATTAAATTAACTTAAGTTAATTAAGAAAAGAGATTAATTAAGAAAAGATTTTTTGAATAAAACCCTAAATCTATTTAGTTAATTAAAATAAAATAAGTTTAAATAAAAAGTATTTTTGTATTTTTGTCTTGAAAATAATATGTGGTGTTATGAAATATATTTGATCTTTTTTATATTAAAATAAATATATTTAGATAAATAATAATCTAGTTTTAATTTAATTTACAAGGAAATTAGTAAAAGGTAAATAAAGTATAATGAATAAAAATAATTTTCGTATGGAAAAATATTTAAAATATGTCAAAACATAAATCTATCATTTTTATATTTTTTATGATTTTTTGGTATTTTAGAAAATATATTTAAAAGTAAAAATGAAATAAATAAGTAAATAAAAATAAATGGACCAGGGGGCGCCAAAAGTAGGCAGGGGGTGAGCTAGCAAAAAAAAACACTGTCAGGCCCAAAGGGCCCAGCGCCTGCAAAAAATGTTAGTAAAATCAGAAAATGGAAAAATGCAAAAGGGGGGTTCACATTGGTTCGAACCCTCGCCCTTTGGGTAAGAAGTGACTTAATACGTGCGTGCTTGCCACTAGGGTGGCTGTTTCATCCGGTCATATAATCAACACATAAATATATATTAGAAACTGCTTTCTGCAGGCAACTTCGTCTTCAACCTCGCGCCTATCCGGACCACGTGTATCTTCCTCATCTCTCCACAAAAATGGAAAGTTCAAACATGAAAGTTGTGGTGTTTCTTCCCATGAATTCAACCATATAACTTATGTAAGATAAAAGTCAAAGATAAAAACTAATTTTCCTAGCCCTAAATTGAAACCTAATTTTCTCAGAAATTTCAAATCCAAAATTCTCTATACACAATCAATATAAATGGGAACTATGAACATGGTCAGCTTTAGAGCAAAGATATCTACATTTTGTCTTCACAAATCAGGATCAAATGATGCTTGTATGAAGAGATAGAAGGTTAAAAATTTACTTCTTGCAGCTAGAGTCGTGAATGGAGTTTGAGAAACTTTTGAGATGGCCTGAGGATCTGTTTAGCTTTCCTGGACCTCCTTGAGTGTATTCCAACTCCTACTTTTCCCTGAAAGTCCCCGAATCTCTCTACTCAAGTCAACCTGCAAGCTTGATATTTGAAAATGGTGGATATTGATGGAGGAGTTACAGTCTTGAAACATGGGCCTGGATTGCTTTGTTATGATGTATATAAGGTGTCTGAGTGATTAGTTTTCAAAAAGCACGAGTGGAAATGAAGATCATGAGTTTTGGTTCAAAACTGTGTATTAATGGTGTTCTTGAACAGGTTTATGGTTTTTGAGATAGTTTCAGGGCACTAGCATTCGTTGGTCAACTTGCAAATAGTGTGTATACTTATAAGCAAAAGGTTTTGAGGCTTGTAACAACTCAGAATTCAAATTTTCATCCTTAAGCTAAACATGTGATTTTTGAGAAAACAAGTTTCAATGCTTGTGTACTTGCTAAGATAGAGTGGTTAAGCTTTAAACATACTTGCTTCTGACTTTGTAGATGAAGTGTGATACAGGGAATAAGTTAGAGGCTCAAGAGTGGACTTTATGCAAAAAGCTTGCTTTACAAGAATGGTATTGTTAGCTTTCTTCCCAAAATGGCAATGTGAATTGGATAAAGCTTAAATCACTTGGATTGTAGCTCAAAAGTTTGTGTAATCCATTAATTATGGAGTAAAAAACAAGTTTGAGGCCTTCAAAGCAAATATTATGCAGCCTAACATTGATTTGCATTTGTGTTCATCATGAAAATGACCTATAATTCAAGTGACAAAACACCAACTTCATCTCTTCGATTCTCCCTACTCAAGAATGGTCTTAAGGAGTTCTTTGACATTTTGGAAAGCTTGAAATGTTCTCTTCAACTCATATTTGAATTTCTTTTGAATATTCCCCTTGGAACTATTTGAAAAATTTCCATGAAGTTAGGTCAAAAATTTGCCTAACTAGGGCAAAATTTCACAAAGTCATTTTTAGTTCATGAGCATGTATTCATAAAATTATAACTTGAGATCCAAATATTTTTAGGAAAAGTTGTGTGAATCAAAGTTGTATATTTCATGGATATCTACAACTTTCATGTTGGAAGTTTCTCTTGAATCATCTTGCATCATGGTGAAAATTTGGATCAAAGTTATGAAAAAACATGAAATTTCCAACACTTAGAAAAATTTCTAAGTTTAGAAATTTTGACTTTTCAAAATGAAATCTTGACTTTTTGATTTCTTGATGAATAAGTTTCACATTTTGACATTTTTTGATGAATTATGATCTTTGGCACTTGAATTTGACCAAAAAGTCAAAGTTTGACTTATCAATATACAATTGACTTTTGATCAGTTGACTGCAAAATTCATATGTCAATCCAATGGACTTGCAATGTTTTGAATCATTTCATTAGGTAAAAATGATGCAATTGGAATCTTGAGATCATGCCTTAAACCAATTGATCATTTGCTAGGCCAAAAATCAGAAATTGCCCTTTCCCAATCAAAACCCTAATTTTGATCATTTTGCTCTTTTGGAGATTTGATCAAATTCCTTGAGGAATTATGGTCCAAACTTGATAAAATGATACATATGAGTCTAAAATGTTGATATGGATAAAAAATAATGAAGTTTGACTGTAAATTGGCTATGGTTGACTTTTTCCCCAATACAGTTGATTTTTAGGTCAATTGTTCAATTGACTGATCAAAAGTATGATTCAAGGATTGAAACTTGACATGAGTAATCTTAGGGGTCCATAATGATCCATGAAAGTCATATGAATCATTGAGAGTCCAAAAATCCTTATGCAAACTCAAACCCTAATTTTGGTCATCAGTGCATAAGAAGGTGTCTTGAGCTGATCAAACCTTAATGCAGTCTTGAGCCCAGGAGATCTTGTGAGCAAAATTCTTGATAAGTGAGAAGGAAAATTATGGGGTATAACAGCTTCCCCTGTTCAATCTTCTTAAACCTGAAGAGTTAGATTGACGAGTTTTGCCATTCGTGACTCGAAGGTGGAAGATGATTGGACACTAGAGTGCCCAGAAATTTGCACTCGACGATGTGAAGGTTGAGGGAATGGGCTTAAAGATGCCATTTGGAGAGGTGATAGAAATTTCTAGGAGATAGGCTTAAATATGCCATCCAAAAGTGATTGTTGGTATTGTCATTTGTATGTAGAAAGAATGAGTATCAGAATGGCGTCCACGTCTGGAGCGTATCTGACATGTATCTAAAAGTTGACTCTGAATGAGTATCAAAATGGCGTCCGTGTCTGGAGCGTATCTGAACTGTATCTGAAAGTTGACTCTGAATGAGTATCAGAATGGAATCCGTGTTTGGAGCTTATCTGAATTGTATCTGAAAGTTGACTTTGAATGCGTATCAGAATGGCATTCGTGTCTAGAGCTTATCTGAACTGTATCTGGAAGAGGCTCTGAATGAGTATCAGAATGACATCCGTGTCTGGAGCGTATCTGAACTGTATCTGAAAGTTGACTCTGAATGAGTATCAGAATGGCATCCGCGTCTGGAGCGTATCCGAACTGTATCTGAAAGTTGACTCTGAATGAGTATCAGAATAGCATCCGGGTCTGGAGCGTATCTGTACTGTTTCTGAAAGTTGACTCTGAATGAGTATCAGAATGGCATCCGTGTCTGGAGTGTATCTGTACTATATCTGAAAGTTCTGAACATTGTTAATGGTAGTTGTTAATCTTATCTTGAAAAGGGTAAAATGTTAGCTAAAATGAAAAGTCCCGTTGTATGAAATGTATGATATAATGCACTTGTTTTATCAATGTTGATGATATATAGATGCAATGTATGTGTATGTGAGCTAATTTGCTGCACTGATGTTGGATTGGGGAAAATAAATCCCTGACTGTTGCTTAGGATATGTAAGTCTTCATGTTTTGAAGTCGAAGTGTTGATGAATTTCCGCTTAGAGAAATAAACTCTGTTGTAAGGGAAATGCCATGTATTGCTTGCAAAATATGTTTGGAGAAATTGGATGATTCTTACCGAGGATTGATAATTGGAAGCTTTGTTCTGCTGGGGATTAAACGACATACTGCGGGGGATTTCTTATGGAATAGCCTAGAGTTATTTCCCCATCCCTTCAACCTATCAGTAATTTCCTTTTTCATTTTAGTAATTATGTTCAAATGCATATGTTCAAAAATGAATCATTGGACGTTTTTGTAAACAAAACACAAGCGTAAAGAAAAATAAATAGTTTTTGCACTTTCAAAGGGACATCTTGTATTGACTTTGAGTAAGTATTTTTGTACAATGATACAAACATTCTAGTAGGAGAATTCCGTCGTAAAAAAATGAAAATTTTAATATAAAGAAAAGATACCTATGTGTGATAATCCCATGGGGTTCCAATTCTGTTATAGCCTTCGTATCTCTGAGCATTTTGTCTATTTGTTGCCTTGTCAGAAGATGATTTAAATTGATCAGAACCTATGAGTTTGCAGGTTGTCTATAAGGTGATCCAATGGGACATAATCATACGCTTTAATTCCCTAACTTTTGCCTGGACCGCCCTTTCGAGTGTTCAGTCCACCGGGAAACCCTTTTTTACCCAAGTCTCCCTTTCGGGTTTTCAACTTGTCGGGTGTACAGATTTTTTTGTTTGTTTTATCCCTAATTTTTGCCCGAACCTTTATGGTTCGCCGGGATGCCCTTGTTTTTCTTAGGTATGTCAACCTAGCGGGTCTCGTATGCGTATTATCTTTTGACTATGTCCACGTTCGCAGGATGCGGCAGGTCATCAACATCCATGGTGGTCAAGATCATTGCCCCACCAGAGAATATGTTTTTGATTACAAATGGTCCTTCATAGGTAGGAGTCCATTTGCCCCTGGGATCACCTTGTGGCAATATGATGTGTTTGATCACTAGATCCCCAACTTGATACACTTGACATCTGACTTTCTTGTTGAAAGCCCTGATCATCCGTTTTTAATACATTTGACCATGGCAAACAGTAGTAAGTCTCTTTTCATCAATCAAGTTTAGTTGATCAAGTCAAGTCTAGATCCAATCGTCTCCGTTCAAACCTGCATCCTTCATAATCCTCAAAGAGGGAATCGGGACCTCGATAGGAAAGACAGCCTCCATGCCGTAAACCACAGAATAGGGTGTTACCCCGGTTGATGTGCGAGTTGTGGTACGATACCCATGGAGAGAAAATGGTAGCATCTCATGCCAGTCTTTGTATGTGACTGTCATTTTTTGTATGATCTTTTTAATGTTCTTATTTGCAGCTTCGACAACACCATTCATCTTTGGCTAGTAAGGAGAAGAATTGTGATGCTGAATATTGAATTGCTCGCACAAGGCGGTGATCATAGTGTTGTTGAGATTTGTACCATTGTCAGTGATGATCCTTTCCGGGATACCGTACCGGCAAATAAGATTATTCCTGATGAAATGGGCAACAACATTCTTGGTAACGGAAGCGAAGGAAGCTGCCTCCACCCACTTTGTAAAGTAATCAATGGCCACTAAGATGAAGCGGTGTCCATTGGAGGCTGTCGGCTTGATTTCCCCAATCATATCAATCCCCCACATAGAAAAGGGCCAAGGAGCCGTCAATACATTCGGAGGAACCGGAGGTACGTGCACCTTGTCAGCATAAATCTGACACTTATGGCAGGTTCGAGAGTGTTGATAACAATCTGCTTCCATGGTAGACCAGTAATAGCCTGCCCGTAGGATTTTCTTTGCCATCGTATGCCCATTGGAATGGGTGCCAAAGGTGCCTTCATGCAATTCATCTATGATCCTTTCAGCTTCAACCTTGTCTACGCACCGAAGTAACACATAGTCATGCTTGCGTTTGTACAGGATGCCATTACTAAGGAAAAATTTAGCAGAGAATCTCCTTAAGAACTTCTTATCCTTGATTGAAGCTCCTTTGGGATATTCTTGAGCCTTGAGATACCTCTTGACTTCGTGAAACCAAGGCTGGTCCACTACTTCTTCAGTATTAATCTCGTGACAGTGTGCTGGTTCATCCATTTGTTCAATGGTGATCTGGGGAGCTTTGTTATCCCAATTAAGTTTAAACATAAATGACATTGTGGCTAGAGCGTCTGCTAGCTGATTTTCTTCTCGCGGGAAATGCTCGAAGGTAATCTTCTCAAAATGTGGTAGCAATGTCAAAACATGTTCTTTATAAGGGATAAGGTTAGGGTGTTTGGTGTCCCATTCCCCTTTGATCTGACTGATGACCAAAGTTAAATCTCTGAATACATCCAAGGATTTGATCCCCAAGTCTATGGCAGCTCTGAGACCAAAGATAAACGCTTTGTATTCTGCCATGTTGTTTGTACAATTGAAGCAGAGTCTTGCGGTAAAGGGAGTATGACATCCTTCCGGAGATATGAGTACAACACCGACACCATTTCCAAGTGCATTGGATGCTCCATCAAAGAACAGGGTCCATCGGGATCCTTGTCCAGGTTCGTCATAATTGTCTAACATCATGATGTCTTCATCCAGAAATTTGAATTTCATGGACTGGTAGTCTTCTACGGCTTGGTGAGCAAGGTGATCGGCTAATACACTGCCCTTTATTGCTTTATGGGTAGTATACTATATGTCATATTCCGTCAGGATCATCTTCCATCTCGCTATTCTTCCAGAAAGAGCAGGCTTCTCGAATATGTATTTTATCGGATCCATTTTAGATATCAACAAAGTAGTATGGGTCAGCATATACTGTCTTAGCCGGCGAGCAGCCCATGCCAGAGCGCAACAAGTTTTCTTGAGTAGTGAATATCTGGTTTCACAGTCGGTAAACTTTTTGCTCAGGTAATAAGTAGCATTCTCTTTTGGGCCAGACTCGTCATGCTGTCCCAATACACACCCCATTGAGTTTTCTAAAATAGTCAGATACATGATCAGTGATCTTCCCTCCACTGGTGGTATTAGCACAGGAGGCTCTTGCAAGTATTCTTTGATTTTGTCAAAAGCAACTTGGCACTCGTCATTCCATTTGACTACTTGATCTTTCTTCAATAATTTGAAGATTGGTTCACAAGTAGCTGTTAGGTGAGAGATGAATCTGGCAATGTAATTTAAACGCCCCAAGAATCCTCTGACTTCTTTCTCAATACGAGGAGCAGGCATCTCTTGTATTGCTTTAACTTTGGCAGGATCGACCTCGATACCTTTTTTACTGATGACAAAGCCTAGGAGTTTACCAGATCGTACCCCAAAGGTGAATTTGTTAGGATTCAACCTTAGCTTGTACTTCTTCAGTCTCTCGAACAGTTTTTGTAAGTGATCAAGATGCTCTTCTTTTGTTTGAGATCTGGCTATCATGTTGTCCATATAGACCTCTATTTCGTGATGTATCATGTCGTGAAATAGAGCTACCATGGCACGCTGATAGGTTACCCCAGCGTTTTTTAGTCCGAATGGCATCACCTTATAGCAGAAAGTTCCCCACTGCGTGACAAATGTTGTTTTCTCCATGTCCTCAGGCGCCATTTTGATTTGGTTGTAACCCGAGAACCCGTCCATGAAGGAAAACACTTTGTGTTGTGCCGTATTTTCAACTAGGATATCAATGTGGGGGAGTGGAAAATCATCCTTAGGGCTCGCCCTATTCAAATCTCTGTAGTCCACACACATTTGCACTTTGCCGTCTTTTTTGGGCACGATAACAATATTGGCAACCCATTGGGGGTAAGAGGTGACAACCAAAAATCTAGCGTTAAATTGCTTCATGACTTCTGCTTTAATCTTTTCTAACATATCAGGCCTCATGCAGAGAACCTTTTGCTTTACTGTCGGACAATCTTCTCTTGTAGGCAAACGATGTACCACAATGTTTGCATCAAGTCCAGACATGTCTTCATATGACCAAGCAAAGACTTTAACATAATCGTGTAACAATTGAATCAGACACTCCTTGATTCTGGGTTCCAGATTGGCACCCACCTTGACCTCTTTTTTGTCTTCTTCGGTACCTAGGTTGATTGTATCCATGGGTTCCTCGTGAGGTTGAATGGTTCTGTCTTCTTGTTGTAGCATTCTGGAAAGTTCCCCTGGTACTTCACAATCTTCCTCACCTTCATCTTCGGCTTGGTAGATTAGATTCTCAGAGTCACAAAAGGCCATAGCAGTACCGTTACCCATGGGATCCCGAATGGATGTATACCTGCATTGTGAGTGTGGGTGTGTGTAAGGGTATAGCTATCTTTGAAAGAAAATAAAATGTAAAAGAAAAACAATGAGCATAAAAGTTTGTATGCAAAAATGTCCATGATTCATTGATGTCATATGAAAATGAGATAATAACCCTTACAAATGGACCATTGTGCCTCAGGTAAGACACAAGGTTTTAAGAGTGCAAATTGTTTCAATACTACAGATCCAACAAAATGTAAAGACAAATTACTGTGGGATAAAAGTGATCTGGATAAAGTCTCTAGCCTCCCAATTGCTGAGTCCTCCATTGACAGTTGGGAAGATCCAATCCTCCAGGTTGCAACCATCTTCACTATCTTCTACCGCGTTGACTTCACGATTGCTGATCTTCAAGGGTGGTCCTCCAGCACGAGCACAACGTACAGCCTTTTGAGCACTTGAAGTGAAACCTAGGCCAAACTTGTCAGACTTATATGGGATATCTGGGAGTTGTCCCCAGATAGTGCACCCTCCTTCTTCTACCACTGTTTTGGCATCCTTCAGCGATGACATCCAGAGTGGAGGCCTTGTAATCTTGGGAACCTGAGACACAACCTTGGTCACTACCACATCTTGGGGGACTTCTTCAAAGTGTTGAAATGGAGTTTCAATAAATTCACCATCTAATTCCACATATCTTAAGGAATTAAGATGGTTAATCATGTACTCTTCCTCTACATGAACGGTGATAATCTTCCCTTGAATTGGATACTTCAGCATTTGGTGCAACATAAAAGTAACAGCGCCAACATTGTGGATCCATAGTCGGCCTAGCAAGCAGGAGTATGAAGGGCGGATGTCCATTACATAAAAAGTTAAATTGAAAGTTTAGATTCCAACCTTTATGGGGATATCCACTTCCCCATGCACCATCCTTTTCGAGCCGTCAAAAAGCCCTTACTACTATGTTGCTTGGCTTTAATGTCAGTCCCTCGTAGTCAAGTCTATCAAGAGCTTTTTTGGGTAATACATTCAGAGATGAGCCAGTGTCCACCAAAACATGAGCCAAGGTTGTGCCCCTACATTCAACTGAGACATGAAATGCCTCATTATGCTTCCTTCCCCTCGCCGTTAGATCAACATCTGAAAAACCTAGGCCATTATCTGCTGTCAAGCTGGCTACGCAGTCTTGGAATTGATCGGCAGATGTCTCTTAAGGTACATGGGTGGTTTTTAAGAACTTTACCAAGGCTTTTGCATGCGCCTCAGAACATAGTAGTAATGCCAGCATGGAGATTTTAGAGGGAGTTTACCCCAGTTGTTCAACTATATCGTAGTCGCTTCTCTTTATGATTTTCAGAATTTCCTCCATTTCTTTCTTGGAGGTCTCAGGGATAGTCAATGACTGAGCCTTCGTCCGGACAGGATCAATTAGAATATTTTTTCCTCGAGTCTCAGTTAACTCGGCAGGAGAAGTCTCAGTAGGAATTGTAACGGCTTTGTCAATAGGAGTACTTGCAGAGATGATTATGGGTGTGGGAGTAACCTTTGGAGCAGCCACATGGATGATTACCGGTCCAGAAATGGCCTTTGGGGGAGCAATTTCTGGAGAGAAGATCATACCGCTTTGGGTAATCTTACTAGTCCCTGCAATATTACTGACATCGGAATCCACTTTCTCAGAATTTGAATCTTCGGCGGCTGGCCAGTCCTGCTTGATACCATGGTAGTAGACATCCCCTCCATAATTCCATGGTACGGTCTTGTCTGACGAATATGGGACTGGTCTAAGCATTGTGATTATTAAAGGAGTTACTTTCGGAACTGATGTAATTCTAACGGGTCTTTTGGTGAAGACCCTGGAAGAATCGGCGAAAATGGTAATGATAGAAACATCTTTAAAAGGAATAAGAGGAACAAAAGTTTTTTCGAACAAAATTTATTTGTTATCTATTAGGCACTGAATGCCTACTTTAAACAAATGACAGCTGGTTGGTGAGGATAAACATAAATGGCAAACTTCATCATAGCCCAGGAACACACCAATATTCAACAAGTTCATTTTAATAGTCAAAAGTGGGGTCATAAGTTCATCAACTGAAGTAACAAACAATCCTTCTTCAATGGCATTGGTATTATGGCCATGTCTGGGCATAGGGGCAAAAATGCCATTTGGCTTCTTGGGCACATCGAATTAAATATCTTTTGCTTCAATGAGGTCTTGTATTTTGTTCTTCAAAGCCCAACAGTTATTAGGGTCGTGACCAGGACTTTCAGAATGATATCAACAGGCATTGGGATGATAATGCGGAGATGTTGTGTTGGGGTTTTTCAGAGCTTCTTTCAAGGTCACCAAATTGGATCTAAGTAGATGCGATAATACTTGAGACGGGGTCATGTTGATTCTGGTGAACTGCATGACTGGCCTTTCCATCCTTGATTGATTATTTCTTTGTTGATCAGAAGCATGTGTTGTACCCCAAAATTTTCCCTCTCATTTCATCAACATTTTCTCACCACAAGACTCTTGGAACTCAAGATCAAATTAGGGTTTGCTCTGCTCAAGACTCCTCCTTGCACTGTTGACCCAAATTAGGGTTTGAGTTTGCACAAAGATGTTTTGACCTAAGATGCCCAAAGTGACTTCCATGCTTCATGTTGGACTCACAAGTTTATCCATACCAAGTTTCAAGCCTTGATTCCAATCTTTGCCCAGTCAATTGGACAGTTGACCTAGAAATCAGTTATATTGGGGGAAAAGTCAACTGTTGCCAATTGACAGTCAAACCTCATGATTTTTGACCCACATCAACTTTATGAACTCATATGAACCATTTGGTCAAGTTTGGATCACAATTCCACAAGAAATTTGATCAGATCACCAAAAGGGCAAAATGGTCATTTTTAGGGTTTTGACTGCACAAAGACAATTTTTGACTGTTTGACCTAACCAATGGAAAAAGAAGCTCACATATGGACTCAAGGACTCAATGACATTGTCTTGACACATTCAACAAGTTCAAAAGATCTCAAATGCACAGGATTGACAGATGAATTTTCCAGTCAACTGATCAAAATTTGACTGTATACTGAAAAGTCAAACTTTGACTTTTTGGTCAAAATCAAGTGCCAAGATTCATTTTTCATCAAAACATGTCAAATTATGAAACTTGTTCATCAAGAAGTCCAAATTTGCAAATTAGGGTTTAAAATGAGAAAATTTCATAACTTAGAATTTTTCTAAGTTATGAAACTTCCTTATTTTTTCCTAACTTTGTCCCATTTTTTCATCAAGATACATTTGGATTCAAACAAAACTCAAAACATGAAAGTTGTAGCCATTTCAAAATCTACAACTTTGATTCACAAAGTTTTCTCAAAATAAGCTTGTAGCTCAAGTTATGATTTTTGGAATAAGGGTGCAAAACATTCTTAACTTAGAAAAATTTTGACCTATTCTAGGCAGGATTTTTGCCCAACTTCATGGCCACTTTTCACATGGTTCCACTTGGAATTTCAATTTGCATTATAAAGATGGATTGTATTACACATTCCAAGCTTTCCAAATTGTCCAAGAACTTCTCAAACACCCTTGTGGTTAGGGAGAATCGAATTTGCAAAGATGGGCAAAAGTCACCTTGTTCATAGCCAAATACATGTTCATAACATTGCCATTTTCAAGTCAGCTTATACAAGCTAGATTACAGGCCTCTAATCCTTTTCACACTCAATAATTAAATGCCAAACCATTGTGCCAAGATGTTATTTTGTTCATTTGGTCATTACATGCAAGATTAATCCATAATTAGAAAAAGCATATTTTCCATTTTTGAAAAGGTGCACTTTATGTCAAATTCAAAATCCAAGAGGCATGGGCCAGATCTTTGAAGCTAGCATTTGTACACAAATCCCTCTAATCAAGAAGAAGATATGCAGCATGCTCAAGGACTTGGTACAGGCCTATAACCCAACTTGCATTTCCTTACTTCAAAAACAAGCAAGATTGCAAAACATATACAACACTCACTTCCTGCAAGCAGAAGCCTAAGCAAACTTTGTCCTCATCTTACATACATCCTAACTCACCCAAAACACGATTCCTTCACCCTCAATCCATCCTCATATCCAAAAACACCCTCTTGCTGCAGAAACAGAGCAAGTTCTGCAACTTGACTTCCACAAACATTTCCACTCGTGCATTTTGGCTAAAAAGAGTTCAAACATGTTCCATATCATCCATTGAAGCTATCCCAAGCATTGAACACAAACTGTAACATCCATATCCAAGTTTTCCATTTCCACTTTTCAGTTTTGCAGGTTGACTTCCATAGCTCGATAAAGACAGTTTCAGAGTAAGCCAAGCATAGAGGAAGCATCCTTGGACTTCAGGCAAGTTGTACCAAAGTTCAAACTCCATTGAAGATACCTCCATTGCTGTACACGACTCAAGCTGAACAGGTAAAAATATGAACTTCTATCTCTCTATCCAGGCATAGTTAGGCTTAGGTTTGTGAAGAAAACATGTTCTACTCATAGCCCTGAAACTATCCATGTATTTACTTTTCATTTATATTATACGTGATGTGAGTATTTTGGCCATGAACATTGAAAAAAACTTAGGTCAGAAATTAGGGATGAAGAAATTCTCCCTCGTTTCTTAGAATTAAGTCAAGTTTTTTATATGTCTGGATTCGTCTCTTGATGCTATACATTATTGGTGTTATGAGTTTTGCATGAAAGTCCAGGAATCAGGAGTTAGGAAGCGCGCGTTCTGGCTTGTTCAAACAAAGCTGGAGGTTGAAGATGACTGGCTTGGGCTGGGCCTGAGTCAGTTTTGCTTTTTGCACCTCTTTTCTCATTTTGCACCCCCCTGGCCCATTGTGTGAAATATCCATTATTTTTGACTTTTTTTTTTCTAACTTATTATTTTTTGTCAAAACATAAAAAATATTAAAAATATTTTTCCA
Source organism: Vicia faba (assembly GCA_948472305.1). Lineage (NCBI taxonomy): Eukaryota > Viridiplantae > Streptophyta > Magnoliopsida > Fabales > Fabaceae > Vicia > Vicia faba. The sequence continues at coordinate 1,216,082,181 of OX451735.1, forward strand.
CCCATTTTTTCATTTTTATTTGACATTTATTTGTTTTATTTAAACTTGTACATGTAAATAAATATTTATACTTTTATTTAAAACACTAATAAATAATACAAAGATATATTTATTTTCAATTATTATTTTATTTTACCTTTTGAAAATATTTTCTAAAAATATACTTTTTTTGTAAATAATTAATATTTTTATTTTTGTACATATTTAGTATATTTAAATATATATAATATAAATACTTGTATATTTATTAAAATATTTAGGATAAAAATATGAAAATAATACATTTTTATTTTTATTAATATATGACATCAAAAATACTTTTTTCACAATATACTTCTTTTTTTTTATTTTTTTGTGTATAATTAACAAATATTGTATATAATATAATTAATAAATACTATTTATTTAGAAAACTAGGGTTTTTCCCTAAACCATGAAAATATCCAAAAAAATTGACTTTTTTTTTTTAATTTTTCTTTATATTTCACATGAAAAATACTCTCATACATAAAAAAATCATTTTTGTGCATAATACATTTTTGCATATTTATTATATTTGTCTTAATATTGTACAATTAAATAACTTGTATATTCAATATGGATGTAATAGTTCTAGATTTAATTTCTTGTTAAATATCCCCCATTCAAACATTTGTACCCCCATCCCCATAATCATGTTGTAATAATTTAGGACTTTAAATTTCCGCATTTAAAAGCTTTCTAATTATGCCATGATAGACCTAGGGTTTGTATGCAAAAATCAAATAACAAATAGCTTGACCTAATTCAAAGACAAAAAAGCATGAAAATGGACAACATCAATCACACTTGCACCCTTAGGGTTACTCCACTTGTTGCCTTCAAAAATGGGCCATGTTGCATGTTGAGTTTCTTTGGCAAAACAAAACAATTCAAATGATCATAGTCCCTTGATGACGCTTTCTCAAGTTGCCTAAAAAATGATCAAGTCCCTTAAAGGAAAAATTGCCAAAGACACTTGGCACCATTGCATTCATGGTCTAAACGATGACCCGCGCATGTCCCGTTAACATCCTAACACAAGATTGTCCACCAAATACAATGGTGGAACAATACTGTTAAAAGGATTAAAACATAGGAAAGATCTTTGAGAATTTTAGGGGTAGATAGCTCTTGGTTACTTGACCAATCTTGCAAAACAATCCTTGCCATTTTTCAAAACACACATCACAACACAACTTCAAAACAAACTTTCCAAACATTGAAAACTTTTCAAAAGACAAATACACCTTTGTATACATTAAAACATGGATCATTACAAAGGTTGCCACAACAATGGCCTCTTTTCAAAAAATCTTCCAAAATCACACACAAAGCACCATTTCAAACAATTGAAAATGCAAGGCAAGTGATCTAAGCAAGTAACTAAGAGCCCATGGATAACCATGGATAGAAAGGGTGCTAATACCTTTCCTTTCTATAATCTACTCCCCGAACCCATGAAAACATCTCAAAGGTTTTTCCTGTGCTTTTTAACCTTTCCTTAGGATAAAATAAAAAGTAGGTGGCGACTCTTGCTAAACCGAAACATTTGCGAAAACAAACGCAAAAACTCAAGTCAGTTCTCCCACCGTATCACAGAACTGGCGACTCTGCTGGGGAATTAAGTTAAAAGTGGAGTAACCTTAGGGCTTAGATCACCCTTTTGCATGACTAATTGTTTTCTTTGATTGCTTTACATCTTGGTTCTCTTGTTTGGGCTTGAAATCCTACACCCGGATTTGGGGAAACATTCATAGATAGCAATACATTATGGAAACTGTGCGGGGTATACCGACACGGTTGAAGCAATAGCTATATTAGTGCGACATATTTGTGAGTACTGGTAACCCTTGAGTTCAATCAAGGAGAGTACGGGGCCGCTGAGTGATGTCACTAAGCACTAATGACCTAGAACCTTACTTGACCTTCTTGGCCTTTTATTAGGGGTAGTGAGATGACCGGCTTTGGTGCAGTCCGAAGTTGGTAGATACTCGATACTACACTCATTGAGGGTTGTTTTCTTAGAATATTTTGGTCGCTAGTTAAGTGGCTAAACCAAAACAATGAACATGGAAAACAATCCAATGATATTGAGATCCTTAGAACCCGGTTACTATTTATAGGACAGGTTTTTAAGCCAACTTCACTCAAGAGGGTACTCACCTATGAAAACCCATGCAAGCTTGAAACTAGGGTTTTGTGTGACTTGCTTGTACATATGTTTGTGCATACATCATGAACATCATAGAGCATCATATGCATACACTAACCATTTCAAGGGTTTAGATCTTCATCTTTGTTCTTATTTTGTAGGTCATAGAAATTCTTCGTAGGAAAACTATCCAAGTCAACCTTGTGAGAATCCATCCTCAACTCAAGGAGCTCACATCCAGAATTCTAGAAAGCTCTCTCTTCAGTGAAAGACATGGTAGACTGCTCAGCCTAGTCAACACCAGCATTGAAGAAGACATGGTGAAAGTGTTGTTCCAGTTCTTTGACCCCTTTCACCACTGTTTCACATTCCCCGACTACCAATTGGTGCCTACTTTGGAGGAATTTTCTCAACTCCTGAGAATTCCTATTCTTAATCAACTACCCTACAACGGTACGGAAAAAGAACCAAAGCCTGAATATGTTGCTCAAGCACTACACTTGCAACCATCTGACATCAAGGGGCATTGGGAAACTAGAAGTGGTGTCAAAGGCTTCTTGGTAAAATTCTTGTTTGAGAAGGCACAAAAGTGTTGGAATTCATTGGATCTACAAGCCTTTGAAGAAATTGTGGCACTTCTCATTTATAGGTTGGTCTTGTTCCCAAATCCTGACCAACTTATAGATGTCAACGCTGTCAAGATTTTCCTATCCAGGAATCCCATACCTACATTACTTGGGGACATCCTCCACTCATTTTACACACGAACAATGAGAAAGAGAGGTGTTCTCATGTGATGTACTCCTCTCCTTGCAAGGTGGTTTATTTCGCACCTTCCACAATCTGTTTTGAAGAATGACCAAGGCTTAAGGTGGTCACAACGATTGATGACCCACACACACTCTGATGTACATTGGTGTTCTCGGTCCAGAGAAAATGTCATCATCGTCGATCATTGTGGTGAGTTCCCTAATGTTCCATTACTTGGCATTAGAGGAGGCATTACCTATAACCCTTGTCTAGCTTTGAGACAATTTGGATATGCACGGAGGGATGGCCCTCATGACATGTTGATCCCTGACCTAGTTTTTGACTTCGACAACGATGCGCAAGGACTTCGCCAAAGATTCATCAGAGCTTGGAGGATGCCTAACAAGGTAGATAGCAAGACACTGGGGCACAAGAACTCCATCCCTCTTGAGCCTTATCTCAAGTGGGTACGAACCCGAGCCCAGAGTCTAATGATGCCTTACCCTCGTGTTCTCCCTTTGATTAAAGAGCCCGTTAAGGAAGGAGAGGTTCCCTACACCATCCTATATCCTGACATGCCAACATCATGGGAGGAAATGCAGAAGAGTTGGATCCAACTCAAAGAAGAGCAGAATACTTTTGAAGCCAGCTTCTACGCCAGTGAGAAGAAAGTTTTAGAACTTACCCGCCGACTCCATGAGGAAGAGACCCTCAACACCTACATCGCGCCAAAGAGGATGCGCAATGTCTTTTTACCTTGAGAAGTTTTTGTAATATTTGGCCCATGGGGCATTTATGTACTGACAAAATTTCTTCTTATTAATATGACGTGTGTTCTTTTTGTCGGCAACAATTTTGAATTTCTAAATCCTTGAATGCATTGCATAAATAAACATATCATTCATCATGTGCATAAACAGGTCTCCACACCAGGTTTCCTTATCTTTCTGCTGTTTATTTCAGTAAGATGGATCTCGAACAGACGGTCAAAGACCTGCAGTCACAAAACTCACAGTTTGAACAGCTCCTAATGACCTTGGAAAAGGGTCAGGAGGATCTAAGGGCACTGCTTGGGAACAAAGAGCAAGAAAAAGTGAAAAAGAAGAAGAAAAGAGTCGGGGTAGCTACGCTGGGAAGAAGGTTTGAGAACGAAGCCAGAAGAGTTCTTGAATTCCCCTCTACATCTGATGAGGGGACCGATAAAGGAAAATGGGCTGCACTACCTTCCGAGTCCGAAGCTGAAGAGGAAGAGGCTGAGGAAGATGAAGACTACTCAGAGCAACAATACTCGTCAGCCGATGACAAATACAAAAACCTGGAGGATAGGCTGGCAGCTATGGAGCTGCAAAGGGTTCTCGGGTTAGATTTCGAAGATTTGGGATTGATTCCTGGAATTGTGATCCCTCCAAAGTTTAAGGTGCCAATTTTTGCAAAGTATGACGGGCTGTCTTGCCCAAAGATGCACCTAAGGTCATATGTCAGAAGAATTCAACCTCATACATCCGACAGAAATCTTTGGGTACACTTCTTCCAAGATAGCCTGTCTGGTACACAACTAGATTGGTTTTACAAGCTTGAGAGGTCAGAGGTACATAGTTGGAAAGACTTGGCAGCTGCCTTTTATCGCCAGTATTAATATAACTCTGACTTGGCGCCAACCCGTACTCAGCTACAGAGTATGGGGATGGCCTCAGATGAGGGATTCAAGGAATACGCCCAGAAATGGCGCGACTTAGCCGGAAGAGTGCAACCACCTCTTTCTGATAGAGAACTAGTTGATATGTTCTTAGGGACCCTATCTGGCCCGTTCTTCAACCATTTGATCGGGAGCTCTTCCGCAGGGTTTACTGAATTGATTCTGACTGGCGAACGGGTGGAAGTCGGTATTAAGAATGGGAAGATTCAAAAGGATGCCTCTGCATCTACAACTGTTAAGAAATCATTTCCGGCGAAGAAGGAAACGACTGTTGTGTACTCTCAGAGAGGAGTGGGAAGAACTGAGCGCCGACCGACTATAGGGGCCGTGATGATCCAAAATTCATCAAATGATCAGCCTCATGGAAATCAGTCCAGACCGAATCAGCAACGGGTAGAGCGGCCACAACGGCAGTTCACCCGCATCAATATGACGCCTGCACAAGTTCTTCCCCATTTGTTGAAGTTGAATCTGACTGGTTTAAAGGAGGCACCAAAAAACCCTAACACCACATCTCCATACTATCATGCCAATGCCAAATGTGCCTACCATTCTGATAGCACCGGACATGACACCAACAATTGTTGGGCGCTAAAGAATAAAATTCAAGACTTGATAGATGCAAAAGAGGTTGAGTTCGATGCTCCTGAGAAGCCAAACGTAGTATCCGCTCCAATGCCGAAGCATGGTCGAAATGTCCATGCTATTGAAGAAGATCTGTATGTTTCTAATGTTGATGACCTGATGACTCCACTGTTGACAATCAAGTTGAATCTATTAAAGGCTGGGATTTTCCCAGGATGTAAAGAAGATTGCTACTGTTGTTCCTCTCTACCAATCGACTGTCCATTGCTGAAGATAGGAATCCAAGGCCTAATGGACAGTCAACAAATTCTTTTCGAAAAGATTCCTGCTACTCCAACCCCTATCGAAGATGTTTCAATAATTACCATTTCCACCAATCTTTCCAAGGTCCCTAAAAAGCCTGTTAAGATTACATCAGCTACGAAGATTGTTCCTCTGAAAATAACCACGCCAGGGCCTGTCCCCTACATTTCTGACAAATAAATACCATGGAATTATGGTGGAGAAATCTACTACCATGGTGTTAAACAAGTTGAGATAACCGAGGAAAGCTCTGATGAAGAAGATGTCAGTATTGGAAACATTACCGGTACAAGCAAGATCACCCGAAGTTGGAGAATATTTTCTCCAGAGATTGCCCCCCCAAAGCCAATCTTTGGACCCTCAGCTGCTGCCAAAGTTACTCCTGCACCGATAAAACTTTCCGCTAGAACCCCGTTGATTGAAGAAGCTGTTACTCCTGTGGTTGTCCCTCCTACTTCTGCTGATAAGGGGAAAGGGATCCAAGATGAGCTCGTCAGGACGAGGGCTCAACCTTTGGTCATCCCCGAAACCTCTAAGAAAGAAATGGAGGAGATTCTGAAAATAATTAAAAAGAGTGATTATGACGTGGTAGAGCAACTGGGGAAAACCCCCTCGAAGATCTCCATGTTAGCATTACTGCTTTGTTCAGAGGCGCACGCCAAAGCATTGATAAAATTTCTGAAGACAACCCATGTGCCCCAGGAAACCTCAGCCGATCAATTCCAAGATTGCGTGGCTAGCCTTACCGCAGACAACGGCCTAGGTTTCTCTGATGCTGACCTGACTCCGAAAGGAAGAAAGCACAATGACACATTACATGTGTCAGTAGAATGCCAAGGAACTACTCTGGCCCATGTTTTGGTCTACACTGGTTCTTCTCTGAACGTGTTGCCTAAGAAGGCTCTCGATCGATTGGATTGTGAAGGCTTGGAGCTGAAGCCAAGTAATATCATTGTAAGGGCGTTTGACGGGTCAAAAAGAATGGTACATGGGGAGGTCGACATTCCCATTAAAGTAGGCACTGAAGTGTTCCCCTCAACTTTCTATGTGATGGGCATCCGCCCATCATACTCTTGCTTGCTAGGGAGGCCATGGATACATAATGCTGGCGCAGTTACCTCCTCCTTACATCAAATGCTGAAATACCCTGTCAAAGGAAAAATCATAACCGTACACGGTGAGGAGGAATATATGATCATCCACCTGAACTCCTTTCGGTATGTAGAGGTGGAGGGTGAATTCATTGAAACACCATTCCAGCACTTTGAGGAAGTCTCTCCTGAGGTGGCAGTAGCAAAAGCGGTAACTGAGGTACCCAAGTAGGTGGCCAGGATGGCATCTCTGAAAGACGCAAAGGCTGCGATGAAGGAAGGGAAGAGCTCAACGTGGGGGCAGTTGCCTGATATTCCTCACAAAACAGACAAGTTTGGATTAGGATTTACCGCTACGGGGCAAAAAGCTATGCGCCGCTCAAAAGTTGAAAGAACACCCATCAAGATTTCTCCTTATAGAATAAATGCTTTAGAAGACGAGGACAAAGAGGCCAACATTGAAGACTGGATCTTCCCAACCATCGGAGGAGGACTACACAACTGGGAGGCGAAATACTTCGTCCCCATTACTTTTATTAATCAGTAATTATCTGTCAAACATTTCCTATTGGTTTGTAATAATTACTTTTGAACAATCTGCACGCTACTTTTTCACCTCATGCCTTGCCCAGGGCATGTAGGTCCATTTGTAAGGGTTTTGATTATCTCCATATTCATATGCCATGTTTAATGATTCATTGGACGTTTTTCATTGATAAACTGCTGTGTTCATTTTCTTTCCTTTTGCATTTTTGTTCAAGGATGGCTATCCCTTACACACACCCACGCTTACAAATGCAGGTACCCATCCACTCTGGATTCTATGGGTGACTATTCTGCTGTATCTTTCAATAACTCTGAAGATCTGGTTAATCAGGCTGAGTACGAAGATGACGAAGATTGTGAAGTACCGGGAGAGCTAGCCAGACTTCTACAACAAGAAGAGAGGGTCATCTTGCCTCACGAAGAGTTGTTGGAAACTATCAACTTAGGAACAGAGGAAGATCGGAAAGAAGTACAAGTGGGTGCCAATCTGGAACCGAGTGTCAAGGAGCGCTTGATACAGTTGTTGAATGAATACGTTGAAATCTTCGCCTGGTCTTATAAGGACATGTCGGGTTTAGACACAGATATAGTGGTTCACCGTCTCCCTACAAGAGAGGATTGTCCACCGATCAAGCAAAAAGTCCGCCGAATGAGGCCCGACATGTCTGAGAAGATTAAAGCAGAAGTAATGAAGCAATTCAACGCTGGCTTTCTAGCTGTTACATCCTATCCACAATGGGTTGCTAACATTGTGCCAGTACCTAAAAAAGACGGCAAGGTCAGGATGTGTGTGGACTACCGGGATTTGAATAGAGCTAGTCCTAAAGATGATTTTCCGCTACCTCATATCGACATTTTTATTGACAACACGGCTCAACACAAAGTGTTTTCCTTCATGGATGGATTCTCGGGCTACAACCAGATCAAAATGGCCCCCGAGGACATGGAGAAAACAACCTTTGTTACACAATGGGGTACCTTCTACTACAAGGTGATGCCGTTCGGACTGAAGAACGCAAGGGCAACTTATCAATGCGCCATGGTAGTTTGTTTCATGATATGATACATCATGAGATCGAAGTTTACGTAGACGACATGATAGCTCGATCACAAACAGAGGAGGAACACCTTGAGCATTTGCAGAAGCTGTTTTCCAGGTTGAAAGAGTACAAACTCAGGCTGAATCCAAGTAAGTGTACTTTTGGAGTTAGGTCTGGTAAACTTCTAGGATTTATTGTCAGCAACAAATGCATTGAGGTCGATCCAGCAAAAGTGAAAGATATACGAGAAATGCCTGCTCCCCGTACTGAAAAGGAGGTTAGAGGGTTCTTAGGGCGCTTGAACTATATTGCCAGATTCATCTCTCATCTGACGTCTACCTGTGAGCTAATTTTCAAGCTATTGAAGAAAGATCAGGTAGTCAAATGGAACGACGATTGCCAAGCTTCTTTTTATAAGATCAAGGAGTATTTGCTAGAACCTCCTATTCTGATGCCACCCGTCGAAGGAAGGCCGTTGATCATGTATCTGACCGTTTTGGATAACTCAATGGGGTGCGTGTTGGGCCAACATGACGAGTCTGGTCGAAAAGAGCATGCCATTTATTACCTTAGCAAAAAGTTTACCGACTGTGAGACTCACTACTCACTGCTCGAGAAAACTTGCTGCGCTTTGGTATGGGCTGCTCGCCGACTGAGGCAGTATATGCTGACTCATACCACTCTGTTGATTTCCAAAATGGATCCTATCAAGTATATCTTCGAAAAGCCTGCTTTATCTGGAAGAATCGCTAGATGGCAAATGATCCTGACTGAGTATGACATCCAGTACACCACCCAAAAAGCTATAAAAGGGAGTGTACTAGCTGATCATCTAGCTCATCAAGCTATCGAAGATTATCAATCCATGAGATTCGACTTCCCGGACGAGGACATCATGAACTTGGACAACATTGAAGGTAACGAACCGTATGACGGACCTGAAAATGGATCCCGATGGACCCTGTACTTTGATGGTGCTTCAAATGCACTTGGAAACGGTATCGGTGCGGTACTCATTTCCCCAGAAGGTTGGCATACACCTTTCACTGCACGACTTTGTTTCAGCTGTACCAACAACATGGCCGAATATAAAGCTTGCATCTTTGGTCTTAAGGCTGCTATAGACTTGGGAATCAAATCTTTGATCGTATTTGGGGACTCGGCTTTGGTTATCAGTCAAATCAAAGGAGAGTGGGACACTAAGCATCCTAATCTTATCCCATACAAAGAACATGTCCTGACATTGTTGCCTCATTTCGAGCAAATTACATTCGAGCATTTCCCGCGAGAAGAGAATCAGCTAGCAGATGCTCTGGCTACAATGTCTTCCATGTTTAAACTCAACTGGGATAATGAGGCTCCCCAAATCACCATCGAGCGAATGGATGAACCTGCGCATTGTCACGAGATTAATACCGAAGAAGTAGTGGAACAACCTTGGTTTCACGAAATCAAAAGGTATCTCCAGACTAGAGAGTATCCCGAAGGAGCTTCCGTAAATGACAAAAAGTTCCTAAGGAAATTTGCTGCCAAGTTCTTCCTAAGCAACGACATCCTCTATAAACGCAGCCATGATTGTGTTTTACTCCGATGTGTGGACAAAGCTGAAGTAGAGTTAATCATGACTGAGATACACAACGGTACGTTTAGCACCCACTTGAGCGGGCATACAATGGCTAAAAATATTCTAAGGGCAGGCTATTACTGGTCTACCATGGAAGCGGATTGCCATCAAAATTCCCGTACTTGCCACAAATGTCAAGTCTACGCTGACAAGATTCATATTCCTCCGGTTCCTCTCAACGTTCTGACAGCTCCTTGGCCATTTGCAATGTGGGGCATTTACATGATTGGAGATCAAGCCCACGGCATCCAATGGACATCGCTTCATCCTAGTCGCTATTGACTATTTCACCAAATGGGTCGAAGCAGCTTCCTTCGCCTCTGTTACTAAAAATGTGGTTGCCCGCTTCATCAAGCAAAACCTTATATGCCGGTTGGTGTTCCCGACAGGATTATCACAGACAACAGTACAAATCTGAACAATACTATGATCACCGCATTGTGCGAACAGTTCAAGATTTATCATCACAATTCATCTCCCTATCGGCCGAAGATGAACGGTGCTGTTGAAGCTGCGAACAAAAACATCAAGAAGATCATTCAGAAAATGACAGTCACCTACAAGGACTGGCATGAGATGTTACCTTTTGCTTTGCATGGATACCGTACCACGGCACGTACTTCAACAGGGGCAACCCCATTTTCTTTGGTATATGGCATGGAAGCTGTCTTACCCATGGAAGTTCAGATTCCTTCCTTAAGGATTATGAAGGACGCAGGTTTGAATGAAGATGATTGGATTCAGACCCGACTTGATCAACTCAATTTGATCAACGAGAAGCGACTCGCTGCTGTTTGCCATGGTCAGACGTATCAAAAACGGATGATCAAGGCTTTCAACAAGAAAGTCAGACGTCAAGTATATCAAGTCGGAGATCTTGTAATCAAGCGAATTATCTTACCGCAAAGTGATCCCAGGGGCAAATGGACTCCTACTTACGAAGGACCATTTGTGATCAAGAGCATATTTTCTGGTGGTGCAATGATTCTGACCACCATGGACGGCGACGATTTGCCACACCCTACGAACGCAGACATAGTCAAAAGATACTACACATAAAATAGCCCGACAAGTCGAAAACCCGAAAGGGCGACTTGGGCAAAAATGGGCATCCCGGTGGATCGAAAACCCGAAAGGGCGATTCAGGCAAAAATTAGGGATAAAACAAAAAAATTTGTACACCTGACAAGTTGAAAACCCGAAAGGGCGGCTTGGGCAAAAGAAGGGTTTCCCGGTGGATCGAAAACCCGAAAGGGCAATTCAGGAAAAAGTTAGGGAATTAAAGCGTATGACTATATCTCGTCGGATCATTTTAAAGGATAATCTCTTCCTCAACCAGCTCCAAGCTTCTGATCAATCCAGTCATCGGCGGACAAAGCATTGAATGGACAGATATTCAGAGTTGTGAAGGCTATAGAAGAATGGGGATCCCATGGAATTGTTTCACATAGCCATCTTTCTTTTGTATAAATTTTTCAATTTTTACGACGACATCCTCTTACTAGGATGACTGTCTCCTTTGTACAAATATACTCATAGAAAGTTAATACAAATACTTTTCCAAATACAGAAATTTGCTTTGTCTTCCTTTTACTTTTCTACACTTATATTTTATTTGAGAAACGTCCAATGTTTTGTTAAATAGGCATATGCATTTGAACGTATTCATTTTCCTTACAAATCAAGAAAGATGATTACTGATAGGTTGAAGGTACAGGTAGATATCTCGATGCCCTTTCAGAAGGAATCACCAGCAGATTTAAACTCCAAATTCCTTAATCCAGAACTTAATTTCCCAAACAGAGTTAAACTTTAAGATCCTCAGCAGAACAGAAGCTTTCTCAAAATTGATTTCCCCAGCCAGAGAGCCTTCTAGAACTCAATTCCCCTCAGAGTTAAGTTTCAGTATCCCCAGTGGAGCCTTAAAAATCTGAAAATCCAATCCCCAGCGGAGCTAAAACTTCCAACTATCAATCCCCAGCAGAACCAGACTAGTGAACCTTCTCCCCACAGAGATACTTCCCACTAGACTGAGGATTCTCAGTCTTACTTCTCCAGCATAAGTCTACCAGGGTCTGAACTCCCCAGTAGAGATCATCATAATTCTCTTACCCTGCAAGTCACCAAGGAGTTCCAATCCCCAGCAGTGGTCCTAAGATCCCTCAACAATTGAAGATCTTACATTCCCCAAGCAGAATGAAGACTCTCATTCTCAGTTCCTCACAGGATATTCAGATATTCCCCAATGAAGATCTCCTCAGGACAGGAATCCCCAGTAGATTGGCATACAACCCAAGCTCCTGATTCTCCAGCAGTAGTCAACAAGGATGTCTCATCTTCAGCAATCAAAGATTCTTGCAATCCCCTGCAGCAGTCAAGGACTCACTTTCCCTGGCAGCAGTCAAGATTCTTTTATCTCCATCCATCTAGGATTCATCTATCCTCAGCAAGACAGCTCTTCAGCTTACATGCGCATTCATTTACATTCATGTCATAAACATTGATATAACATATATATTGCATCATACATATCATGCAACATAACTTTGTGTTTTAGCTAACATTTTTTCCTTTTCAGGATAAGAATAAAAGGCTATCATTAACCATTATTCAGATACAGTATAAATACACCCCAGACACGGCGGTCATTCTATTACTCATTCAGAATTTCAGTTCAGATACAGTATGGATACACCCCAGACACGGCGGTTATTCTATTACTCATTCAGAATTTCAAGTCAGATACGATACAGATACACCCTAGACACGACGGTCATTCTACTACTCATTCAGACTACAGCGATCAGATACAGACTAGATACGCTCCAGACACGGCAACCGTTCTATCTCTCATTCAGATTCACTTATCCACCTCAAGGTTCAATGCATTCCAAGCACGGATACCATTCTGACCCTTACAACAGCAGTTTGATTCTCTCCAGTGCGATCGCCACGGAAGTCATTCTGTCACTTATTTAGATCCCAGTTACAGTTTCAGATACACTTCAAACACGGAAGTCATTCTGGTACTCATACGGATCTCAATCCCAGTTACAGTTTCAGATACACTCCAGACACGGAAGTCATTCTGCTACTCATACAACTTTCAACTTCAGATGCAGTCCTGATACGCTCCAGACACGGTTGCCATTCTGTCACTCATTTAGAATTTGTCCCCAGCACACAGTTGCTCCGTACAAATATTTCTCTGTTACCCAGATACAATACAGATACACTCCAGACACGGCAGTCATTCTGATATTCATTCTACCTTCAAACGCAGTTCCAGCTCAGATACGCCCCAGACACGGAGGCCATTCTTTCGCTCGTACAAACTCAGTCTCCAGATATAGTTCAAATGCATTCCAGACACGGATACCATTTTGACCCTCATTTTTCTGACCTATCACATTACAGTTCAACAAACATTCCAGATGGCATCTTTAAGCCCATATCCAAATGGCATCTCTAAGCCCATTCCTGCATCCATTATTTTGACGAGTGCAAATTTAAGGGGCACTATAGTGTCCAATCTCCTTTTACCTTCGAGACGCGAAAGGCAAACCTGCCAATCTAACTCTTCAGGTGCAAGAAGACTGAACAGGGGCAACTGTTGTACCCCAAAATTTTCCCTCTCATTTCATCAACATTTTCTCACCACAAGACTCTTGGAACTCAAGATCAAATTAGGCTTTGCTCTGCTCAAGACTCCTCCTTGCACTGTTGACCCAAATTAGGGTTTGAGTTTGCACAAAGATGTTTTGACCTAAGATGCCCAAAGTGACTTACATGCTTCATGTTGGACTCACAAGTTTATCCATACCAAGTTTCAAGCCTTGATTCCAATCTTTGCCCAGTCAATTGGACAGTTGACCTAGAAATCAACTGTATTGGGGAAAAAGTCAATTGTGGCCAATTGACAGTCAAACCTCATGATTTTTGATCCACATCAACTTTATGAACTCATATGAACCATTTGGTCAAGTTTGGATCACAATTCCACAAGAAATTTGATCAGATCACCAAAAGGGCAAAATGGTCATTTTTAGGGTTTTGACTGCACAAAGGCAATTTTTGACTGTTTGACCTAACCAATGGCAAACCAAGCTTACATATGGACTCAAGGACTCAATGAAATTGTCTTGACACATTCAACAAGTTCAAAAGATCTCAAATGCACAGGATTGACAGATGAATTTTCCAGTCAACTGATCAAAATTTGACTGTATACTGAAAAGTCAAACTTTGACTTTTTGGTCAAAATCAAGTGCCAAGATTCATTTTTCATCAAAACATGTCAAATTATGAAACTTGTTCATCAAGAAATCCAAATTTGCAAATTAGGGTTTAAAATGAGAAAATTTCATAACTTGGAATTTTTCTAAGTTATGAAACTTCCTTATTTTTTCCTAACTTTGTCCCATTTTTTCATCAAGATACATTTGGATTAAAACAAAACTCAAAACATGAAAGTTGTAGTCCATTGCAAAATCTACAACTTTGATCCACAAAGTTTTCTCAAAAGAAGCTTGTAGCTCAAGTTATGATTTTTGGAATAAGGGTGCAAAACATTCTTAACTTAGAAAATTTTTGACCTATTCTAGGCAGGATTTTTGCCCAACTTCATGGCCACTTTTCACATGCTTCCACTTGGAATTTAAATTTTCATTACAAAGATGGATTGTAGTACACATTCCAAGATTTCCAAATTGTCCAAGAACTTCTCAAACACCCTTGTGGTTAGGGAGAATCGAATTTGAAAAGATGAGAAAAGTCACTTTGTTCATAGCCAAATACATGTTCATAACATTGCCATTTTCAAGTCAGCTTGTACAAGCTAGATTACAGGCCTCTAATCCTTTTCACACTCAATAATTAAATTCCAAACCATTGTGCCAAGATGTTATTTTGTTCATTTGGTCATTACATGCAAGATTAATCCATAATTAGAAAAAGCATATTTGCCATTTTTGAAAAGGTGCACTTTATGTCAAATTCAAAATCCAAGAGGCATGGGCCAGATCTTTGAAGCTAGCATTTGTACACAAATCCCTCTGATCAAGAAGAAGATATGCAGCATGCTCAAGGACTTGGTACATGCCTATAACCCAACTTGCATTTCCTTACTTCAAAAACAAGCAAGATTGCAAAACATATACAACACTCACTTCCTGCAAGCAGAAGCCTAAGCAAACTTTGTCCTCATCTTACATACATCCTAACTGACCCAAAACACGATTCCTTCACCCTCAATCCATCCTCATATCCAAAAACACCCTCTTGCTGCAGAAACAGAGCAAGTTCTGCAACTTGACTTCCACAAACATTTCCACTCATGCATTTTGGCTAAAAAGAGTTCAAACATGTTCCATATCATCCATTGAAGCTATCCCAAGCATTGAACACAAACTGTAACATCCATATCCAAGTTTTCAATTTCCACTTTTCAGTTTTGCAGGTTGACTTCCATAGCTCGATAAAGGCAGTTTCAGAGCAAGCCAAGCATAGAGGAAGCATCCTTGGACTTCAGGCAAGCTGTACCAAAGTTCAAACTCCATTGAAGATACCTCCATTGCTGTACATGACTCAAGCTGAACAGGTAAAAATATGAACTTCTATCTCTCTATCCAGGCATAGTTAGGCTTAGGTTTGTGAAGAAAACATGTTCTACTCATAGCCCTGAAACTATCCATGTATTTACTTTTCATTTATATTATACGTGCTGTGAGTATTTTGGCCATGAGCATTGAAAAAAACTTAGGTCAGAAATTGGGGATGAAGAAATTCTCCCTCGTTTCTTAGAATTAAGTCAAGTTTTTTATATGTCTGGATTCGTCTCTTGATGCTCTACATTATTGATGTTATGAGTTTTGCATGAAAGTCCAGGAATCAGGAGTTAGGAAGCGCGCGTTCTGGCTTGTTCAAACAAAGCTGGAGGTTGAAGATGACTGGCTTGGGCTGGGCTTGAGTCAGTTTTGCTTTTTGCACCTCTTTTCTCATTTTGCACCCCCCTGGCCCATTGTGTTAAATATCCATTATTTTTGACTTTTTTTTTCTTCTGACTTATTATTTTTTGTCAAAACATAAAAAATATTAAAAATATTTTTCCACCCATTTTTTCATTTTTATTTGACATTTATTTGTTTTATTTAAACTTGTACATGTAAATAAATATTTATACTTTTATTTAAAACACTAGAAAATAATACAAAGATATATTTATTTTCAATTATTATTTTATTTTACCTTTTGAAAACATTTTCTAAAAATATACTTTTTTTGTAAATAATTAATATTTTTATTTTTGTACATATTTAGTATATTTAAATATATATAATATAAATACTTGTATATTTATTAAAATATTTAGGATAAAAATATGAAAATAATACATTTTTATTTTTATTAATATATGACATCAAAAATACTTTTTTCACAATATACTTCTTTTTTTTATTTTTTGTATATAATTAACAAATATTGTATATAATATAATTAATAAATACTATTTATTTAGAAAACTAGGGTTTTGCCCTAAACCATGAAAATATCCAAAAAAATTGACTTTTTTTATTTTTGTTTATATTTCACATGAAAAATACTCTCATACATAAAAAAAAAAAAATCATTTTTGTGCATAATACATTTTTGCATATTTATTATATTTGTCTTAATATTGTACAATTAAATAACTTGTATATTCAATATGGATGTAATAGTTCTAGATTTAATTTCTTGCTAAATATCCCCCATTCAAACATTTGTACCCCCATCCCCATAATCATGTTGTAATAATTTAGGACTTTAAATTTCCGCATTTAAAAGCTTTCTAATTATGCCATGATAGACCTAGGGTTTGTATGCAAAAATCAAATAACAAATAGCTTGACCTAATTCAAAGACAAAAAAGCATGAAAATGGACAACATCAATCACACTTGCACCCTTAGGGTTACTCCACTTGTTGCCTTCAAAAATGGGGCATGTTGCATGTTGAGTTTCTTTAGCAAAACAAAACAATTCAAATGATCATAGTCCCTCGATGACGCTTTCTCAAGTTGCCTAAAAAATGATCAAGTCCCTTAAAGGAAAAATTGCCAAAGACACTTGGCACCATTGAATTCATGGTCTAAACGATGACCCGCGCATGTCCCGTTAACATCCTAACACAAGATTGTCCACCAAATACAATGGTGGAACAATACTGTTAAAAGGGTTAAAACATAGGAAAGATCTTTGAGAAATTTAGGGGTAGATAGCTCTTGGTTACTTGACCAATCTTGCAAAACAATCCTTGCCATTTTTCAAAACACACATCACAACACAACTTCAAAACAAACTTTCCAAACATTGAAAACTTTTCAAAAGACAAATACACCTTTGTATACATTCAAACATGGATCATTACAAAGGTTGCCACAACAATGGCCTCTTTTCAAAAAATCTTCCAAAATCACACACAAAGCACCATTTCAAACAATTGAAAATGCAAGGCAAGTGATCTAAGCAAGTAACTAAGAGCCCATGGATAACCATGGATAGAAAGGGTGCTAATACCTTCCCTTTCTATAATCTACTCCTCGAACCCATGAAAACATCTCAAAGGTTTTTCCTGTGCTTTTTAACCTTTCCTTAGGATAAAATAAAAAGTCGGTGGCGACTCTTGCTAAACCGAAACATTTGCGAAAACAAACGCAAAAACTCAAGTCAGTTCTCCCACCGTATCACAACATGCTTAGGAATCATAACAGCCCCCACCATTGGTCGGTGTTCGGCTCTATCATGGTTTCTTTGCGGGTATACAACATCCACCACTTTCTTTCTGATGAAAGGCTTCCTTACAGTTGTAGAAGAAGATGTATCTTTATGAATCTTTCCACTCTTTATATCGGCTTCTACCCTTTCTCCGGTCAATATTAGTTTAGTAAAGCCTGCAGATGAACTTCCAATTAAATAATTAAAGAACGGACCAGACAAGGTGCCCAAGAACATGTCTACCAATTCCCTTTCAGATAGATAGGGTTGAACTCTTCCAGCCAAGTCTCTCCATTTTTGCGCATATTCCTTGAAACCTTCATTGGAAACCATGGCCATACTCTGGAGTTGAGTACGGGTAGGCGCAAGATCAGCATTGTATTAGTATTGTTTGTAGAAGGTTGCGGAAAGATCTTCCTAATTGTGAACGCTGGCTCTTTCTAGTGGGTAAAACCAGTCAAGTTGAGTCCCAGACAGACTGTCTTGGAAGAAGTGCACCCATAAGTCTTTATCAGCGGTATGGGGTTGGATTTTCCTCACATATGACCGGGGATGCATTTTAGGGCATGAAACTCCGTCATATTTGGCGAGCACAGGTGCTTTGAATTTCTGAGGGATCACAATCCCCGACACTAAACCCAATTCCTCAAAGTCCAAGCCAGGAACCTTTTGGATTTCCATCGCGCTCAACCGCTCTTCGAGATGTCTATACTTGTCATCAGCTGAAGGATATTGTTCTTCATAGTAGTCTTCTTCTTCCTCTTCCTCTTCCGTTTCTGACGGGACAACTGTTTCCTTACCTTTCCCTCCTGATTTTCTTTTTCATCGGATGTTGTTGCAAAGTTTAAGGTCCTTCTTGTTTTCTCATGAAATCTTCTTCCCATGTTTAGGACTCTGTTTACCTTCTTTGTCTTCTTTTTCCTCTCTTCAGCCAGCAATGTTTTCAACTCTTCTTGTCCCTTGGCTAGGGTCAAGAGAAACTATTGATACTGTGTATTCTGAGCTTGGAGATCCTTCACTGTTTGCTCAAGATCCATCTTACTAAAATAAACAGTAGAGAGATGAGGAGACTTGTCACAAAATACCTGCTTATGTTATGATGAATGGTATATGCATATGTAATGATTTCAAGGATTTCAAATATTCAAATTTGTTATAGACAAAAAGGAAACACACGTTATATTAATAAGTTAAAGCTTGAGTACATCAATTCCTCTTGGGAAAAATAATACAAAAACTTTAAGATAAAAAGGTAGTACGCATCCTCTTTGGTGCAATGTAGGCATTCAGAGTCTGCTCCTCATGAAGTAGCCTAGTGAGTTCCAAAACCTTCTTCTCGCTTGCGTAGAATTGGGATTCGAAAGTATCTCGCTCTCCTTTGAGTTGTATCCAATCCCTTTGCAAATCTTCAAGAGATGTGGGCATGTCAGGATGTAGGATAGTGTACGGAACATCTCACTCCATGACAGGCTCAATGATTACCGGGAGGATGGAGGGGTAAGGCCTCATAAGACTCTGAGTACGAGTTCGTACCCATTTGAGGTAAGGCTCCATAGGGATGGAATTATTGTTCCCCAAATTATTTCTATCCACCTTATTTAACATACTCCAAGCTCGGATAAATCTCTGGGGAAGACCTTGATTGTCGTTGTCATAGTCAAATACCAAACCTTGAATCAGCATGTCATGCAGGCCATCACTTCGGGCATAACCAAGCTGTCTTAAGGCTAAACAGGGGTTGTAGGTGATTCCTCCCCTAATGCCAAGTAAAGGGACATTAGGGAATTTCCCACAACGGTCGACAATGATAACATTCTCTTTGGATCGGGAGCACCAATGAATGTCTAAATGTTTGAGTGTCATCAACCTTTATGACCACCTTGAACCTTGCTCATTCTTTAATACTGATTGGGGAAGATGATAAGTAAACCATCTTGCCAAGAGAGGAGTTAAACACATAAGGAAACCCCTTTTCCTCATTGTGCGAGTGTGAAAAGAATGTAGGATGTCTCCTAGTAATGTAGGCACTGGGTTGTGTGATATGAAGATTTTGACGGTGTTTACATCTATGAGTTGATCAGGGTTTGGGAACAAAACCATCCCATAGATGAGGAGAGCCACAGTTTCCTCAAAGGCTTGCAGATACAAGGAATTCCAACAGCTTTAGGCCTTTTCAAATAAGAACTTTGCTAGGAATCCCTTGACACCACTCCTTGTTTCCCAATGAGTTGTGACATCAGATGAGTGAAAGTGTAGAGATTGATCAATCTCTTCTAGATTTGGGTCTCTTTCTGTACCGTTGAAAGGTAGTTTATTGATAATGGGAATCCTCAAGAGTTGGGATAATTCTTCCAAAGTATGCACAAGTTGATAGTCGAGAAATGTGAAGAAATAGTGTAAAGGATCAAAGAACTGAAAGAGCACCTTCATCATGTCCTCATCTGTGCTAGAGGTGACCAAGTTGAGTAGGAGACCATGTCTCTCGGTAAATGGAGAGTTTTCAGGAATCCTTGAAGCTAGCTCCTTAAGTTGTGGAGGGATCCTTACAGGATTGACTTGAATAGTTTTCCTACGAAGTGAATCCATATCCTACAAAACAAGAACAAAGATGAATCCCAAAAATCCTTGAAATGGTTAGTGGATGTATATAATGTTTATGATGTTCATGATGTTATGTACAAGTATGTATATACAAAAAAAGCAAACAAATCCTTAGTTTTAGGCTTGCATGAAGTTTTATAGGTAAGTACCCTCTTGAAGTTTAGTTGGCTTAAACCTGTCTTAGTAATAGTAACCGGGTTCTAAGGAGCTCAATATCACTGGATTGTTTCCTTGGTCATTGTTTCAGCACAAGCCTCTTTAATGGCGACCGAAATATCCCAAGAAACCAAACCTTAACGAGTGTAGTATCGAGTATCTACCAACTTTGGACTGCACCAAAGCCGGTCATCTAACTACATCCTAAAGGCCAAGTTGGTCAAATAAAGGTTCTAGAAGTTCATTAGTGCTTCATGACATTACGCAGCGGCCTCGTATTCTATTTGATTAACTCAAAGGCTAACGGTACCCACAAATATGTCGCACTAACGTAGCTATTGCTTAGACCATGTCGGTATACCCCGCACAGTTTCCATAATGTATTGCTACTTACCTATAATGTATCCCAAATTCGGGTAGAGGATTCAAACACAAACAAAGAGCCATAATGTAAAGCATACAAGTCAAACAATGTAAGCAAATAAATGTGATATATCCCTAAGGTAACCCCACTTTTTAGAAATTTCCCCAGTAGAGTCGCCAGTTCTGTGATACGGCGGGAGAACTGGCTTGAGGGTTTTGCATTTGATCGCAAATGTTGTGGTTAGCAAGAGTCGCCATCGACTTTTCTTTTATTTAAAAGGAAAGGTGAAAAAGCACAGGAAAGACCTTTGAGATTGTTTCTTGAGTTCGGGGGGTAGATTATGAAAAGGGAAGGTAATATCACCCTTTTCATCCATGGTTTTCCATGGGCTCTTAGTTACTTTCTAAATCACTAGCTTTTGTTTGAAAATATGCTTTGTGTGGTTTTTTGAAAGTATTTTGTAAAGATGCCATTGTTTAGGAAATCTTTGTAATGATTCTCGTTCGTAAGAATGTATACAAAGATGTTGATCTTTTGAAAATGTTTTCAATTTTGTAAGATGTTTGAAAGTGTGTGTGTTTGTTTTGAAAATAGCAAGGATGTTTGTCTTTGAAATGGAGCAAGTAATTAGGAGCAATCTACCTACTCAAATGTCTTTCTTGTTCATTTTTCTCTTCCTTTGACATTGTTGTCTTACCATTGATTTGGTAAGTAAACTTATCTTTGGATGTTTACGGGACGAGTGTGGGTCATCGTATAGCCCTGATTGGTAATGTTGCAAGGTATTTTAACATTCTTTTTTAGGGACTAAGATCATTTTTAAGGCAACTTTGAATAGCGTCATCGAGGGACTATGATCTTGTATTTGTTTATTTTTGCTAAGATACCTTACATGCGTAATATGGCCATTTTGTATAAGGCAATCAAGTGGAATAACCCTAGGGGTGTTTGTGTGCAAGTGTGTTATTTTCATGCTTGATTTTGTCTTGAATTAGGGTTTTCTACTTGATTGATTTTATTCTTTCCATACAAACCCTAATTACTAGCATATTATGTAAAAGCGATAAATTGCGAAATTTAAAGTTACTACGCTATTACAACACTAGTGGGAGGGGGGTATACAATTTATGAACGTAGATTGCAATAATATAAACCTAATTAATCTATTACAACCAAATTGAACATTGTACAAATAATTGAAGAAATATATAAAGTACAAATGCAAATTGAAAGAAATGATTTTTGTGTTTGGATTTTTATATGAAAGAGATTTTAACCTAAACCTAATTAGAGAAAAAAAATAATTAAATTAAATTAATTTAAGTTAATTAAGAAAATAAATTAATTAAGAAAAGATTTTTTGAATAAAACCCTAAATCTATTTAGTTGATTAAAAGAAAATAAGTTTAAAGAAAAAGTATTTTTGTATTTTTGTCTTAAAAATAATATGTGGTGTTATGAAATATTTTTGGTCTTTTTATATTAAAATAAATATATTTAGATAAATAATAATCTAGTTTTAATTTAATTTACAAGGAAATTAGTAAAAGGTAAATAAAGTATAATGAATAAAAATAATTTTTGTATGGAAAAATATTTAAATTATGTCAAAACATAAATCTACCATTTTTATATTTTTTAATGATTTTTTGGTATTTTAGAAAATATATTTAAAAGTAAAAATAAAATGAATAAGTAAATAAAAATAAATGGACCAGGGGGTGCCAAAAGTAGGCAGGGGGTGAGCTAGCAAAAAAAACACTGCCAGGCCCAAAGGGCCCAACGCCTGCATAAAATGTTAGGAAAATCAGAAAATGGAAAAATGCAAAAGGGGGGTTCACATTGGTTCGAACCCTCGCCCTTTGGGTAAGAAGTAACTTAATGCACGCGCTTGCCACTGGGGTGGCTGTTTCATTCGGTCATATAATCAACACATACATATATATTAGAAATTGCTTTCTGAAGGCAACTTCGTCTTCAACCTCGCGCCTAGCCGGACCACCTGGAATCTTCCTCATCTCTCTACAAAAATGGAAAGTTCAAACATGAAAGTTGTGGTGTTTCTTTCCACGAATTCAACCATATAACTTATACAAGCTAAAAGTCAAAGATAAAAACTAATTTTTCTAGCCCTAAATTGAAACCTAATTTTCTCAGAAATTTCAAATCCAAAATTCGCTATACACAGTCAATATAAATGAGAACTATGAACATGGTCAACTTTAGAGCAAAGATATCTACATTTTGTCTTCACAAATCAGGATCAAATGATTCTTGTATGAAGAGATAGAAGTTTGAAATTTACCTCTTGTAGCTAGAGTCGTGAATGGAGTTTGAGCAACTTTTGAGATGGCCCGAGGATCTGTTTAGCTTGCCTAGACCTCCTTGAGTGTATTCCAACTCCTACTTCACCCTGAAAGTCCCTGAATCTCTCTACTCAAGTCAACCTACAAGCTTGATATTTTAAAATGGTGGATAGTGATGGAGGAGTTACATTCTTGAAACATGGGCCTGGATTGCTTTAGTATGATGTATAGAAGATGGTTGAGTGATTAGTTTTCAAAATGCACGAGTGGAAATGAAGATCATGAGTTTTGGTTCAAAACTGTGTATTAATGGTGTTCTTGAACATGTTTATGGTTTTTGAGTGTTTGAGATAGTTTCAGGGCACTGGCATTCATTAGTAAACTTGAAAATAGTGTATACTTATAAGCAAGAGATTTTGAGGCTTGTAACAACTCATAATTCAAATTTTCATCCTTAAGCTAAACATGTGATTTTTGAGAAAACAAGTTTCAATGCTTGTGTACTTGCTAAGATAGAGTGGTTAAGCTTTAAACATACTTGCGTCTGACTTTGTATATTAAGTGTGATCAGAGGGAACAAGTTAGAGGCTCAAGAGTGGACTTTATGCAAAAAGCTTATTTTACAAGAATGGTATTGTTAGCTTTCTTCCCAAAATGGCATTGTGAATTGGATAAAGCTTAAATCACTTGGATTATAGCTCAAAAGTTTGTGTAATCCATTAATTATGGAGTGACAAACAAGTTTGAGTCCTTCAAAGCAAAGATTATGCAGCCAAACATTGATTTGCATTTGTGTTCATCATAAAAATGACCTATAATTCAAGTGACAAAACACCAACTTCATCTCTTCGATTCTCCCTACTCAAGAATGATCTTAAGGAGTTCTTGGACATTTTGAAAAGCTTGCAAAATTCTATTTAACTCATCTTTGAATTTATTTTGAAGATTCCCCTTGTAACTATGTGAAAAAATTCCATGAAGTTAGGTCAAAAATCTTCCTAACTAGGGCAAAATTTCACTAAGTCATTTTTAGTTCATGAGCATGTATTCACAAAATTATAACTTGAGATCCAAGCATTTTTAGGAGAAGTTGTGTGAAGAAAAGTTGTAGATTTCATGGATATCTAAAACTTTCATGTTGGAAGTTTCTCTTGAATCATCTTTCATCATGGTGAAAATTTGGATCAAATTTATGAAAAAACATGAAATTTCCAACACTTAGAAAAATTTCTAAGTTTTGAAATCTTGACTTTTCAAAATGAAATCTTGACTTTTTGATTTCTTGATGAATAAATTTCACATTTTGACATGTTTTTATGAATTATGATCTTTGGAACTTGAATTTGACCATAAAGTCAAAGTTTGACTTTTTAGTATACAATTGACTTTTGATCAGTTGACTACAAAATTCATATGTCAATCCAATGGACTTGCAATGTTTTGAATCATGTCATTAGGTAAAAATGATGCAATTGGACTCTTGAGATCATTCCTTAAACCAATTTATCATTTTCTAGGCCGAAAATCAGAAATTGCCCTTTCCCAGTCAAAACCCTAATTTTGACCATTTTGCCCTTTTGGAGATTTGATCAAATTCCTTGAGGAATTATGATCCAAACTTGATCAAATGATACATATGAGTCTAAAATGTTTATATGGATAAAAAATTATGAAGTTTGACTGTAAATTGGCTATGGTTGACTTTTTCCCCAATACAACTGATTTTTAGGCCAACTGTTCAATTGACTGATCAAAAGTATGATTCAAGGCTTGAAACTTGACATGAGTAATCTTGGGGGTCCATAATGATCCATGAAATTCATATGAAGCATTGATAGTCCAAAAATCCTTATGCAAACTCAAACCCTAATTTTGGTCATCAGTGCATAAGAAGGTGTCTTGAGCTGATCAAACCCTAATGCAGTCAGTCTTGAACCTAGGAGATCTTGTGAGAAAAATTCTTGATAAGTGAGAGGGAAAATTTTGGGGTACAACAGATAGTAACTAAGTATTCCAAGTAACATTAAAGTTTTTTATGGTTCAAGTTTATTATTAAGTATCTTCAAAAAGAAGTGAAAAGCCGAAGTGAGCAAAATGAAAATGGCATAAAAGTAAATGCTTAAATGAGCAAAGATGAAAATAACATGAAATGTAAAATGCTAAAGTAAATGGTGCATAAAGTAAAAGCATAAAGTAAAGGCACAAAATAAAGTCAATTGTTAGAAATTAGAGGTTAGTTGAATGACCATCTTGAAACTTGCATTTGAAACTCATTAGAGGATTGATAAAACCAAAACCTCTCAAAAATAAGTATCATTTGCTTTTTGTCAAGTATATCATCCATTTAAAATTCTCAAGGCAACATTAAATGATCAATGATGTTTAAGTGATTCACTTTCACCAAAGTTTATAAGGATTCATTAGAGGATTGATAAGACCAAAGCCTCCTAACAACAAATCTCAAAGTTATTGGATAAAAGGATTCAAATTAACATACTTAGACTTACAAACATGGGTTTGGGCCACGAATGATCATTTCTCGAATCGGGACAAAATTTAGCGCTATATTAAGCAATCGTAAGTGGACTTATATAGAAGTCGCACCTATTTTGAGGCCGGTAAATAGCATTCTATGTACCATATGTTTTGAGAAATGATATGTAAATTATTCTCCAATAGAATTTAGTACAATAAAGAAGGGGATAAGATGAAGGCGGATGGGGTAAGAATTAAACCACATTTGAACCAAAAATTTAATCAAACTATTATTAAAATCATTCATTCATTTTTGTGGAGTAAACTCAACACCATGGATCCAATGATGTTAATAAAGCTCATGATCAATATTTCATAGTCCAAGATCAGCCAGAATATATGCATAATAAAATTATATTTAATAATAAAGAAAAAAAGATTTTTAAAATGGATTTAAAATAAAAATAATAGGAGAAAATAGCAACTATATTCAAAACATCCAAGAAAAATCAAATAAGATCATAGAAAAATCAGAAATAAGTTCAAATATTTATATAAATTTTTTGGTGATTTTTTAAAGTCAAAAACTATTTTGTACTAATTAAAATTGCTCAAATAAGTGGAAAAAAGATCAAAAATAGTAGAAGTCAAAATAAAATTCTATAAAAAATTTAGAAGGTCAGAAATAATGGAAATGATGTTGATGATTTTTTTCAGAATTTAAAAATGCTCAAAAGTATTTTTTTTAAAATAATTAAAACAAGCCAAAACAAAGAAAAATTATAAAAAATACCAAATCTAAAAATAAAATTATAAAAATATAAAAATTCAGAAAGCGAATACTTGAAAATATTTTTGTGAACTTTTTTCATAATTTTTGAATCAGAAATGAATTTTCTATGAATTTTGGAAGTTTAAAACAATTAAAATATAAAAACCAGAAATAAAAAATAAAGTAAAAAAATGCGGACCAATGGATGAGAGTCAAAAATCATTAGTAAGCTAATCCAATGGATCAGATGCGTTGTGCATATCATGGTCTTTAATAAATAAAGCATGGAAACATTAATTAAACCAGATTTTGAAAGAAAAAAAAGCGTGGCATGTTTTCATTGGTTGATAGATGACATGTTGGTCATCTTCAACCTCCAGCCACGAGATTTGCAGCTCCATAAAACTGTAAAATTAGACCATGAGAGCGGTACCATTCACTTGGTCTCTTCAAGACGATTCCAATGGTACCCTCGCGAAAAATATATATAAGTTGTAACTCAGTCATTATGATGAGAGCTTTATTACAGTATCAAAGTTTGAGAGAATTAGTGAAGGAATCTATCTATTGAAGTTAAGATGCAGAGATCTGAAACTTGACTTGGCTAGCATGATTTAGGGATGCTTAGAACTTAATTCTTCTTCTGTTAGCTTCAGTGAGGTTCAAGGAAGATGAATTGACAAAGAAAATTGATTGAGAAAGGTTGTAAGAGAAAATTCGAAATTTCAGAAAATTGAGTTCAAGAGGGAGTTTGGCAGGGTGATTCTGGTTCTCTAAGATTGAGAAAATGAATGATGTATGGTCCTCTATTTATAGGGAAGCTGATTGAATTCTCAAGCGTGTGGAATGATGGGATTTGGAGGGAAATCGTGTGAAGTTGCAAACAAGAAAAGTGTGACTTCTATTTTGATCAAAACTCATCCAAACCTTACGTTTCAATGTGCTAATCACTTCTAGAAGTTTATTAAACATGATTATAAGAAAAAGCGCGCAAAAAAACTTGTGTTTAGAAGCAAAATCAAGGATTTCAAATTCTGACTTGAGTTGAAACTTCAGTTTCAAGGTACCACCTTTGAACCAATGGCATTCTCAGCTCAAGGAGTCTTAAGACATGATTCTTGAAGCTTTAGAAAGATGAGATCATAAGCTTTATAATGTGCAAAGAATGGAAGCAAATGGATGACTTATTTGAAAGTTGCAATGAGTCAAAGTTGAGAAAAAGAGGTTGACTTTCTATACTTAGAAAATTTCTAAGTTTTTCTTCAAAAATGACCTATAATGTCTTGCATCCAAACATGGTATTCCATTTGAAATTTGCTCTTAACCAAAATATATGGCATGAAGTAGATCTCTTGAATGGAATTTTGAGACTTGAACCATTCAAAATCTCCAAAATTGAGAAAGTTATGACTTGTTGAAGTTGGAAAAAATTCATAAGATGACCTATAATCTTTTGCATCCTTAGGGCATCTTCTATCCATTTTCACACTTTACACTTAAAATAAGGTATGAATTTCACATTATTAAAATCAATGTGGAAAAAGAATGGGCTCAAGGAGATAAAAATTGACCAAGTTATGGTCCTTTGAAGTCACATAAGGGAAATTGATGGTTCATCTAGAGGACTTGTAATCTTTCTTCATCATCAAGTACCTTTCACACAAAATTTCCTTGAAACTTTTGAAATGATTTGTTGATAATCCTTTTAAGATAAGAATGTCTTTGGAATCACTCCAAAAATACCAAAAGATGAGCAAGATGTACCCCTTTGAAGTTCAAAACCCTAGCTCCTATAGCAACAAAATGCCTTGAGAACCCTTTTCAATTTTGACCAACCTTCTTGAACAAATATTTATGTCGTGTAAATAGAATTTATTGAGTATGATAATGAGGAACCATAGCAACCATAACCACCTCCAAATATTTGGAATTGAGGAAAATATGTACTTGTGATAAAGAAATCAAGAGTTTATCTAACTAGGTCAAACTTCTTCAATTAAACCTTGTATGTTTTGACTATATTTGACAACTTGAGGCATGATAACTCATAATAGACTTTGTTATGATATTAATTCAAAACATCTTCAATGATGAGGCTTGAATCTCAATGAAGCTTTTGATGAGGCTCCATCTGTCTCGGTGTCTCAGCTGCCAACTTTGTCACTGCTATTTCAGGAAGAACCTCTTCGAAATGTTGAAACGGTGTCTCAATGAACTCTCCTTCGACCTCCACATACCGGAAAGAATTTAAATGGCTAATCATGTACTCTTCTTCGCCATGGACAGTGATGATCTTTCCCTTGACAGGATACTTCAGCATCTGATGCAAGGAGGAGGTGACTGCCCCAGCATGGTGTATCCAAGGTCTACCCAGCAGGCAGGAGTATGATGGACGGATGTCCATCACATAGAAAGTGGATTTAAACACCTCAGTACCTATCTTGATGGGAATTTCAACCTCTCCATGGACCATTCTCTTCGACCCATCGAAAGCCCTGACGACAATATCACTCGGCTTCAATTCCAACCCTTCGCAATCTAGCCGGTCCAAGGCCTTCTTAGGTAAAACATTCAGCGATGAACCGGTATCAACCAAAACATGTGCAAGGGTGGTTCCGCGACACTCGATTGAAATATGCAAAGCACCATTGTGGTTTCGGCCTTTAGGGGTTAGGTCGGTATCAGAAAAACCTAATCCATTGTCCGCAGTCAAGCTAGCCACGCAATGTTGAAATTGATTCGCAGAGGTTTCCTGGGGCACATGAGCTGCCTTCAGAAACTTAATCAAAGCTTTAGCGTGCGCTTCTGAGCAAAGCAATAGCGCCAGCATGGAGATCTTGGAGGGGGTTTGCCCCAACTGTTCCACCACATCGTAATCACTTCTCTTGATTATCCTCAAAATCTCGTCCATTTCTTTCTTGGATGTTTCCGGAATTACCAAGGGTTGAGCCCTCGTCCTGACAGGCTCATCTTATATTCCCTTTCCTTTATCGGCAATGGTAGGAGAGACATCACTAGGAACAACAACTTCTTCAATCAAAGGAGTTCTAGCGAAGAGTTTTACTGGTGCAGGGATGACTTCTTTAGCTGATGAGGGTCCAAAGACTGCTCTTGGAGGGGCAATCTCTGGAGAAAATATTCTCCCACTCCTGGTGATTTTGCTGGTGTCCGCAATGTTGCTAATGCTGGCTTCTTCATCATCCGAACTTTCTTCAATTACTTCGACTTGCTTGATACCATGGTAGTAGACGTCACCACCATAGTTCCAAGGTATCGACTTCTCAGAGACATAGGGAATAGGCCCTGGCATTGTTATCTTTAAAGGAACAGATTTTACAGCTGGTGTAATCTTAACTGGCTTTTTGACGGCCTTGGAAAGATTGGCGTGAATGGTTATGATTGAGACATTTTCAACATGAACTGGAGCAGCAGAAACTTTTTCGAACAAAATTTGTCGGCTATCCATAAGGCCTTGGATGCCTTTCTTTAATAGCGGACAATCAAACGGCAGAGAGTGGCAACAGTAGCAGTCTTCTTTACATCTTGGGAAGATCCCGGCCCTTAACAAATTCAACTTAATGGTTAGCAGTGGAGTAGTCAGAACACTGACGTCAGCAACGTACAAATCCTCTTCAATGGCATTGACATTTTGGCCGTGCTTCGGCATAGGTGCAGATATCACATTAGGCTTCTCTGGAGCGTCAAACTCTACCTCCTTAGCCTCTATCAGGTCTTGGATTTTATGCTTGAGTGCCCAACAATCATTGGTGTCGTGTCCCACACTGTCTGAATGATAGGCGCATTTAGCATTGGCATGATAATGCGGGGAGGACGTATTCACATTCTTTGGCGCCTCCTTGATGGTGGCAAGATTCAACTTCAACAGATGGGGAAGCACTTGTGCTGGAGTCATATTAATACGGGTGAACTTCCGTTGTGGCCTTTCCACCCATTGCTGATTTGGTCTGGACTGGTTATAGCGAGGCTGCTCACTCGGAGTGTTTTGAATCATTACGGCCCCCACAGTTGTCCGACGCTCCATCTTCCCTGCTCTTCTCTGAGAATATACCATGGATGTCTCCTTCTTAAAAGGCTTCTTCTCAACACTTGCAGCAACACCCTTCTGAATCTTTCCTGACTTGATGCCAGCTTCTATTCTTTCGCCGGTTAAGATCAAATCGGTAAACCCTGCGGAAGAGTTACCAATTAAATGATTGAAAAATGGCCCAGATAGGGTCCCAAGAAACATATCAACGAGCTCACGATCGGTTAAAGGAGGCTGCACCCTGCCAGCCAAATCCCTCCATTTTTGTGCATATTCTTTGAATCCCTCACTTGTTCCTAGTGACATACCCTGAAGTTGGGTACGAGTAGGAGCAAGATCAGAATTATACTGGTATTGTTTGTAGAAAGCGGTGGCCAAATCTTCCCAATTTCTGATACTGGTCCCTTCTAGCTGATAAAACCACTCCAACTGGGCTCCCGATAGGCTGTCTTGAAAGAAATGAATCCAGAGATTTTTATCTGCCGTATAGGGTTGAATTTTTCTCACGTAGGACCTGAGATGCATTTTGGGACAGGACAGCCCATCATACCTCACAAACACTGGCACTTTGAATTTTGGTGGAATCACAATTCCAGCAACCAAGCCCATGTCTTCAAAATCCAAACCTGGTACCCTTTGCAATTCCATGGCAGCCAATCTGTCTTCTAAACCCTTGTACTTGTCATCAGCTGGAGGATATTGCTGGTCATAATAATCTTCATCCTCTTCAACCTCTTCCTCCTCCGCATCAGACTCGGACGGCACCGCAACTCGATCTCTTTTACTAGTCCCTTCATCAGAAGTAGGAGGAAATTCAAGCACTCTCCAAGCTTCTCTATCAAATCTTCTCCCCAAAGTAGCCACTCCGACCCTCTTTTTCTTCTTTACTGGGTCCTTATTCTCCAAATGAGTCTTGATGTCCTCCTGACTTTTAACCAAAGTCATCAAGAGTTGCTGGAACTGTGCATTCTAGGCTTGTAGGTCTTTGACTGTTTGCTCGAGATCCATCCTACTGAAATAAACAGCAGACAGATAAGGAAACCTGGGATGAGACCTGCTTATGCACATGATGAATGGTATGCTGATGTATGCAATGCATTCAAGGATTTAGGACATTCAAAATTGTTTCAGACAAAGAAGAACGCACGTCATATTAATAAGAAGAAATTTGTTAGTACATAAATGCCCCATGGGCCAAATGTTACAAAATAAACTTCTCAAGGCAGAAAGACATTGCGCATCCTCTTTGGTGCGATGTAGGTGTTGAAGGCCTCTTGCTCGTGGAGTCGGCGAGTAAGCTCTAGAACCTTCTTTTCACTGGCGTAGTAGCTAGCTTCAAAAGTGTTCCGTTCCTCCTTGAGTTGAATCCAACTTTTTTGCATTTCCTCCCACGATGTAGGCATGTCTGGATGCAGGATGGTGTAGGGAACCTCTCCTTCATTGACGGGCTCTTTAATCATAGGGAGAACATGAGGATAAGGCATCATTAGACTTTGGGCTCGGGCTCGTACCCACTTGAGATAGGGCTCAAGAGGGATGAAGTTCTTGTGTCCCAGAGTCTTGCTATCAACCTTGTTGAGTTTTCCCCAAGCTCTGATGAATCTTTGGCGGAGTCCTTGCGCATCGTTGTCGAAGTCAAAAACTAGGCTAGGAATCAACATATCATGAGGGCCATCCCTCCGTGCATATCCAAATTGCCTCAAAGCTAGGTAAGGGTTGTAGGTGATACCTCCTCTAATTCCAAGTAAAGGAACATTAGGAAACTCTCCGCAACGATCGACGATGATGATATTTTCTCTGGACCGAGAACACCAATGCACATCAGAATGAGTAAGAGTCATCAACCGTTGGGACCACCTTGTACCATGGTCATTCTTCAAGACAGATTGTGGAAGGTGCGAAATAAACCACCTTGCGAGGATAGGAGTGCAGCACATGAGAACACCCCTCTTTCTCATTGTTCGTGTGTAAAATGAGTGAAGGATGTCCCCAAGCAATGTTGGTATTGGATTTCTGGACAAAAAGATCTTGACGGCGTTGATATCTACCAATTGGTCAGGATTTGGGAACAAGACCAACCCGTAGATAAGGAGTGCCACAATCTCTTCAAAGGCTTGTAGGTCCAAGGAGTTCCAACATTCTTGTGCCTTCTCAAACAAGAATTTTGCTAAGAAACCTTTAACGCCACTCCTGGTT
The DNA here is from genome assembly GCA_948472305.1 of Vicia faba. Lineage (NCBI taxonomy): Eukaryota > Viridiplantae > Streptophyta > Magnoliopsida > Fabales > Fabaceae > Vicia > Vicia faba. Next base: position 1,216,114,658 of record OX451735.1, read on the forward strand.
TCCCAATGCCCCTTGATGTCGGATGGTTGTAGATGTAATGCTCGAGCAACATCTTCCGGCTTTGGTTCCTTTTCCGTACCGTTGAAGGGTAGTTGATTAAGGATAGGGATTCTTAGGAGTTGAGAAAACTCCTCCAAAGTGGGTACCAACTGATAATTAGGGAAAGTGAAGCAGTGGTGAAGAGGGTCAAAGAACTGGAATAGCACTTTCATCATGTCTTCTTCAATGTTGGTGTTGACTAGGCTGAGCAGTCTACCATGTCTTTCACTGAAGGATGAATTTTCCGGAATTCTTGAGGTGATCTCCTTGAGTTGAGGAGAGATTCTCACAAGGTTGACTTGAATGGTATTTCTGCGAGGGATTTCCATGTCCTACAAAACAAGAACAAAGATGAAGATCCAAAACCCTTGAAATGGTTAGTGAATGCATATGATGTTTCATGATGTTTATGATGTATGCACAAAACATATGTACAAGCAAATCACACCAAACCCTAATTTCAGGCTTGCATGGGGTTTCATAGAAAAGTACCCTCTTGAGTGTAGTTGGCTTAAAAACCTGTCCTATAAATAGTAACCGGGTTCTAAGGAGCTCAATATCACTGGATTGTTTTCAATGTTCATTGTTTTGGTTTAGCCACTTAACTAGCGACCAAAATATTCCAAGAAAACAACCCTCAATGAGTGTAGTATCGAGTATCTACCAACTTCGGACTGCACCAAAGTCGGTCATCTCACTACCCCTAATAAAAGGCCAAGATGGTCAAGTAAGGTTCTAGGTCATTAGTGCTTAGTGACATCACTCAGCGGCCCCGTACTCTCCTTGATTGAACTCAAGGGTTACCGGTACTCACAAATATGTCTCACTAATATAGCTATTGCTTAGACCGTGTCAGTATACCCCGCACAGTTTCCACAATGTATTGCTATCTATGAATGTTTCCCAAAATCCGGGTGGAGGATTGTAAACCCAAACAATAGAGCCAAAGTATAAAGCAAGCAAATCAAACAATTAGTCATGCAAAGGGGGTGATCTAAGCCCTAAGGTTACTCCACTTTAAAAATAATCCCCAGCAGAGTCGCCAGTTCTGTGGTACGGTGGCAGAACTGACTAGGGTTTTGCGTTTATTTTCGCAAATGTTTCGGTTGAGCAAGAGTCGCCACCGACTTTTTATTTTATCCTAAGGAAAGGTTTAAAAAGCACAGCAAAAACCTTTGAGATTTTTCTTGGGTTCGGGGAGTAGATTATAGAAGGGGAAGGTATTAGCACCCCTTCTATCCATGGTTATCCATGGGCTCTTAGGTACTTGCTTAGATCAACTTGCCTTGGTTTTCAATTGTTTGAAATGGTGCTTTGTGTGTGGTTTTGAAAATGTTTTAAAAAGATGCCTTGAATAGGCTACCCTTGTAACAATTCTTTACTCGAATGTTTTACAAAAGGTGTTTTGTCTTTTGAAAAGATGTTTCAAGGTTTTTGAAAGTTTGTTTTGAAAGTGTTTGTGAAGTGGGTTTTGAAATAAGGCAAGTGTTTTCTTGGAAAGTTGACAAGTACTTAAGAGTTCATCTACCCTAAAGTTTTCTCAAAGATTTTTGTTATGTTTTAAACCTTTTGACAATTTTGTTCCACCATTGCATTTGGTGGACAATCTTGTTTTAGGAGATTAAAGGGACGGGCGCGGGTCATCGTTTAGACCATAGTTGCAATAGTGTTAAATGTCTTTGGGCAATTTTCTTTTAAAAGGGACTTGATCATTCATTTAAGCAACATTTTGTGGGACTATGATCATTTGATTGTTTGTTTTTACCCAAAGAAATTCAACATACAATATGGCCCCATTATTTGAAGGCAACAAAGTGGAATACCCTAGGGGTGCAAGTGTGAAATGTGTTGTCCATTTTTCATGCTTATTTATCTTGTATTAGGTCCAACTATTTTGTTCATTTTTATTCGCATACAAAACCCTAATTCTAGCATAGTATGTTTAGAAAGCGATAAAGTGCGAAATTTAAATTCCTACGCTATTACAACACAATAATATGGGGAGGGGGTACAATGTTTCAAATGGGGTATATTTAGACAAAAAATTAAACCTAAACTATTACATCATTTTCTATGAATATTTACAAGATAAATAAATGTATAATTTAAATGGTAAATAAAACAAATATGCAAGAATGCAAAAGAAATTTTTATGTGTATGAAAAAAGTATTATTTATGTAAAACAAGAAAAGAAAATAAAAAAGTATTATTTTTGAGGTATTTTCAAATTTAGGGTAAAACCCTAATTTTTAGATCAAAGGGGACATTAATGAATTAATTCAAATAATATTTATGATTTACATACACAAACAATAAAATAAAGTATATTTGAAAAAAAATGCATTTTTATATTAAATACTAATTATAAAAATACAAGGGTATATATTTTGTATTTATCCTAAATATATTAATAAATATATGTATATATATATATTATTTTAAACATGTATTATATATATAAATAATAATAATTTTTAATATTAACAAAAAAAGGTATTTTTTATGTAAAATATTTACAGGGGGTATAATAAAATGAAAAATGAAAATAAAAGTATTTCTACCTATTTCTCAATATTTTAATAAAATGTATATATTTATTTATCTAAGTATTAATCAAAAGAAAATCATATAAATACCTAATAAATTAAAAAATGGTGAGAAAAAATATTTTTATATTTTTTATGTCATGAGAAAAAATAAACAAAGTCAATCAAAAAAGAAAAAAGTCAAAAAGTTAAATAAATAAGCAAAAGGGCCTTGGGGGTGCAAAAGCAATTATGTGGTGTGAACAGAAAATGCAGCACAAGCCCAGCCCAAACCACTTCTTCTTCAACCTCTGAACCAAAAAACGCGCGCCTGCAAGCTTTGTTTGAAATCCTGATTCTTTGATTTTTTGAACAAACTTCCAACACAAAAGATGTTAAGCATGAAACCACGATTCTAACCATATGTATAACTTGATCTAACTCTCTAAGATGAGGGAGAATTTCTCCTCCCCCAAATCCTAACCTAGTTTTTCTGCCATTTTCAAACTCCAAATTCTCACAACTCAAGCAAAAGAAATGAAAAGTAAAAACATGTACATGTTCAGTGGCATGAGTAGAACCTTGTTTATTCACAAACTTAAAGCTAATGATGCCTAATAAGAGAGATACGAATTCAAAAAACTACATGTTCAGTTGAAGTTCTATCTGGAGATGTAAGAACTTTCAGGGCAAGGTGATGATTGGAAAAGCTTCCTTGAGGTCTAGGGATGCTATTCCAATGTTTACTTTGTCTTGAAAGCTTCTGAATCGAGCTAGAGAACTTCACCTGCAAATCAGAAACAATAAAATGGTGGAAGTGGTTAGAGTGATTACAGGTCGTGCCTTTGCTTTTGGTTAGCTTGCATAGATGGTATGGAAGGTATGTGAACTGGTTTTGGCAAGAATGCTTGAGAGGAATAGAAGTTGGCACTCAAACTACAGAGGCAACTCTATTTTTGCAGTTTGATGGTGTTTTTTGGTTTGATGATGTTTTGGAGGTAAATGGCTCGTGCAATAGCTTGGTTATGATGTGTGTAATGTGTTTGATAACTTTGTTCTTGTGTATCTAAGCTGAGATGGATGTTGGTTCTAGTTATGCAATGTTTCTTAACCTTTAAGCAACAAAATGCAAGTTGGTGTTTTAGGTCAGTAGGGGACCTCTAATCCTGCTGCAAAGCTTCTCTTGATCAGAGTAATTTGTCCATAATCTTGTGCCAATCAGATTTGCAATGTACTTGTTGGATTTACCAATTGACATAAAGTGAACTTTTGCAAAAATGGATAGTTTACTTTATCTAAAAATGGATTAAACCTTCATGTAATGTTAGAACACAAAGAACATGGTCTTGGCACAAAGAATATGCATTAAATTATTGAGTGTAACTTGGTTTAAGGACCTGTAATCAAGGGCATGCTGGTTTTGAGAAGTTTGCATAACTTATGAACATGAAAAATGGCCAATTCAAAAGTGAGTTTTTGCTATATTGTGAAATTCGATTCTCCCTAACCATGAGGTTGTTTGAGAAGTTCTTGGACATTTTGGAAAGCTTGGAATGATTACTACAATCCATCTTTGAAATGAAATTTGAAATTCCAAGTGGAAGTGTACGGAAAATGGTCTTGAAGTTAGGTAGAAAACCTTGTCAAAATAGGTCAAATTTCACTAAGTTAAGAATGGTTTTAGTGCCCCTATTCAAAAATTTATAACTTGAGATACAAGCTTCAAATGAGAAAACTTTGTGAATCAAAGTTGTAGATTATGCAACAAGCTACAACTTTCATGTTTGGACTTTTGTTTGAATCCAAATGGATCTTGGTGAAAAAGTGGGACAAAGTTGGGAAAAAATTAGAGTTTTTCATAACTTAGAAAAATTCTAAGTTATGAAAAATTCCATTTTAAACCCTAATTTGCATTTCTTGGTTTCTTGGTGAACAAGTTTCATGATTTGGCAAGTTTTGATGAAAAGTGAATCTTGACTCTTGATTTTGACCAAAAAGTCAAAGTTTGACTTTTCAGTATACAGTCAAAATTGATCAATTGACTGGGAAATTCAACTGTCAATCTTGTGTACTTGGGATCTTTTGAGTTTGTTGAGCATGTCAAGATAATTCCATGGGGTCCTTGAGTCCATATGGGAGCTAGGTTTGCAATTGGCTAGGTCAAACAGTCAAAAATTGTCTTTGTGCAGTCAAAACCCTAAAAATGACCATTTTGCCCTTTTGGTGATCTGATCAAATTTCTTGTGGAATTGTGATCCAAACTTGATCAAATGGTCCATATGAGTTCATAATGTTGATGTGGGTCAAATTTCATGAGGTTTGACTGTCAATTGGCCACAGTTGACTTTTTCCCCAATACAGTTGATTTCTAGGTCAACTGTCCAATTAATTGGGCAAAACCTGGAATCAAGACTTGAAACTTGATATGGGTAAACTTGGGAGTCCAATATGAAGCATGAAAGTCATCTTAGGCATTTTAGGTCAAAACATATTTGTGCAATGACAAACCCTAATTTGAGTCAACAGTGTAAGGAGAGGTCTTGAGCAGATGAAACCCTAACTGGATCTTGAGCTTCAAGGGCTTTGGTGAGAAATCAATGAGAAATGGGAGGGCAAATTTTGGGGTACAACAGTTGCCCCTGTTCAATCTTCTTGAATCCGGAGAGTTAGATTGGCAAGTTTGCCTTTCGCGACTCGAGGGTAAAAGGAGATTGGACACTAGAGTGCCCTTAAATTTGCACTCGTCAAAGCAATGGATGCGGGAATGGGCTTAGAGATGCCATTTGGAGATGGGCTTAACGATGCCATCTGGAAGAGTGGCAGAAACTTGTCGGGGATGGACTTAAAGATGCCATCTGTAATGAGTATTAGGAAGGTGTCCATGCTTGGGACCATCTCTGAAATGGGGGTCTGAATAAGCAATAGATTGACATCCGTTGTTGGGAGGAATCTGTAAACTGTTTTCATTGTCTTGAAGAAGAATCTGAACAAGTGACAGGTTAACATCCGTTTACTTGGAGAACCCGTGAATTGTTTTCAGAAATCTTGAAGTTGAATAAGCAATAGAGCAGCATCCGTTGTTGGGAAGCGTCCGTAAGCTGTTTTCAAAAGTTGCATCTGAACAAGTTGATAGATTAACATCCGTTGTTGGGAAGAATCCATAGACTGTTTTCAGAAGTCTGGAGAAGAATCTGAACAAGCGATAGGTTAACATCCGTTACTTGGAGAACCCGTGAACTGTTTTCAGAAATCTTGAAGTTGAATAAGCAATAGAGCAGCATCCATTGTTGGGAAGCGTCCGTAAGCTGTTTTCAAAAGTTGCATCTGAACAAGTTGATAGATTAACATCCGTTGTTGGGAAGAATCCATAAACTGTTTTCAGAAGTCTTGAGAAGAATCTGAACAAGCGATAGGTTAACATCCGTTACTTGGAGAACCCGTGAACTGTTTTCAGAAATCTTGAAGTTGAATAAGCAATAGAGCAGCATCCGTTGTTGGGAAGCGTCCATAAGCTGTTTTCAAAAGTTGCATCTGAACAAGCTGATAGATTAACATCCGTTGTTGGGAAGAATCCATAAACTGTTTTCAGAAGTCTTGAAGTTGAATGATTTTATTCTGTCGACTGATCTTTCCTGAAAAGGTAAAGAGTTAGTTGTATGCAATGTTATGATGCATGATGCAATATATGTGACATCAATGTTTATGACATGAATGTGATGAATGCGCATGTAAGCTGACGAGCTATCTTGCTGAGGATAAATGAATCCAAGGTGGCTGAAGGTAAAAGCATCTTGACTGCTGCCGGGGAAAATAAATCCTTGGCTGCTGCTGGGGAAGAGAATTCCTGATGACCTCTACTGGGGAGTATCAATCTAGTAGACTCATGCTGGGGAGGTAAGATTGAGAATCTTTAGTCTGGCGGGAAGTAACTCTGGCGACCTCACTGGGGAACTTAAGATTTCTCTTCCTAAAACTCTATGGGGAGAAGGCTCATTAGTCTGGCTCCGCTGGGGATATTGAAAATTTGCACTTCTGAGGGAAATTGAGCTCTGGAGGACTCTCCGGCTGGTGATAACAAAGATAAACTCCTCTGGGGATCATATTGATAAGTTGTGCTGGGAAACTCTTGATGAACTCCGCTGGGGATAGGAAGAAATCTGGCGAGTGCGATCTTCTGTGGTTGTTAGCTGAGGATAACCCAGTTATAAGCCTTTATGGGGAATAACTTTGAATAAAACTCGGGAGAGACGTTCGTGCTCTGCGGGGAAATACCTTCCAGAACCTTACCGGGGATAAGCTTCGAGAGTCTGCTGGAGATAAGCCTCAGGGTTTGCTAGAGATGTGGGTTCCAAATCTCTTGGGGGATTTCCTTCGAAAGGGTGTCAAGATATCCATCTGTACCTTCATTCTATCAGTAATCCTTTTTCTTAGGTTCATTTAGGAAGTGATTATGTTTTAGATGCATATGCCTATTTAACAAAACATTGGACGTTTCTCAAAATAAAACAAATAGCGCAAGAGAAAAAGAAAAGGGAAATGACACAAATTTTGGGAAGAGTATTTGTATTGATTTTCTTTGAGTATATTTGTACAAAGGAGACAATCATCCTAGTAAGAGGACTTTGTCGTAAATATTGAAAGATTTTATACAAAATAAAGGATGGCTATGTGAAATAATTCCATGGGATTCCGTTCTGCTATAGCTTTCACAACTCTGAATATCTGTCCATTCAATGCTTCGATCGCCGATGACTGGATTGATCAGAAACCCGGAACTGGTTGATGAAGATATCGTTCTTGAAGTGATCCGACGAGACATAGTCATACGCTTTAATTCCCTAACTTTTGCCTGAATCGCCCTTTCGGGTTTTCGATCCACCTGGAAACCCGTTTTTGCCCAAGCCGCCCTTTCGGGTTTTCAACTTGCCGGGTGTACAGATTTTTTTGTTTTTATCCCTAATTTTTGCCTAAATCGCCCTTTCAGGTTTTCGATCCACCGGGATGCCCATTTTTGCCCAAGCCGCCCTTTCGGGTTTTCGACTTGTCGGGTTATTTTACGCGTAGTATCTTTTGACTATGTCTGCGTTCGCAGGGTGCGGCAAATCGTCGCCGTCCATGGTGGTCAGAATCATTGCTCCACCAGAAAATATGCTCTTGATCACAAATGGTCCTTCGTATGTAGGAGTCCATTTGCCCCTGGGATCACTTTGCGGCAAGATAATTCGCTTGATTACGAGATCCCCGACTTGATACACTTGACGTCTGACTTTCTTATTGAAGGCCCTGATCATCCGCTTCTGATACGTCTGACCATGGCATATAGCAGCAAGTCGCTTCTCGTCGATCAGATTGAGTTGATCAAGTCGGGTCTGCATCCAATCATCTTCATTCAAACCTGCATCCTTCATAATCCTTAGAGAAGGGATCTGGACTTCCATAGGCAAAACAACTTCCATGCCATAAACCAGAGAAAATGGGGTTGCCCCAGTTGAAGTACGTGTCGTCGTACGGTATCCATGCAGAGCAAACGGTAACATCTCATGCCAGTCTTTGTAAGTGACGGTCATTTTCTGAATGATCTTCTTAATGTTTTTGTTCGCAGCTTCAACAGCACCGTTCATCTTCGGCCGATAGGGAGATGAATTGTGATGATAAATATTGAACTGTTCGCATAATGCAGTGATCATTATGTTATTCAGATTTGTACCGTTGTCCGTGATGATCCTGTCTGGAACACCATACCGACATATGAGATTTTGCTTGATAAAACGGGCAACCATATTTTTGGTGACAGAGGCGAAGGAAGCTGCTTCGACCCATTTAGTGAAGTAGTCGATGGCAACTAGGATGAAGCGATGTCCATTGGAAGCCGTGGGCTTGATCTCTCCAATCATATCAATGCCCCACATTGCAAAGGGCCATGGAGCAGTCAGGACGTTAAGGGGAACCGGAGGAATATGAACTTTGTCAGCATAGACTTGACACTTGTGGCAAGTACGGGAATGTTGATGGCAGTCAGCCTCTATGGTAGACCAATAATAGCCTGCCCTTAGGATCTTCTTAGCCATTGTATGCCCGCTCAAGTGAGTGCCAAATGTGCCGCTGTGTACATCAGTCATGATCAACTCTGCTTCAGCTTTATCCACACATCGGAGTAATACACAATCATGGCTTCGTTTGTAAAGGATTCCGTTGCTCAGGAAGAACTTCGCAACGAATTTCCTTAAGAACTTCTTGTCATTTACGGAAGCTCCTTCAGGATAATCTCTAGTCTCGAGATACCTTTTGATTTCATGGAACCAAGGTTGTTCCACTACTTCTTCGGTATTAATCTCGTGGCAATGTGCCGGTTCATCCATTCTTTTGATGGTGATTTGGGGAGCCTCATTATCCCAGTTGAGTTTAAACATGGAGGACATTGTGGCCAGAGCATCGGCTAGCTGATTCTCTTCTCGCGGGAAATGCTCGAAGGTAATTTGCTCGAAATGAGGCAACAATGTCAGGACATGTTCTTTGTATGGGATAAGATTAGGATGCTTGGTATCCCAATCTCCTTTGATTTGGATGACGACCAAAGCCGAGTCCCCGAATACGATCAGAGATTTGATCCCCAAGTCTATAGCAGCTTCGAGACCAAAGATGCAAGCTTCATACTCAGCCATGTTGTTTGTGCAGCTGAAGCAAAGTCGGGCCGTGAAAGGAGTGTGACAACCTTCCGGAGAAATGAGTACTGCGCCAATACCGTTTCCAAGTGCATTTGAAGCACCATCAAAGTACAGGGTCCATCGGGATCCCTTTTCGGGTCCGTCATACGGTCCGTTACTTTCCACGTTGTCCAAATCATGATGTCCTCGTCTGGGAAGTCAAATCTCATGGGTTGATAGTCTTTGATAGCCTGATGAGCCAGATGGTCAGCTAGTACACTCCCTTTTATAGCTTTTTGGGTGGTGTACTGGATGTCATACTCGGTTAAGATCATTTGCCATCTAGCTATCCTTCCAGATAAAGCGGGCTTCTCGAAGATATACTTGATAGGGTCCATTTTGGATATCAACAAAGTAGTATGAGTCAGCATATACTGTCTTAGTCGGCGAGCAGCCCATACCAAAGCGCAGCAAGTTTTCTCGAGCAGTGAGTAGCGAGTCTCACAGTCGGTAAACTTTTTGCTAAGGTAATAAATAGCATGCTCTTTTCGACCAGACTCGTCATGCTGGCCCAAAACACACCCCATTGAGTTATCCAAGACGGTTAAGTACATGATCAATGGTCTTCCTTCGACTGGTGGCATCAGAATAGGAGGTTCTAGCAAATACTCCTTAATTCTATCAAAAGCAGCTTGACAATTGTCGTTCCATTCCACTACCTGATCCTTTTTCAAGAGTTTGAAAATTGGCTCACAGGTAGAAGTTAGATGTGAGATGAATCTGGCAATATAGTTTACGCGCCCCAAGAATCCTCTAACCTCCTTTTCAGTACGGGGAGCAGGCATCTCTTGTATTGCTTTCACTTTTGCCGGATCGACTTCAATGCCTTTGTTGCTTACAATGAATCCCAGGAGTTTACCAGACCTAACTCCAAAAGTGCATTTACTTGGATTCAGCCTGAGCTTGTATTCTTTCAACCTGACAAATAGCTTTTCCAGATGTTCAAGGTTCTCTTCCTCCGTTTGTGATCGAGCTATCATATCGTCTACGTAAACTTCAATCTCATGATGTATCATGTCATGAAATAAAGCTACCATGGCGCGTTGATAAGTTGCCCCTGCGTTCTTGAGCCCGAACGGCATCACTTTGTAACAGAAAGTGCCCCATTGTGTGACAAAAGTTGTTTTCTCCATATCCTCGGGAGCCATTTTGATTTGATTGTAGCCCGAGAATCCGTCCATGAAGGAAAACACTTTATGCTGAGCTGTATTGTCGATCAAGATGTCAATATGAGGTAGCGGGAAATCATCTTTAGGGCTGGCCCTATTCAAATCCCGGTAGTCCACACACATTCTGACTTTGCCATCTTTCTTTGGTACTGGCACAATGTTAGCGACCCATTGAGGATAGGACGTAACAGCCAGGAAGCCAGCATCGAATTGCTTCATTACTTCTGCTTTGATCTTTTCGGACATGTCAGGCCTCATTCGGCAAACCTTTTGCTTGATTGGTGGACAGTCTTCTCTTGTGGGGAGACGGTGAACCACGATGTCTGTGTCTAGACCCGGCATGTCTTCATAGGACCAAGCGAAGATTTCAACATACTCATTCGGCAACTGTACCAAGCGCTCCTTGACTTTTGGTTCCAGGTTGGCACCCACTTGCACCTCCTTCCGATTCTCCTCGGTTCCCAAGTTAACAGCTTCCAATGGCTCTTCATGCGGTAAGATGGCCCTTTCCTCTTGTTGCAGAAGTCTGGCTAGTTCCCCGGGTACTTCACAACCTTCGTCATCTTCATACTCGGCTAGATTGACCAGATCTTCAGAGTTATTGAAAGATACAGCAGAATAGTCACCCATGGAATCCGGAGTGGATGGGTACCTGCATTGGTGAGTGTGGGTGTGTGTAAGGGATAGCCATCCTTAAACAAAAATGCAAAAGGAAAGAAAATGAACATAAGCAGTTTATCAAATGAAAAACGTCCAATGAATCATTAAACATGGCATATGAATATGAAAAATAGTCAAAACCCTTACAAGTGGACCTACATGCCCCGGGCAAGGCAAGAGGTGAAAAGATAGTGTACGGATTGTTTGAAAGTAGAATATTACAGACCAAATAAGAAATGTTTAACAGGTAAATTACTGATGAATAAAAGTGATGGGGACAAAGTCTTTAGCCTCCCAATTGCTCAATCCTCCTTTGACAGTTGGATAGATCCATTCTTCAATGTTGCTTTCTTTGTCTTCATCTTCTAGGGCGTTGATTCTGTAAGGAGAAATTTTGACTGGCGCCTTTTCAATCTTCGACCGGCGCATAGCTTTCTGGCCAGCGGCTGTGAACCCTAATCCAAACTTGTCAGTCTTATGCGGAATGTCAGGCAACTGCCCCCATGCTGATGTCTTCCCTTCTTTAACTGCGGCCCTTGCATCCTCCAGAGATGCCATCCTGGCCATCTGTCTCGGTGTCTCAGCTGCCAACTTTGTTACTGCTATTTCAGGAAGAACCTCTTCGAAATGTTGAAATGGTGTCTCAATGAACTCTCCTTCGACCTCCACATACCGGAAAGAATTTAAATGGCTAATCATGTACTCTTCTTCGCCGTGGACAGTGATGATCTTTCCCTTGACAGGATACTTCAGCATCTGATGCAAGGAGGAGGTGACTGCCCCAGCATGGTGTATCCAAGGTCTACCCAGCAGGCAGGAGTATGATGGACGGATGTCCATCACATAGAAAGTGGATTTAAACACCTCAGTACCTATCTTGATGGGAATTTCAACCTCTCCATGGACCATTCTCTTCGACCCATCGAAAGCCCTGACGACAATATCACTCGGCTTCAATTCCAACCCTTCGCAATCTAGCCGGTCCAAGGCCTTCTTAGGTAAAACATTCAGCGATGAACCGGTATCAACCAAAACATGTGCAAGGGTGGTTCCGCGACACTCGATTGAAATATGCAAAGCATCATTGTGGTTTCGGCCTTTAAGGGTTAGGTCGGTATCAGAAAAACCTAATCCATTATCCGCAGTCAAGCTAGCCACGCAATGTTGAAATTGATCCGCAGAGGTTTCCTGGGGCACATGAGCTGCCTTCAGAAACTTAATCAAAGCTTTAGCGTGCGCTTCTGAGCAAAGCAATAGCGCCAACATGGAGATCTTGGAGGGGGTTTGCCCCAACTGTTCCACCACATCGTAATCACTTCTCTTGATTATCCTCAAAATCTCGTCCATTTCTTTCTTGGATGTTTCCGGAATTACCAAGGGTTGAGCCCTCGTCCTGACGGGCTCATCTTGTATTCCCTTTCCTTTATCGGCAATGGTAGGAGAGACAGCACTAGGAACAACAACTTCTTCAATCAAAGGAGTTCTAGCGGAGAGTTTTACTGGTGCAGGGATGACTTCTTTAGCTGATGAGGGTCCAAAGACTGCTCTTGGAGGGGCAATCTCTGGAGAAAATATTCTCCCGCTCCTGGTGATTTTGCTGGTGCCCGCAATGTTGCTAATGCTGGCTTCTTCATCATCCGAACTTTCTTCAATTACTTCGACTTGCTTGATACCATGGTAGTAGACGTCACCACCATAGTTCCAAGGTATCGACTTCTCAGAGACATAGGGAACAGGCCCTGGAATTGTTATCTTTAAAGGAACAGATTTTACAGCTGGTGTAATCTTAACTGGCTTTTTGACGGCCTTGGAAAGATTGGCGTGAATGGTTATGATTGAGACATTTTCAACATGAACTGGAGCAGCAGAAACTTTTTCGAACAAAATTTGTCGGCTATCCATAAAGCCTTGGATGCCTTTCTTTAATAGCGGACAATCAAACGGCAGAGAGTGGCAACAGTAGCAGTCTTCTTTACATCCCGGGAAGATCCCGGCCCTTAACAAATTCAACTTAATGGTTAGCAGTGGAGTAGTCAGATCACTGACGTCAGCAACGTACAAATCCTCTTCAATGGCATTGACATTTCGACCGTGCTTCGGCATAGGTGCAGATATCACATTAGGCTTCTCTGGAGCGTCAAAATCTACCTACTTAGCCTCTATCAGGTCTTGGATTTTATGCTTAAGTGCCCAACAATCATTGGTGTCGTGTCCCACACTGTCTGAATGATAGGCGCATTTAGCATTGGCATGATAATGCGGGGATGACGTATTCACATTCTTTGGCGCCTCCTTGATGGTGGCAAGATTCAACTTCAACAGATGGGGAAGCACTTGTGCTGGAGTCATATTAATACGGGTGAACTGCCATTGTGGCCTTTCCACCCGTTGCTGATTTGGTCTGGACTGGTTATAGCGAGGCTGCTCACTCGGAGTGTTTTGAATCATTACGGCCCCCACAGTTGTCCGACGCTCCATCTTCCCTGCTCTTCTCTGAGAATATACCATGGCTGTCTCCTTCTTAAAAGGCTTCTTCTCAACACTTGCAGCAACACCCTTCTGAATCTTTCCTGACTTGATGCCAGCTTCTATTCTTTCGCCGGTTAAGATCAAATCGGTAAACCCTGCGGAAGAGTTACCAATTAAATGATTGAAAAATGGCCCAGATAGGGTCCCAAGAAACATATCAACGAGCTCACGATCGGTTAAAGGAGGCTGCACCCTGCCAGCCAAATCCCTCCATTTTTGTGCATATTCTTTGAATCCCTCACTTGTTCCTAGTGACATACCCTGAAGTTGGGTACGAGTAGGAGCAAGATCAGAATTATACTGGTATTGTTTGTAGAAAGCGGTGGCCAAATCTTCCCAATTTCTGATACTGGTCCCTTCTAGCTGATAAAACCACTCCAACTGGGCTCCTGATAGGCTGTCTTGAAAGAAATGAATCCAGAGATTTTTATCTGCCGTATAGGGTTGAATTTTTCTCACGTAGGACCTGAGATGCATTTTGGGACAGGACAACCCATCATACCTCACAAACACTGGCACTTTGAATTTTGGGGGAATCACAATTCCGGCAACCAAGCCCATGTCTTCAAAATCCAAACCTGGTACCCTTTGCAATTCCATGGCAGCCAATCTGTCTTCTAAACCCTTGTACTTGTCATCAGCTGGAGGATATTGCTGGTCAGAATAATCTTCATCCTCTTCAACCTCTTCCTCCTCCACATCAGACTCGGACGGCACCGCAACTCGATCTCTTTTACTAGTCCCTTCATCAGAAGTAGGAGGAAATTCAAGCACTCTCCGAGCTTCTCTGTCAAATCTTCTCCCCAAAGTAGCCACTCCGACCCTCTTTTTCTTCTTTACTGGGTCCTTATTCTCCAAATGAGTCTTGATGTCCTCCTGACTTTTAACCAAAGTCATCAAGAGTTGCTGGAACTGTGCATTCTGGGCTTGTAGGTCTTTGACTGTTTGCTCAAGATCCATCCTACTGAAATAAACAGCAGACAGATAAGGAAACCTGGGATGAGACCTGCTTATGCACATGATGAATGGTATGCTGATGTATGCAATGCATTCAAGGATTTAGGACATTCAAAATTGTTTCAGACAAAGAAGAACGCACGTCATATTAATAAGAAGAAATTTGTTAGTACATAAATGCCCCATGGGCCAAATGTTACAAAATAAACTTCTCAAGGCAGAAAGACATTGTGCATCCTCTTTGGTGCGATGTAGGTGTTGAAGGCCTCTTGCTCGTGGAGTCGGCGAGTAAGCTCTAGAACCTTCTTTTCACTGGCGTAGTAGCTAGCTTCAAAAGTGTTCCGTTCCTCCTTGAGTTGAATCCAACTTTTCTGCATTTCCTCCCACGATGTAGGCATGTCTGGATGCAGGATGGTGTAGGGAACCTCTCCTTCATTGACGGGCTCTTTAATCATAGGGAGAACATGAGGATAAGGCATCATTAGACTTTGGGCTCAGGCTCGTACCCACTTGAGATAGGGCTCAAGAGGGATGGAGTTCTTGTGTCCCAGAGTCTTGCTATCAACCTTGTTGAGTTTTCCCCAAGCTCTGATGAATCTTTGGCGGAGTCCTTGCGCATCGTTGTCGAAGTCAAAAACTAGGCTAGGAATCAACATATCATGAGGGCCATCCCTCCGTGCATATCCAAATTGCCTCAAAGCTAGGTAAGGGTTGTAGGTGATACCTCCTCTAATTCCAAGTAAAGGAACATTAGGAAACTCTCCGCAACGATCGACGATGATGATATTTTCTCTGGACCGAGAACACCAATGCACATCAGAATGAGTAAGAGTCATCAACCGTTGGGACCACCTTGTACCATGGTCATTCTTCAAGACAGATTGTGGAAGGTGCGAAATAAACCACCTTGCGAGGATAGGAGTGCAGCACATGAGAACACCCCTCTTTCTCATTGTTTGTGTGTAAAATGAGTGAAGGATGTCCCCAAGCAATGTTGGTATTGGATTTCTGGACAAAAAGATCTTGACGGCGTTGACATCTACCAATTGGTCAGGATTTGGGAACAAGACCAACCCGTAGATAAGGAGTGCCACAATCTCTTCAAAGGCTTGTAGGTCCAAGGAGTTCCAACATTCTTGTGCCTTCTCAAACAAGAATTTTGCTAAGAAACCTTTAACGCCACTCCTGGTTTCCTAATGCCCCTTGATGTCGGATGGTTGTAGATGTAATGCTCGAGCAACATCTTACGGCTTTGGTTCCTTTTCCGTACCATTGAAGGGTAGTTGATTAAGGATAGGGATTCTTAGGAGTTGAGAAAACTCCTCCAAAGTGGGTACCAACTGATAATCAAGGAAAGTGAAGCAGTGGTGAAGAGGGTCAAAGAACTGGAATAGCACTTTCATCATGTCTTCTTCAATGTTGGTGTTGACTAGGCTGAGCAGTCTACCATGTCTTTCACTGAAGGATGAATTTTCCGGAATTCTTGAGGTAATCTCCTTGAGTTGAGGAGAGATTCTCACAAGGTTGACTTGAATGGTATTTCTGCGAGGGATTTCCATGTCCTACAAAACAAGAACAAAGATGAAGATCCAAAACCCTTGAAATGGTTAGTGAATGCATATGATGTTTCATGATGTTTATGATGTATGCACAAAACATATGTACAAGTAAATCACACCAAACCCTAATTTCAGGCTTGCATGGGGTTTCATAGGTAAGTACCCTCTTGAGTGTAGTTGGCTTAAAAACCTGTCCTATAAATAGTAATCGGGTTCTAAGGAGCTCAATATCACTGGATTGTTTTCAATGTTCATTGTTTTGGTTTAGCCACTTAACTAGCGACCAAAATATTCCAAGAAAACAACCCTCAATGAGTGTAGTATCGAGTATCTACCAACTTCGGACTGCACCAAAGTCGGTCATCTCACTACCCCTAATAAAAGGCCAAGATGGTCAAGTAAGGTTCTAGGTCATTAGTGCTTAGTGACATCACTCAGCGGCCCCGTACTCTCCTTGATTGAACTCAAGGGTTACCGGTACTCACAAATATGTCTCACTAATATAGCTATTGCTTAGACCGTGTCGGTATACCCCGCACAGTTTCCACAACGTATTGCTATCTATGAATGTTTCCCAAAATCCGGGTGGAGGATTGTAAACCCAAACAATAGAGCCAAAGTATAAAGCAAGCAAATCAAACAATTAGTCATGCAAAGGGGGTGATCTAAGCCCTAAGGTTACTCCACTTTAAAAATAATCCCCAGCAGAGTCGCCAGTTCTGTGGTACGGTGGGAGAACTGACTAGGGTTTTGCGTTTATTTTCGCAAATGTTTCGGTTGAGCAAGAGTCGCCACCGACTTTTTATTTTATCCTAAGGAAAGGTTTAAAAAGCACAGCAAAAACCTTTGAGATTTTTCTTGGGTTCGGGGAGTAGATTATAGAAGGGGAAGGTATTAGCACCCCTTCTATCCATGGTTATCCATGGGCTCTTAGGTACTTGCTTAGATCAACTTGCCTTGGTTTTCAATTGTTTGAAATGGTGCTTTGTGTGTGGTTTTGAAAATGTTTTAAAAAGATGCCTTGAATAGGCTACCCTTGTAACAATTCTTTACTCGAATGTTTTACAAAAGGTGTTTTGTCTTTTGAAAAGATGTTTCAAGGTTTTTGAAAGTTTGTTTTGAAAGTGTTTGTGAAGTGGGTTTTGAAATAAGGCAAGTGTTTTCTTGGAAAGTTGACAAGTACTTAAGAGTTCATCTACCCTAAAGTTTTCTCAAAGATTTTTGTTATGTTTTAAACCTTTTGACAATTTTGTTCCACCATTGCATTTGGTGGACAATCTTGTTTTAGGAGATTAAAGGGACGGGCGCGGGTCATCGTTTAGACCATAGTTGCAATAGTATTAAATGTCTTTGGGCAATTTTCTTTTAAAAGGGACTTGATCATTCATTTAAGCAACATTTTGTGGGACTATGATCATTTGATTGTTTGTTTTTACCCAAAGAAATTCAACATACAATATGGCCCCATTATTTGAAGGCAACAAAGTGGAATACCCTAGGGGTGCAAGTGTGAAATGTGTTGTCCATTTTTCATGCTTATTTATCTTGTATTAGGTCCAACTATTTTGTTCATTTTTATTCGCATACAAAACCCTAATTCTAGCATAGTATGTTTAGAAAGCGATAAAGTGCGAAATTTAAATTCCTACGCTATTATAACACAATAATATGGGGAGGGGGGTACAATGTTTCAAATGGGGTATATTTAGACAAAAAATTAAACCTAAACTATTACATCATTTTCTATGAATATTTACAAGATAAATAAATGTATAATTTAAATGGTAAATAAAACAAATATGCAAGAATGCAAAAGAAATTTTTATGTGTATGAAAAAAGTATTATTTATGTAAAACAAGAAAAGAAAATAAAAAAGTATTATTTTTGAGGTATTTTCAAATTTAGGGTAAAACCCTAATTTTTAGATCAAAGGGGACATTAATGAATTAATTCAAATAATATTTATGATTTACATACACAAACAATAAAATAAAGTATATTTGAAAAAAAATGCATTTTTATATTAAATACTAATTATAAAAATACAAGGGTATATATTTTGTATTTATCCTAAATATATTAATAAATATATGTATATATATATTATTTTAAACATGTATTATATATATAAATAATAATAATTTTTAATATTAACAAAAAAAGGTATTTTTTATGTAAAATATTTACAGGGGGTATAATAAAATGAAAAATGAAAATAAAAGTATTTCTACCTATTTCTCAATATTTTAATAAAATGTATATATTTATTTATCTAAGTATTAATCAAAAGAAAATCATATAAATACCTAATAAATTAAAAAATGGTGAGAAAAAATATTTTTATATTTTTTATGTCATGAGAAAAAATAAACAAAGTCAAAAAGTTAAATAAATAAGCAAAAGGGCCTTGGGGGTGCAAAAGCAATTATGTGGTGTGAACAGAAAATGCAGCACAAGCCCAGCCCAAACCACTTCTTCTTCAACCTCTGAACCAAAAAACGCGCGCCTGCAAGCTTTGATTGAAATCCTGATTCTTTGATTTTTTGAACAAACTTCCAACACAAAAGATGTTAAGCATGAAACCACGATTCTAACCATATGTATAACTTGATCTAACTCTCTAAGATGAGGGAGAATTTCTCCTCCCCCAAATCCTAACCTAGTTTTTCTGCCATTTTCAAACTCCAAATTCTCACAACTCAAGCAAAAGAAATGAAAAGTAAAAACATGTACATGTTCAGTGGCATGAGTAGAACCTTGTTTATTCACAAACTTAAAGCTAATGATGCCTAATAAGAGAGATACGAATTCAAAAAACTACCTGTTCAGTTGAAGTTCTATCTGGAGATGTAAGAACTTTCATGGCAAGGTGATGATTGGAAAAGCTTCCTTGAGGTCTAGGGATGCTATTCCAATTTTTACTTTGTCTTGAAAGCTTCTGAATCGAGCTAGAGAACTTCACCTGCAAATCAGAAATGTGAAAATGGTGGAAGTGGTTAGAGTGATTACAGGTCGTGCCTTTGCTTTTGGTTAGCTTGCATAGATGGTATGGAAGGTATGTGAACTGGTTTTGGCAAGAATGCTTGAGAGGAATAGAAGTTGGCACTCAAACTGCAGAGGCAACTCTGTTTTTGCAGTTTGATGGTGTTTTTTGGTTTGATGATGTTTTGGAGGTAAATGGCTCGTGCAATAGCTTGGTTATGATGTGTGTAATGTGTTTGATAACTTTGTTCTTGTGTATCTAAGCTGAGATGGATGTTGGTTCTAGTTATGCAATGTTTCTTAACCTTTAAGCAACAAAATGCAAGTTGGTGTTTTAGGTCAGTAGGGGACCTCTAATCCTGCTGCAAAGCTTCTCTTGATCAGAGTAATTTGTCCATAATCTTGTGCCAATCAGATTTGCAATGTACTTGTTGGATTTACCAATTGACATAAAGTGAACTTTTGCAAAAATGGATAGTTTACTTTATCTAAAAATGGATTAAACCTTCATGTAATGTTAGAACACAAAGAACATGGTCTTGGCACAAAGAATATGCATTAAATTATTGAGTGTAACTTGGTTTAAGGACCTGTAATCAAGGGCATGCTGGTTTTGAGAAGTTTGCATAACTTATGAACATGAAAAATGGCCAATTCAAAAGTGAGTTTTTGCTATATTGTGAAATTCGATTCTCCATAACCATGAGGTTGTTTGAGAAGTTCTTGGACATTTTGGAAAGCTTGGAATGAGTACTACAATCCATCTTTGAAATGAAATTTGAAATTCCAAGTGGAAGTGTATGGAAAATGGTCTTGAAGTTAGGTAGAAAACCTTGTCAAAATAGGTCAAATTTCACTAAGTTAAGAATGGTTTTAGTGCCCCTATTCAAAAATTTATAACTTGAGATACAAGCTTCAAATGAGAAAACTTTGTGAATCAAAGTTGTAGATTATGCAACAAGCTACAACTTTCATGTTTGGACTTTTGTTTGAATCCAAATGGATCTTGGTGAAAAAGTGGGATAAAGTTGGGAAAAAATTAGAGTTTTTCATAACTTAGAAAAATTCTAAGTTATGAAAAATTCCATTTTAAACCCTAATTTGCATTTCTTGGTTTATTGGTGAACAAGTTTCATGATTTGGCAAGTTTTGATGAAAAGTGAATCTTGACTCTTGATTTTGACCAAAAAGTCAAAGTTTGACTTTTCAGTATACAGTCAAAATTGATCAATTGACTGGGAAATTCAACTGTCAATCTTGTGTACTTGGGATCTTTTGAGTTTGTTGAGCATGTCAAGATAATTCCATGGGGTCCTTGAGTCCATATGGGAGCTAGGTTTGCCATTGGCTAGGTCAAACAGTCAAAAATTGTCTTTGTGCAGTCAAAACCCTAAAAATGACCATTTTTCCCTTTTGGTGATCTGATCAAATTTCTTGTGGAATTGTGATCCAAACTTGATCAAATGGTCCATATGAGTTCATAATGTTGATGTGGGTCAAATTTCATGAGGTTTGACTGTCAATTGGCCACAGTTGACTTTTTCCCCAATACAGTTGATTTCTAGGTCAACTGTCCAATTGACTGGGCAAAACCTGGAATCAAGACTTGAAACTTGATATGGGTAAACTTGGGAGTCCAATATGAAGCATGAAAGTCATCTTAGGCATTTTAGGTCAAAACATCTTTGTGCAAACACAAACCCTAATTTGAGTCAACAGTGCAAGGAGAGGTCTTGAGAAGATGAAACCCTAACTGGATCTTGAGCTTCAAGGGCTTTGGTGAGAAATCAATGAGAAATGGGAGGGCAAATTTTGGGGTACAACAATCACAAAAATACAAGTCAAGGTTCTTGGTGATTCCCCGTGAGCAAATCCAAAGATAAGGAGAGGAACCAAACCCTAGTGTGTGATCTTTTTGCATTGTGATGATATGAAATAATAGAGGAATCTTAGGGAAAAAATTAGGGTACTACACATGGAAACGTACTTTCCACCAAACAAAACTCGAGAGTCGAATCTCAATGAGTGTAGTATCAAGTATCAACCAACTTCTGACGACACCAAAGTCGGCTATCTCACTACCTTCTAATGGCTAAGTTGGGTCAATTAAGGTTCTAAGGTCAGTTGGCGCTTATGACACCACGCGGAAGCCTAGTTTGCTCCTCGACTGACTCGAGGGATACCAGTACAAACTAATGTGTCGCACTAACATATCCATCACTTTAACCATATCGGTATATATCGAATAGTTTCCATGATCTATTGCTACTTACCTAAAATGTTCAAGAAATACGGGTATAGGATCTTTGCAAGAAATAAAACCCAAACAACCCTCTAAAAATAAAGCATACAAATCAAACAAGGAAAGAATTTAAAAGTGATCTAACTTTAAGGTAACCCCACTACAGGACAATCCCCAGCAGAGTTGCCAGTTCTGTAATATGGTGGGAGAACTGACTTGGTTTTGCATTTTATCACAAATGTACGGATAACAAGAGTCGCCACAGACTTTTCTTTTATCCAATAAGGAAAGGGTGAAAAGAATAGGAAAGACCTTGGAGATTTTGAGTTCAGGGGGTAGGTTATGAAAAGGGAAGGTGTTAGCACCCTTTTCATCCGTACTTATCTACGGGCTATTAATCGCTTATCTCACTTTGAAAGTTCTTTATGTATGTGTTTGGTTTGAAAATATTTTGAAAATGCTTAAGTACGGAAACTTTGTAACGACTCTTGTATAAGTTAAGAACGTGTGCAAAGTGTTTATTTTTGAAAGTGTGATTGTGAATTTTTTTTTTTTGAAGAGCTTTGTGAGCAAACGATAAACAGCGGTCTACCTGCTCAAGGTATTTCTTGTTATTTTCCTCCTCCTTTAGATAGTACTATCCTACCATTAGTTAGTAGGAAGCCCTATCGTTGGATGTGAAGGGACGGGCACGAGTCATCGAACAGTCATAAAGGTAACTTGTAGGGGCACTTTAGCAATTTATCATAAGGGACTAAGATCGTTTACCGAAGACAACATCGAAAGGGTCATCGAGGGACTATGATCTTTTGTATCGGAGGAACTTTGCTAAAGCGTCCCTACATTCAAGGGACATGATTGCTTTTATTCGAAGGCAACAAGTGGGATTACCCTAGAGGTGAGTGTGTGAAAAGTGATTCAGTTCAGTTATTTGATCTTGATTAGGGTTATGTAGCGTTGGTTTTAGATCTGGCCATACACGCCTAGTTACTATATAGTTATAAGGAAAGCGATAAATTGCAGAAAGTAAACCTAAACTATTACAGGGCTTCTAGAGTGGGGATACAAAACCATAAAATTGGGGGGAAAAGAAAGTAAACCCTAATTTACTATCACATATTGTAGCAGATACATAATTGGGAAAAACTAATGCGAAAGTAAATACGTGAAGCGGTGAAATAAAGGGAAAAAGATAATTGTTCCATGATTTTGATGAAAAGAAATTTGATGATTTAACCTAAAACCTAATTGATTCTTATTGATTAAAAAAATTAGGTAATTAAATTGACAAACCCTACAATCTAGGTCGATTTTAAATGAATTGAGAAAACCTAAAAAATCAAATTAGGGTTTATTGATAAAAACCTAAAACTAAATTAGGGTTAATTAAATAAAACCTAAAATTAATTAAATAAAGAACCTAAAATTGAATTAAAGCCTAAAATTAATTAAAACATAAAATTAAATTAAGGTTTATATAAAAACAGTTTTGAAAAAGGTTTTGTGAAAGAATAGGAACAAAAAAGAAAAGAGTGAGAAACATAGAATTGGAAAAAGAAATAACCAAATGAGTAGGGGTGGGTGTTGAACCCACGCCCTTAAGAATTCTCCATGCATGGCATACCACCAGGCCAAGGGCTGGTTGGTGTCAAAGTAACAGGTTCAACGCATCTTATACTAAACCTGCAAAAATAATGAAAACATGAAAAAAAATGGCAAAACCGGGGATTGAACCCGTGACCTGAGAGAGGAGTGACTTAGCGCGCGCGTTTCTACCACTGGGGTGGATAAACATCCTTTCATATAATTGAATCAAAATATATATAATATGTAAACAAATATATTGACCGGAGAAGCGCCAGAGCCCTAGCTCCGGCCATCTTCTCCGACGAGCCAATTCTTACATCTACGCAAATAGAAAATGTTAGAGAATAAAGAAAACTCTACCCCCCCCTAAACCAAGCGTTCTGGGTCCAATGGTGGTGGCTGTTTAGCATGAATGTGCCTGCATTCAAAGATACCCTAGTAATGGCATGGTCTTATTCTTACACTGAAACACATATATTATGCGTCAAAATTATTCTAAATATCAATATAAACATGTATGGGTGCACTAAATCAATCAATAACACATGAATCATATGTTTTAAATTTGAGAAAAATACCAACACAGTGATGCTTGGTGGCACGATTATGAGACTTCTATTGCTTGATGGACGTTTGGAAACAATCCCTGGGACCTTCAGGATGATAATGGGACGTTCGGTTTGGCTTGAGAGTGGCTGGATCATGTGATACGAATTTTCACTTTTCTTGAGAATTTTGAGAAAAATTTTTTGGGGTTATTGTGGCAGTTTGCATGTCCTTGTACATATGGCATTGCTTGTGTATATATAGAGGAAGAGATTAGATCAATATTTATGGTACAACTCTTTGTGGTTTATGATGAAAAGATATGATTTGCAATCATGTGAAAACTTTTTATTTTTTTATCAATCTTGCACATATCTTCATTGCACGAATTTTCTAACTTGTATATGCAATCTTGGGCCTCCAATATGATTGATAGCAAAACCCACACGCCTTGGTCCATTGGTCTTATATTTATTTAATTTATTTTGGATTTAATTGAATAAAAATCAAAATAAATAAATAAAAAAAAAGATAATGCATGAATGGACTTATGGATCTTTAAATGTTTCATGAACACGTTTGGACCTGAAAACTTAGGCCTAATAGTTCAAAATTACAAATTTGCTCACATTGAACTTCATGCATTTGCTTAAAATTTCTCAACTTTCAATGGTCATAACTCACTAAATTTTTATCTTTTGAAGGTGATCTAGGAATTTTGGGAAAGCTCAAGGTGTTCTCTACAACCTCTATGTTGATCATTTTTGCTTTTGAAGGCTTTATCTTGATGTAAGTTGCCTTGACAAAAAGTGTCTTTTTATTGACTTTTGAATTTACCTTAGGAGAAAAAGTCGTAGATAATTTAATTTCCTTCAAAATGAGCTTTGGTTGGGGAAAAGCTGATGAAGCATGTGAAAGTTATGCTTGGTCAAAGTTTAGTTGACTTCTCCTAAGGAAACCCTAATTTGGCAACTTTTGACTTTTGATGATTTAAGGGGTTTTCTTGAGGAATCATGATCAAACTTTGATAAAATGATGGATATGACTTCAAAATGTTGATGTTAACCAAAAATATTGAAGTTTGACTATATGTTGATCATAGTTGACTTTTTGCCCAATACAATTGATTTTCAGTCATCTGAGTCATTGACTGAGCAAATTTGTGATGCAAGGCATGAAACTTAGTAAGAATATTATTGAATACATATGAAGAACCATGAAAACCACTTAAGACTTTATAAACCCAAATTTACTTGTGAAACATAAAACCCTAATTGTGGAGCCATTGCTTAGGAGGAGAATTTGTCTGATAAATTTTTGAGCAACCTTGAGCATTTGAGAATCCTAGGAAAATGTCTTGAAGAAAATGCGAGAGAAAATTTGGGGGTACAATAATTGGCATCATTTTATTTCATTTTGCAATTTTCTTTCCTTTTAATTCAAAAAAATCAAAAAAAAAAATTGTTTCATTTAAATTTATATTTTTTGTATCATTAAGTCTAAAATCTCAAATAAAAAATATAGTTTAATCTGTCATTTTACATTGTAGAATATAAGTCTTTTTAAACTCCATTTTTATTTTTTCAATTTTAGATTCAAAAGAAAAAAATATTAAGTTTATTTTATGTTATTTATATAGTTGTTATTAGCATTATTATTAACTTTTTTCAATTATTATTATCATTATCATTATCAATATCATTATTATTATTATTATTGTATTTCATGTCCAAATAAGATAAAGAAAACCACTTGGGGATCAACTAGCCATGCTTTCACGGTTACAGTAGCATCTTTCACCAAAATATTAACATCTCTCATAACATGCCAAAATTAATTCAAATTTTTCATTGTATCATTGACCAAAACGCCTGCCACTATATTACAAAAATTAGTGAGTCCAAAAAAAAACTGCCACCATCCTGTCCACACTAGTCCAACAATTTCACCAAAATATACCAAGAAAAAACCTACTTGAGAAAGTAATAACCAGAGCATCATATTTGTTCAAAAGCCATTTAAAAATTCCCTCATAAAACTTTATCATTTGTCTATATGACATTTCATACACAACAAAAGAGGGTGGGAAGTCCACTAATATTAAGAAAGAAGAAGAAAATAGAGGAAGAAATATGCTTGAAGGAGAGAAAAACACAAGAAGGGGGTTGAATTGGGATCTTAAAACTCAATGAAAAGAACACGTTGGTTTTTATCCTGGTTCGTTTGAACTCAAACTACTCCAGTCCACCCGCCAAGGTGATTTCGCCTCTCTCCAACGAGGTCTTAATCCACTAATCAATCTTGATTACAAATCTACTTTGACAACCGTCAAAGCCTTCTTGAGTATAAACTACAACCCGATATTTATCAAGGAAATACTTTAAATAATGTCTGAATAAAATCGTACAATAGTGTTTCTTAATAAATAGTATCACCATACAAGTGATATTTTACACAGTTGGAATGTTGAACGTTTGTGGATGGAAGATGATAGTAGCGTTACTGTACGTGAGAAAATCGTTGCGTGAATTCTTCTTTCGTCTTCTTTATACAGGCCATGCAACAGTGACATAAGAAGTTGCTTTTGGAATGTTCATTACACGAATTAGTTATCTTTCTATACCATGAGATTCTTGTCTCCTTATAGCCGTTACTTTTGATTTGCCTTTGATAAACTGTAACGCTTCAGAACTTCTTACATCAGAGGATGAATGTTACCATTGAGAGTCCCTTACAGCTTGTATCATAACTTTACAGATCAGAGTATCAGAGGTCATGTTTCACAGTGTTGGTGCATTCAGAAGTTGTAACAGAACTTCTTCATATAAGTGTGTCACGTAGATTTGCTTCTAAGAAGGATGTGTCTGAATATATCATTATACTTTCATCTTCTATGCTCGCATAATCAGAACTTCTAGTGATGTTTTATGCTCCTTACATCAGAACATCTTTTTCACATTAGAACTTCCCTACATATAAAGATACTTTTATTAGCAAGCATATTTGTTCTTTATATAAATCATGTGTTTGTCATCATCAAAACTCTTATAGGGATGTAGAACCAAATTATGTTATAACAATCTCACCCTTTTTGATGATGACAAAAACTTGTATATTTTGATGAAATATAAAGAACAAAAATTAAAAGGCTCCCCCTGAGTAGAATACTCAGATAGCGAGAAAATAAAATACTTCCCTAAATATCTTCTGATCAAGCTTATGATAGGAGTCAAGATCTTCTTATCAAGCTTCTGATAGGAGTCAAAATATCTTTCATTCTCCCCCCTTTTTGTCAATAATCAAAAAGTGGTAAAGACTCTATTTGACTTGCTTTGATAGAAGTTGCTTGAACAGATGTGACATCCTCTTCTGAATTCAACTGAGATCTTTAGAGAGATTCCGATGTTGTATTTTCATTACCGTTCCCAATAGTTTCAGAGCCAATAACCTTTTCTTTTTGATTGCTTCTGAAACCTGCGAATTCTCCAGATTTAAATTCAGGTTTTGGAACATATGCTTTCTTCCCGTCATGTGTAGAGAGCATCCAAAATCCAGATGTTAAAACATGTGTTTCAACCTTGCTGTTAACAATATCTGCAACATAAATGATTTTATCCTTTGGTACCCATATCTTGCAAGTATGTTTTATATCATGTGTTTTCCCAGAAGTGAAGTGAGAATAGAGGGGTGTGCATTTAATAACCAAATCCTTAACTTTCTTAGGTTGGGATACTTTATTTCAAGGGTTCAAATGCATCATTTTGACCTAAATTCATGTCTCAAAACATTCCTCAAGTTCAATTGGTTGACAGTTGAATTTCAGTTAACTGATGAAAAGTCAACTATACAACTGAAAAGTCAAACTTTGACTTTTTGGTCAAAATTAAGTCTCAAAGATCTCAATTCATCAAGACATGTCAAAATATGAAACTTTTTCATCAAGAAATCAAAAAGTCAAGATTTCATTTTGAAAAGTCAAAATTTCTAAACTTAGAAATTTTTCTAAGTGTTGGAAAATTCATATTTTTTCATAACTTTGAGAAAAAATTTCACCATGATGCAAGATGATTAAAAGGAAACTTCTAACATGAAAGTTGTAGATCTCAATGATATATAAAACATTTTAGAACACAATTTCTTCTAGAAATGCATGTATTTCAAGTTATGATTTTAAGAATACATGTTCATGAAACTTGGAAACTTAGTGAAATTTTGCCCTAGTTTAGACAGGATTTTGACCTAACTTCATGGCAATTTTTCACATAGTTCCAAGATGAATTTTAAAGTATGTCCAACATAGAGGTTGTAGTGGATGTTACAAGTTTTCCAAAATGTCCAAGAACTCATTAAGATCATACTTGAGCAAGGAGAATCGAAGGCAAAAAGTTAGGGTTTTCAAACTTTAATTACAAGTCATTTCTTGATGAACACATGAACCAAATCCATTTTAGGTTGCATAATATTTTCTTTGCAGGCCTCAAACATGTTTGCCACTCTATAATTAAATGCTTACACAACTGATAGAGCCATTGTCCAAGCATTTGAGCCATTATCCATGTTGCATTTCCATTTATGGCACAAAGTTACCATTCCATTCTTGAAAAGTTGCTTTAATCACAAAGTCAACTTTTCTTGAGCTTCTAACTTGTTCTTTCTGCACACACAACCTCTATAAACCAAAAGCAATGTGTCTAAGGCCTCTTGGAACTCAGAACATGCTTGTACAATACTTGGAGATTTGTCTTTTCACTTTTCTTCAAAAGCAAGTTATAGAGCCAAAAGGCTAAAACTCAGAAGTCTTGAGTGCATTTGATCTAAAACCTTTTCCATACATATACGCAAGTCTATTTCAAGCAAAGGCACGATTTGAAACACTCCAAAACTCCCTCTAGCCAGAAATTGCCTCAAAACATAATTTTTGTGCAAGTTCTGACTTTACATATCAAACTTCCATTTCCCTTGTGCATTTCTTGGCCTTTCACTTCCAAAAGCTCCTACATATCAAATACAACTCATCCCCATCCTTATTGTAGAATTGTAACACCATTTACCATAAATTCCATAACCAAAAAATAGGGGTCTATAACTTGACTTCTCCAGGCCATTTCATCCACTCTCAACTCAAGCTAAGCATTGCATTAGCTTCCTAGAGACTCAAGGAAGCTAACCTGGTCATTGTAGCACCTTGAATCAAGCTCAAACTCATTTCATGATTTCCAGTTTTGAGGTATATTTTTTGAACTTCTATCTTCTCATTTAGGCATTGTTAGGTTTGCGTTTGTGAAGATAAAATATAGACATCATCGCCTTGAAGTTGTACATGTCCATAAATTTCATTTATATTGATTGAGCTAGGAGAATTTTAGGATTGAACTTTCTGAAATATTTAGGTCAGAATTTGGTACTTTCAAAAATTATCATTCATCTTTGATTTATAGCTTATGATATTTATATGGTTGTATTCAGGACATAATTTATGTTACATATATATTGTTTTGTCAATATTAACGGATGTATAGTCACCCCAGTGGTAAAGCACGCACCTGTTAACCTTTGGGACCTGGCTTCGAGCCCCAGTGGTACCCTTTTGTTCTATTTTTTCACATTTCCTCTCTTTTTGTTCCATACAGTAGCGCTGGGCCTCCCCCCTCTGGGCTTTTGTTTTTTTCTAACTTATGACCCCCTGCCTATGTTTACACCCCTGGCCCAAATTTTATTTGTTTCATTTATTTATTTTCTTATTTTATTTTATTTGCATTTCATTTTTTTCTTCATTATTTTTATTATTATTATTATTATTGTTATTACTTTTATTAATAAAAAATATAAAAATATTTTTATTTATTATTTACATTTATATATGTTATTTTCTCCATAAAACAAAAAGACTAAAAAAATATTTTTCTTAACAATTAATTTCTTTTTTTCTTAAATAATAAATATTTAGACTTAGGTTTAATTATCATATTATTTTATTTTCTTAATTAAAATTAACTTAGAATTTAGGTTTCTTTAAATTAATTAATTTCTTATTTTATTTTTATTAATTAAAAACCTTTTTCACAAAAAAAAAAACCATTTTTAACTTAATTTCTTTCTTAATTAGTTTAAACTTAGTTTTGTTTAATTTTTAATTAATCATCTCTTTCAATTAGGTTAAAACCCCTTTCATAAAAATCGAAGCAAAAATCATTTTCTCTTTCCATTTGCATTTGTACATTATTATTTATTCAATTCTTGTACATTTATTCAATATGGTTGTAATAATTGATTAGGTTTAATTTTATTGCAAAATCCCCATCTGTATACCCCCTCCCCTAATGATGTAATAGCTTAGTAATTTTACTTTTCGTAATTTATCGCTTTATATAAATGCTAGTAATTAGGGTTTGTATGGAAAGACTAAAATCAACAAGTAGCAAACCCTGATTCAAGACAAAACCATGCATGTAAATCAAACTCATTTACACACTTGCACCCTTAGGGTAATTCCACTTTGTTTCCTTATAAAATGGCCATGTTATGCATGTGAGATGTCTTAGCAAAAAGCAATCAAAAATACAAGATCATAGTCCCTCGATGACGCTATTTATGTTGTCTTTCAAAATGATCTTAGTCCCTCAAAGAGAAATGCTAAGATATCTCACAACATTGCTATCATGGTTATACAATGACCCATGATCGCCCTTTTACATCCAAAGATAAGGCTTCTTATCAATCAATGGTAAGATAGCAATATCAAAAGAAAGAAAGAAATGAACTAAGACTTTTGAGTAGGTAGATTGTTCCTAGTTGCTTACTCATTTTCAAATCAAACATCCTTGCTAAATTTCCAAACAAACACCAACACTTTCAAAAACACTTTCAAAACATTTTCCAAACATGAAACATTTTCAAAAGATCAACACTTTGTATACATTCTTACGAACGAGAACTATTACAATGATTTCCTAAACGATGGTGCCTTTTCAAAATACTTTCAAAAAACATACAAAGCACATTTTAAAACAAAAGCAAGTGTCTAGAAAGGAACTAAGAGCCCATAGATAACTATGGATGAAAAGAGTGTTAATACCTTCCCTTTTCATAATCTACCCCTCGAACTCAAGAAATAATCTCAAAGGTCTTTCCTTTTGGATAAAAGAAAAGTCGGTGGCGACTCTTGCTAACCGCAACATTTGCAATAAAATGCAAAACACCAAGTCAGTTCTCCCACCGTATCACAGAAATGGCGACTCTGCTGGGGAAAATCTTAAAAGTGGGGTTATCTTAGGGCTAGATCACCTTTATTTTCTTTCATTGTTTGACTTGATTGCTTTACATTTTGGTTCCTTGTTTGGGCTTGTTTAAATCCTCTACACGGATTTGGGATACCTTATAGGTAAGTAGCAATACATTGTGGAAACTGTGCGGGGTATACCAACATGGTCTAAGCAATTGCTACGTTAGTGTGACATATTTCTGGGTATCGGTAGCCCTTGAGTAGTCAAGGAGAACACGGGGCCGCTGAGTTATGTCATGAAGCACTAACTGACTTTTAGAACCTTTACTTGACCAACTTGGCCATTAGGACGTAGTGAGATAACCGGCTTTGGTGCAGTCCTAAGTTGGTTGATACTCGATACTAATTGAGGTTTGGCTTCTTGGGACATTTCAGTCACCGTAAAAGAGGCTTACGCTGAAACAATGCCCGAGAAGACAGATAAGTAATATTGGGATCCCTTTTCTAGGACAGGTTTGAGCCAACTAAACTTCAAGAGGGTACTTACCTATGAGACTCCATGCAAGCCTAAACCTAAGGTCTTGTTTTCCTTGCTTGTATATACTTACTTGTACATGACATCATAAACATCATAACATCATACTCATTCTCACTAACCATTTCAAGGATTTTTGGGATTTATCTTTGTTCTATTTTGTAGGACATGGCTTCTATCCGCAGGAATACTATCCAAGTCAATCTCGTAAAGATTCCTCCTCAACTCAAAGAGTTAGCATCAAGGGTACCTTAGGACTCTTTATTCACCGAAAAACATGGTCACCTAAAAAAATTGGTTACCTCCAACACTGATGAAGATATGATGAAGGTGCTCTTCCAATTCTTTGATCCTCTACACCATTGCTTCACTTTTCCCGATTATCAACTTGTGCCTACTCTAGAAGAATTCTCCAAACTCTTGAGGATTTCCATTCTCAATTAACTATCCTTCAACGGTACGGAAAGTGATCCAAAACCTGAGGAGATTGCCCAAGCACTACACTTGCAACAATATGATGTCACAACTAATTGGGAAACAAGGAGGCCTGTCGAAGGTTTCTTGGCCAAGTTCTTGTTTGAGAAAGCTCAAGATTTTTGGAACTCCTTGGACTTACAAGCTTTTGAAGAAATTGTGGCCCTTCTCATATATGGGATGGTTTTGTTCCCAAATTCTGACTAACTCATAGATGTAAACGCTGTCAAAATCTTCATGTCTCACAATCCAGTGCCTACTTTGTTTGGAGATATCCTACATTTCTTTCACTATCGCACTATGAGGAAAAGAGGGATCCTCATGTGTTTCACTCCTCTCTTGGCAAGATGGTTTCTTTCACATCTTCCCCGATCTGTGTTGAAGAATGAGCAAGGTTTGAGGAGGTCCCATAGGTTGATGATTCTCAAACATTCAGATGTTCATTGGTGTTCCCGCTCCTTGGAAAATGTTACTATCATCGACCGTTATGGAGAATTCCCCAATGTACCCTTACTTGGAATTAGAGGAGGTGTCACTTACAACCCCTGCTTAGCCTTACGACAGTTTGGTTATGCCCGAAGGGATGGTCCACATGAGATGCTCATTCGAGGAGTGGTATTCGACTACGAGAGCGATGATAAAAGTTACTGTCAGAGGTTTATATGAGCCTGGAGGATGGTAAGCAAAATGGATAGCAAGACACTGAGGCACAAGAATTCCATTCCCCTTGAACCTTACCTTAAGTGGGTACGGGCTCGTTCTCATAAACTTGTGATGCCTTATCCCTCCATCTTACCAGTTATCATGGAGTCTGTGGTTGAAGGAGATATCCCGTACACCGTCCTCCACCCTGACATGCCTACTTCTCTTGAAGACTTGCAAAAGGGTTGGATTCAGCTGAAGGAAGAACGAGATACTTTCGAAGCTCAATTCTATTCTAGTGAGAAGAGGGTCTTGGAGCTTACAAAGCAGCTACAAGAAGAGCAAAGTGTGAATGCCTACCTTGCGCCGAAGAGGATGCGTTCAATCTTTTTATCTTAGAAAGTTATTTTGTAAGCCCAAGAGGCATGTTGTAATCTTTTCAAACTAATTAATGAAAATTGAAGTTTGTTCACTCTTTTGTCTAAGCAAATTTAAATTTCATAAATCCTTAAAATCATTTTCATATACATCTTCCATGCATCATAACACGACAGGTTTTCGCATAACAGGTTTCCTTATCTTTTTGTTGTTTATTTCAGCAAGATCGATCTAGAGAAAACTGTGAAGGATCTTCAGGCACAAAATTCTCAATTCCAAGAGATTCTACTGGCCCTAGCCAAGGGGCAGCAAGATATAATGGCATTGCTGGCAGTTAAGAAGAAGCCCAAGAAGAAAGCTCTGCTCAACATGGGTAGAAGGTTCAACGAGTCAGTTCGTCAGATCCCGGTAGTGTAAGACTCATCTGAAGAAGACAAGAATCAGATTGGTGAGGTCAAGATTACCCATGCTGACCGTGTTAATGATCAAGTGTATAATGATGATTATTTTGACAAGCAGTATCCACCCGCCGATGTCAAATACAAGCAGTTAGAAGACAGATTAAAGGCTATTGAAATCCAAGTCATCCACGGTTTAGATTTTGATGATTTTGGTTTGATCTCTGGGGTAGTCATTCCCCACAAATTAAAAATACCA
This sequence comes from Vicia faba, assembly GCA_948472305.1. Taxonomy (NCBI): domain Eukaryota; kingdom Viridiplantae; phylum Streptophyta; class Magnoliopsida; order Fabales; family Fabaceae; genus Vicia; species Vicia faba. Next base: position 1,216,148,067 of record OX451735.1, read on the forward strand.
GTCTTTGCAAAGTACGATAGACTTTCTTGTCCAAAACCTCACCTGAAATCCTATGTGCGCAAGATACAGCTGCACACTGCTAATAAGAAACTCTGGGTTTACTTTTTCCAAGAGAGCTTGGCCGGAACGCAACTTCAATGGTTTTATCAGTTAGATGGTTCCTGTATCAATACCTGGGAAGATTTAGCTACTGCATTCTACCATCAGTACCATTATAACACCGACTTGGCGCTAACAAGGGTTCAGTTACATGATATGACAATAGGAAAGAATGAAGGATTTAAAGAATATGCACAAAAGTGGAGAGACCTCACCAGTAAGGTTCAACCACCTTTGACTGATAGAGAGCACATTGACATGTTTATGGGCACTTTATCTGGTCCATTATTTAATCTATTAGTTGGTTGTTCCTCTACCAGTTTAACTGAATAAATTCTAACCGGTGAAAGAGTTGAAAGCATCATCAAAAGTGAGAAGATCTTCGTGGCATCTGCCTCCACTTCCAATCCTGTCAAGAAACCTTTTCCTGCAAAGAAAGAAATCAATGATGTTTACGTGGCAAGGGCCCGTACCAAGAAGAATGATCATCCGTCTGTCAATGATGTCTGAATCTCCAATCCAACTCATACTCAAAGACCATCTGCAAATCATCAATGTTTCAAAACTCTGAGAACACAATTTACGAGGCTAGACATGTCGTTATCTCAAGCCTTACAACACTTGCAAAGGCTAATTTGGTGATGTAACACGGTGGGAGAATTAACTTGGTTGTTTTGTGATTTATTGCAAATGTTGCGGTTAGCAAGAGTCGCCACCGACTTTTCTTTTATCCAAAAGGAAAGACTGAAAAGAACAGGAAAGACCTTTGAGATATTTTTCTTGAGTTCGGGGGGTAGATTATGAAAATGGGAGGTGTTAGCACCCTTTCCATCCATGGTTTTCCATGGGCTCTTAGTTACTTGCTAGATCACTTGCTTTTGTTTGAAAATGTGTTTTATGTGGTTTTTGAAAGTATTTTGAAAAGGCACCATCGTTACACAAACTTTGTAATGATTCTCGTCTGTAAGAATGTATATAAAGTGTTGATCTTTTGAAAATGTTTTCAAGTTTGAAATATGTTTTTGAAAGTGTTGGTGTTTGTTTTGAAAATAGCAAGGATGTTTTGGTTTGAAATTGAGCAAGAAACTAGGAATAATCTACCTACTCAAAAGTCTTTCATGTTTATTTCCTCTTTCCCTTGACATTGTTATCTTACCGTTGATTTGGTAAGTAACCCTATATTTGGATGTAAAAGGGACGGGCGTAGGTCATCGTATAACCATGATTAGAAATGTTGTAAGATATCTTAGCATTTTCTTTAAGGGACTAAGATCATTTTTGAAAGGCAACTTTGATAGCGTCATTGAGCGACTATGATCTTGTATTTTGCTTGTATTTGCTAAGATACCTCACATGCGTAATATGGCCATTTTATAAGGCAACAAAGTGGATTTACCCTAAGGATGTATGTGTGCAAGTGTATTGGTTTACATGCTTGATTAGGATTTTCTAAGCATTGATTTTATCTTCCCATACAAACTCTAATTACTAGCATTTGTATATAAAGAATTAAATTGCGGAAATTAAAATTACTACGCTATTACATCATTAGAGGAGGGGGTGTACAAATTACAAATGGGAAATTGCAAGAAAATTAAATCTAAATAATTATTACAACCATATTGAATATTGTACAAAAATGAGTAAATAAAAATGCAAGAATGTAAATGTAAAAAGAAATGTGATTTTTGTTTGGTTTTCATGAAAAGGGTTTTTGACCTAATTAACTAAAATAAAATAATTAACTAAAAAGAAAATTAAGATTAAGTTAATAAAAGAAAATTATTTATTAAAGAAAACAAGTTTTTTAGGATTTTTGTGAATTTAATTAAACTAGTAAATAAAATAAAAGTCTTAATTTCTAAATTTATTTTAGTTTACAAGAAAATAATATAATAATAATTAAGACTAATTATCTAAGTATTTAAAAAAGAAAATTAATTTATTAAAGGAAATGTTTTTTTGTTCTTTTGTTTTTATGAAGAAAATAAAATATAAATGAGCATTTTTTAAATATGCAAATAAATAAATAAAATATTTTTTGATTTTTTGTCATTAATAATAATAATAATAAAGAAAATATAAAATGAAAATAAAATAAAAAAAGAAAGAAAATAAAATAACAAAGAAAAATAATGGGCCACGGGTGTAAACAATAAGGCAGTGGGTCAGAAATAGAAGGAAAAAAAAAGCAAGACCCAATTATTTGGAGGCCCAGGCGCCTGTCTTTTGGAACAAAAAAGAGTAAATGTTAGAAAAATAGCAAAAGTGGCAGCGCTGGGGCTTGAACTCACGCTCTTGACCATAAACACGCGCTGCCTTTATCACTGGGGTGGCTATACATCCGTTAACTTAACTGAAATGATAAATATATAATACAAAATGAGTCATGAATACACTTCATCTTCAACCTCCAGCCAAAGGACTTGTAACTTCATCATTTCTCAACCATTCATAAAACTTCCAACATCAAACTTGTTAGAAATTTTCTCATGATTCTAAATATGTAAATAACTTAAGCTAATTATCAAAAATGAGCATGAATTTATAATGGTACCAAATCCTGACCTAAATATTTTCAGAGGTTCAGATTCAAAATTCTAACTACTCAAGCAACAATAATGAAATCTAAGGACATGGTTAGCTTCAGGACAATGATATCTACATTTCTTATTCATAAATAAACCATTAATGATTCTTGCATGAAGAGTTCAAAGTTAGGAAAACTTACCCCAAAATTGGAAATCGTGTTTTGAGTTTGAGCTTGTTTCAAGTAATGGTGATGATCAGGTTAGCTTCCTTGAGGTCCCAGGAAGCTAATGCAATGATTAGCTTGAGCAATGGATGGCTGAAATGGTCTAGAGAAGTCAATGTGCAGACTATGTTATTTGGTTATGGAAGATGGTGCAAATGGTGTTACAGTCATGTAATAGGGTGTGAGATGAGTTCTAAATGGTGTATGAAAGCTTTGTGATTGAATTTGAGTGAGAATGCACGAGTGAAATATGAGTTTGGAATTCAAAGTCAGAAATGACACAAAAATGGAGTTTGTGTGCAAATTCCAATTTCAGGGAGTTTTAGGGGGTTTCTAGGCTTGTTCGTTCATGTGTTAGATTGCATATAGTTCCCTTATGTATAAGCAAGAGGTTTGGATACTTGAGGTGGTCAGAATCACATGATCATAAGTTATGGGATTTTGACTTGTTTTTGAAGCAAGCTTGACAAGTATGGTTTCAAGGCAAGGTACAAAGCTATCTAGAGTGGTTACCAACTTTAAACATGCTTATGTGACTTTATAGATGAAGCTTGTGCAGAAAGAACAAGTGCAAAGCTCAATGCAAGTTGACTTTTCATAAAGCTTGCTTTATGTAAATGGCAATGGTGCATTTGTGCCATTAATGGAAAATTATCTTGGATAAAGCTTGAATAAAATTGATAATAGCTCAAAAGCAAGTGTAATCTTCTGATTAGGGAGATATTTTGAGGTTAAGAGGCCTGCAAAGCAAGATTGTGCAGCATAGGCTTGAGATTTAAATTCTTGTTCATCACAAATTTTGCCTTGCAAAACAACTTGAGACCCCAACTTCTGGCCTTCGATTCTCCTTGCTCACAAATGATATCAAGGAGTTCTTGGACATTTTGGAAAGCTTGTAATGTTCTCTACATCCCCTCTTTGAATCAATTTTGCAAAATCCAAATGGAACTATGTGAAACTTGGGTCAGAAGTTAGGTAAAAATCCTAACCTAAAATGCTCAAAATTTCACTAAGTGTTTTAGTTTCATGACCATGACTTCATGGATTAATAACTTGAGATACAAGCATTTATAGGAGAAGTTGTGTAAAGAAATGTTTTATATCTCATGGATATCTACAACTTTCATGTTGAAAGTTTCTTTTGAATCATCTTGCATCATGGTGAAAAATTGGCTCAAAGTTGTGAAAAAATATGAAGTTTTCAACACTTAGAAAAATTTCTATGTTTGGAAACTTTGACTTTTCAAAATGAAATATTGACTTTTTGATTTCTTGATGAAAAAGTTTCATATTTTTACATGTTTTGATGAATTGTGATCTTTGACACTTGATTTTGACCAAAAAGTCAAAGTTTGACTTTTCAGTGTACAGTTAACTTTTGATCAATTGACTGAAAAATCAACTATCAATCAATTGATCTTGAGGGATGTTTTGAGTCATGACATTACGTAAAAATGATGTAATTTATTCCTTGAGATCATGTTTCCAACCAATCAACTATTTGCTAGGCCAAAAATCAGAAATTGCCCTTTCCCAATCAAAACCCTAATTTTAACCATTTTGCCCTTTTGATGATATGATCAAATTTCTTGAGGAATTGTGGTCCAAATTTGATCAAATGACATATATGAGTTCATAATGTTGATATGGATAAAAAATTATGAAGTTTGACTGTAAATTGACCACAGTTGACTTTTTCTCTAATATAATTGATTTTTAAGTCAACTGCTCAATTGACTGAGCAAAAATATGGTCCATGGCTTGAAACTTGACATGAGTAATATTGGAGGTCCATAATGATCCATGAAGTTCATATGAGGCATTAAAAGTTCAATTATCCTTATGCAATCTCAAACCCTAATTTCAGTCATCAGTGCTTAAGGAGGTGTCTTGAGCTGATCAACCCTTGTGCAGTCTTAAACAAAAGGAGATCTTGTGAGAAAATACTTGATAAATGAGAGGGAAAATTTAGGGGTATAACAGGTGACATTACACGATCCTCCTTCCAACCCAGATACCTCTTCGACAAAGTATAATCTGAACGCTAAATGTGCTTACCACTTAAGTAGCCCCGGGCATGAGACTGACTGTGATACGGTGGCAGAACCGACTGTTTTTACTGGTTTGCATTGTGTTTTTGTTCACAAAATGTCACAGTAAGCAAGAGTCGCCACCGACTTTTATTTCATCCAACAAAGGAAAAGGAAAAAGAACAGAAAAAACCTTTTTTCGAGATATTCTGAGTGCGGGGGGGTAGATTATAGAAAGGGAAGGTGTTAGCACCCTTTCTATCTATAGTTATCTACGGGCTCTTAGGTACTTGCTCATTTTTAAAATTGCTTATGTGTGATTGTTTTGAAAAGTTTTGCTTCGTGATAATCCTTGTATCAGTCCTCAAGGATGTGACAAAGTTTGTTTTGAAAATTTGTTTTGAAAAGTGTTTGTGTGAAAAGTTTTTATTGAGCAAGTACTTAAGATTCTACCTACTCGAAAAAAGATTATTTGTTCTCGTTTCCTTTAGACAGTGCTATCCCATTATTAAGGAATAGGTAGCACCATCGTTGGAGTTGTAAGGGACTATCGAAAGGGACGAAATGGTCATTGAAGGCAACATGTAAGGATACCTTAGCAGTTCGACGAGACTGTCACCATATATTCGTAGGCAACATCGAGGGACAAGATCATTTCACGTAGGCAACTCGAGGGACATTGAGGGACTATGATATTTATGATGACTTTTAGATTGAGGGTCTTTTGCTAAGATATCCCTACGTTCGAGGGACACAACCATTATTTCCGAGGCAAACAAGTGAGGCAAACCCTAGGAGTGAGCATGTGCGAGTGTAATTTTCAGTTAATTTATCTTTGCACATTAGGTGATCTACCGTTTTAATTTTCTAGACATTCTTGCCATACAATCCTATTAGCCATGCATCTAGACAGTTAAAGGTTGCAGGAATTTAAAGTACGAAAAATAAAACCTAGCTATTACAAGGCTTCGGGGAGGGGGATTAATTACATAATCAAAAATCAGGGATTTAAACAGTAAATAAAACCCTAGTTTAAAAGACTATTACAACCTCGGAGCAATTACAAAAATATAATGAAAAGCACGTACGACAAACGTAAATGCGAGAAATTAGGGTTTTGACCCTTGAAAACCAAATTGAATTTAATTAAAGGAAAAAAAATCATTTTTTGTCATTTTTATTTAAGGAAATAAAGAATAAATTGCAAAATATCCTAATCACTAATTAAGTTTTAATTATGAAAAATCATTAAATTAATGGAAAAAAACAATCAACCTATTTTTGTGTTTTTATTTTGAGAAGGAATTAAAATTAAGAATTAAACCTAATTTCTATTTGATTTTAATTATGAAAAAAATATTTAAGTTAACCTAATTAAACTAATTAATGCAATTAAATATTTCATGAAAAAAAAGACTAAACCTAATATTGTTTGTGATTTTCGGATTTTTATGTTTTGATTAAAAATGATTTTTGGAAAATAAATAAAATAAATAAATTAAAACAATAAAAAGAATTGAAATAAAATAAAAAAGAAAAGATTGGGCCTGTGTGGTAGAATGCAGACTGGGGGGTGCATTGCCAAATTGTTAGGCCCAAAATGGTTGGCCCATGTTTCTTGCGTGTGATCCCATGTGGATTAGCTTCAGAGAGTGCACCATGGGCTGCTGTGGTTGGACCCTGGATTTGGACCAAGGGATGATCCAAAGGGTAGGATTTGTGAGCGTATGATGGACGCATGGAATGGTGATGTACTGAATCTGCAGTAAATTGTTAGGAAAATAAAAAAAGTGTGAATTAATAACTAGAAACCTAACTCTGATTAATTTACAAGTTAATTATGAAATAAAATCAATATTGATTAAATCAAAACAACTTTTATGTCAAAAATTATTTTAATTAATTGAAAGCCTAAAACTAATATTTAATGACTTTTTTGTGATTTTATATGTTAATTAAATTAATGATAGAAAACAAATCAAATGAAAAATAAATAAATGAAAAGGGTTAGAAAAGAAAATAGTCAAAAAGTGAAAAATGCATGGGGTGGGTGATGAACCCATGCCCCTTGGGTCACAGTTAGGCGCCTCATCCACCAATCCAAGCTATTGTTTATGATTCAAACATGTTCTACGTAACAACAAGAACTCATTTGGACAGTTAATAAACATTAGCAATGCATGAAATTAATTATATGAATGTTTGAAAGAAAAGCAAATCGGAGAAGATGAGTATGCTTGTTTCAAGCATCAATGGCCATGACTTTCGACCTATTCTTACCCTTAGTTACCTCAGGAATGATTTGTAATTGGTGGCTTGAACTGAAAGTGGCTGGATGTTGAGGGTGTATGGAAGGCGTTTGATGATGTAGCACATTGGATTCACCTGAAACAAACAAGAAAATAATAAAATGCACACGCCTGGGATCAAACCCAGGACATGTGCATCAAAGGCATTCCTTCCAACCATCTGCGCTAGCGTGTTAACTTGTAAGCCTAATAAACAAACAAAAACAAAAGCCAAGTCAAATACTCTGCCAGCTCCAAACACATGAACTTTCAAACGGGCCAGTCACATTTTGCCACGCCATTATCTTCTTCACTGATTCTGGCGTTTTAGAAAGAAGACTTTTACCTACAGACGTTCATTGTAGGTATAACCCTGCATATTTCAAAAATTGTATACAAGAAAGATAAATGAAATGTAATGGTACCAATCAACTCGTCTCATCCTCACGAGAATCATGGTACCTGATTCAAGACCTAATTTTGCCTAAACTGAAAACCCCTAAAACGAACACAGAAACCCTAGCAATGGCAACATCATGTACAAGCATCAAAAATGCAATTAAATGGCATGGTTAGCTTGCAAACATGATGACAAACACGAATATAACAATCCAAAGTGATAATGATGCAAGAATCGTGATAATCGAATTAAAAAAATTCCAAACCGTGTGAGTTACAGTTGGTGATTCTGAGTGCTTCAAGCCTAGCAATTGATCCCATTGGCTTCTGGGAAAGTCCAACAATGGATTAGCAACGTTGGAATGGTCTGAATTGATCTCTAGATGCATAAACAATCTAACACTTTTTGTCACTTTTTTTAGTTTTGTTCTATGCCTCTCACGACCTCTAACCCTTGTTTTTTGATCTGGAATTCTTCATTATATAACCTAGACTGAATTAGGTTAACAAACTTAGAATGAATCTTTATATTTATCCAAGATTTGATTTGATTTTCAAGCTATATGATATGTTCCTATTTTGAGCCAAATAATGCCTTTCTTGTACCAATTGTCCTTAACTCGAATTGATCTTGTAAACTCAGCATATCTTGATTGCTAATCTGTCAAAAAAACAAATCAAATCATATCTTTATTAATTTTCATCATTTATTTGATTTAATCCACTTTTTAATTAATGAAAAATCAAAATAAATTAAAAAAATGAAGCACATAATGGGTGAGTGAACATTTGAGTCGTGTACCACATTATAATTGAGGTGCAAGCATAAAAAGTTGGTCCCATTTAGCAAAAAATGCAAATTTGGGCATATTTGACTTTTGGCAATTTTGCAAAAAATGGTCAACTTGGCCAATGTATAACTCTCTCAATTTTGACCCTAGAAAGGTGTTCTTGGAATTTTTAGAAATCTTAGGATGTCTCCTAAATAAACCTTTTAGTCTCATCTCAATTGAGTCTTCCATGTTCATGTATGAAGCTTTGACCCAAAAGGTGTTTTTGTTGACTTTCCAAAAGGACCTATAATGTCAAAATTCATATCTTTTTGTGAGTGCATATTTTGGACTTGGGAGCTGAAGATGAATTGTATGGAATTTCATCTTCTTCAAAATTAGCTTTGGATGGGTCATTTCTGATAAATTATGAGAAATTTATGCTTGGTCAAAGTTGAGTTAACTTTTTCTACAAAACCCTAATTTAGCAACTTTTAGGTTTTGATGAATTGTGAGCAATCCTTGAGGAATCATGATCGACCCTTGATAAAATGATGGATAATACTTCAAAATGAAGATGTTGACCAAAAATCTTGAAGTTTGACTATAATTGGGCCACAATTGACTTTTGACCTAGTACAATTGATTTTCAGGCATTTGAGCAATTGACTGAGCAAACTTCTTCTACAAGGCTTGAAACTTGGCATGGATGATCTTGAGAACATATTAGGACAATGGTGAGAATTTGAGTCCTTTGTGGTTCACACATCTTGATGAATATGGAAACCCTAATTTGAGGTATACTGCCTTAGGAGAGAGTTTGTCTGGTCAACTCTTGAACTTCCTTGAGCAAATTGGGGACCTCGCTTGACATTTGTTGAGTAAAATGAGAGGGAAAATTTTGGGGTATCACAACTGCCCCTGTTCAATCTTCTTAAACCTGAGGATGTAGATTGGCTCGTCTGCCTTTCGTGATCTGAAGGTGGAAGATGATTGAACACTAGAGTGCCCAGAAATTTGCACTCGCATGAAGTGGCACTTGATTTGTGATATCGGGAATGGGCTTACATATGTCATTCGGAGGTCAATGATGGAAGATTATCGGGGATGGGCTTAAAGATGCCGTCCGAAGAGGTTTCAATCGTATAAGAGGTTCCTTTGCGAGCACCCGTATACCTTTTGTTGAGGAGGACTTGGCTGGGGAATGCTGGTTTCTGTCTTGGGAGAAATAGAGTTTTAGGAGCTTCGGTTATCCTTTACTCTACTGGGGAATTAACTCCGGCTTGGGGAAGCAGAAGTGAACTACGTATCTGGTTGGGGTATATGCTTCACCGCGACTTACTGGAGAGATGCGAAACCAATCGTGTTTGATCGGGTCCCAGTCTTACAGTGTTGTGGACTGTTGTCTGGAAATAAGAGGGGAAGAACCAGGATAGTAAGGTTATGAGAAGGAACCTAGGTAGTAGGGTTACTTCGACATGAAAGCCTGGATAGTAGGGCTGTGAGAAGGAACCTGGATAGTAAGGTTACTTCGACATAAAAGCCTGGATAGTAGGGCTGTGAGAAGGAACCTGGATAGTATGGTTACTTCAATATGAAAGGCTGGATAGTAGGGTTGTGAGAAGGAACCTGGATAGTAGGGTTACTTTGATATGAAAGCCTGGATATTAGGGCTGTGAGAAGGAACCTGGATAGTAGGGTTACTTCGATATGAAAGGCTGGATAGTAGGGTTGTGAGAAGGAACCTGGATAGTATGGTTACTTCGATATGAAAGCCTAGATAGTAGGGCTGTGAGAAGAAACCTGCATAGTAGGGTTACTTCGACATGAAATCCTGGATAGTAGGGTTGTGATAAGGAACCTGGATAGTAGGGTTACTTAGATATAAAAGCCTGGATAGTAGGGTTGTGAGAAGGAACCTGGATAGTAGGGTTACTTTGATATGAAAGCCTGGATAGTAGAGTTGTGAGAAGGAACCTGGATAGTAGGGTTACTTTGATATGAAAGCCTGGATAGTAGGGATGTGAGAAGGAACGTGGATAGTAGGGTTACTTAGATATGAAAGCCTGGATAGTAAGGTTGTGAGAAGGAACCTGGATAGTAGGGTTACTTCGATATGAAAGCCTGGATAGTAGGGCTGTGAGAAGGAACCTGGATAGTAGGGTTACTTCGAAATGAGTTTGGGTAAAACTGCAGAGGGAACCTGAATAAGGTTGCTTTGTGATGAGTTTGTGTAAAACCTCAGAACGAACCGGGGTAAGGTTATTAGTTTGTGCAAAACTTCAGGATGAACCAGGGTAAGGTTTCTTTTGTCGCACCGATGATTACTCTTGTTTAGCTTCGAGTGTTGATCATGGACTTGCTGGAAATTGTTGATAATAAATGTCTTTCCTGAAAGAAATACAGGGTTAGTTATGTGTTATGCATGAGATGCATTGTGATGAGGTTCTCAAAATAACTGAGATTATTTTATATGTAATGTATGCACATGTCATGATGTATGAACATTAAATGCTCGTAATAATCTGAGTCCGGGAAAATAAATCCCTGACTGCTATTTGGAGAGTATGAGAAATGGTATTCTTGACTGCTGTAAAAACCCATAGTTCCTCTACTTCTGTTGGGGATGGTGAATAAAAGATGACTAGGTGGGGATTCATGTCCATTTGGCTGGTGAATATTCTTCCAGAAGAGACCCTGTTTGAGGATAACTCTGCGGGGAATAACTCTATTAGAGAGGAGATACTATGTTGATAGATCTGCTGATTTGGAGAAATAAACTCAGCTGGGGAGAAATTACCGTTGTCGGTGATAACGAATTCTGTTGGAGATTGAATTTCTTCTTGTGAGAGAAATAAACTCTGCTTGGGGAAATATTTACTGACTCACTCGCGACTGTGAACCTCAGTTGGGGAGAGATATGTCCTGTTCGGGAAAGCTAACATCACTGTCTTTGGATACTTTTTACTCTATGGGGAGTGTATGTTCCACTACTCCTGTTCTCCAGCTGGCTCTATCCCGGTACTTGATGGGCAGAGTAACTGTAAAGTTTGGGCACTTCTTATTTTTTCCTTGTTCTTGTAATTACGAGTAATTGTCCTTTGTTTCTTGTGCAAATATTTATGAGCAGCAATCATTTTCAAATGCATATATCAAAAATGAATCATTGGACGTTCTTGCAAAACAAAATAGAAAAAGAAAAACAAATTGAAATTTCTTGTGAAAATGAATTGTATTGATTTTTGCAATTGGCCTATAATAGGCATTTTTGTACAAAGAGGTTGACGTCCTAGTAAGAGAACACCGCCGAAAGAAATTATAATTTGTGTAAAAGAAATAAAAAACAGCTATGTGAAACAACCCCATTGGGTTCCAACTCTGCTACTGCCTTTATATCTTCAAGCGTTTCATCACTTTGCTACTTAGTCAAAGGTGGATCAAATTGATTGGCGCTGTCCGAGCTTGATAGCTGATACCGAAGCCTGGTTACGAGACAATCCAATGAGACATAGTGTTACGCTTCGATCCCTAATTTTTCCCTGAACCGCCCTTTCGGGTTTTCAGTCCACCGGGATACCCTTTTTTGCCCAAGTCGCCTTTTCAGGTTTCCGACTTGCCGGGTGTACAGTTTTTTTCATTTTCATCCCTTACTTTTACCTGAACCCTTTTGGTTCGCTGGGAAGCCCTTATTTTTTCCTAGGCCAGTCAACCTAGCGGGTCTGTGATTATGCGTAGTATCTTTTCACTATGTCTGCATTGACGGGGTGAGGAAGGTCGTCACCATCCATGGTGGTTAGAATCATAGCTCCTCCCGAGAAAATGTTCTTAACCACAAATGGCCTTTCGTATGTGGGGGTCCATTTTCCCCTGGGATCACCTTGCGGTAGTATGATGTGTTTGATCACTAGATCCCCGACTTAATATTCTTGACGTCTGACTTTCTTGTTAAATGCCTTGATCATTCGCTTTTGATACGTATGACCATGACAGATAGCAGTAAGTATCTTTTCATCGATTAGATTCAACTGATCAAGTCGGGTTTGGATCCAGTCGCCTTCGTTCAAACCCGCATCCTTCATAATCCTGAGAGAGGGTATCTGGACTTTGATGGGTAGGACTGCCTCCATGCCATATACCAAAGAGTAGGGTGTTGCCCCTGTCGATGTACGTGCTGAGGTACGGTACCCATGAAGAGCGAATGGTAACATCTCGTGCCAGTCTTTATATGTCACTGTCATCTTCTGCACAATCTTCTTGATGTTCTTGTTAGCTGCTTCAACAGCCCCATTCATCTTCGGCCGGTAGGGAGAAAAGTTATGATGATGAATCTTGAACTGTTTACAGAGCTCGGTGATCATTGTGTTATTGAGATTTATACCATTGTCAGTAATAATTCTCTATGGGACACCATATCGACAAATTAGACTGTGTCGGATGAATCGCGCCATGACGTTCATGGTTACTGTAGCAAAGGAAGCTTCCTCAACCCACTTTATAAAGTAATCAATGGCTACCAGAATAAAGCGATGCCCGTTAGACGTAGTAGGTCTAATCTCGCTGATCATGTCGATGCCCCACATTGCAAAAGGCCAAGGAGTTGTCAAAACATTTAGGGGAACTGGAGGTACATGCACCTTATCAGCATAGACTTGGCACTTATGGCAGGTTCGATAGTGCTGATAACAATCGGCTTCCATAGTGGACCAGTAATATCCTGCCCTTAGGATTTTCTTTGCCATGGTATGTCCACTGGAATGGGTTCTGAAAGTGCCTTCATGTAACTCTGCCATGATCCTTTCTGCCTCGCTCTTGTATACACACCGCAGTAAGGTTGAATCATGGTTACGCTTATAGAGGATCCTGTTGCTAAGAAAGAACTTTACAGCGAACCTTCTCAGAAACTTCTTATCATTAACAAATTCCCTTTCGGGGTATTCTTGAGCCTCAAGATACCTCTTTACCTCGTGAAACCAGGGTTTATCTACTACCTCTTCAGTCTCAATGTCACAGCAATGTGCGGATTCATCCAACCTCTCAATGGTAATCTAGGGAGCTTCATTGTCCCACCTGACTTTGAACATAGAAGACATAGTAGCTAGCGCGTCCGCTAACTGGTTCTCTTCTCGTAGGAAATGTTTAAAGGTTATCTCCTCAAAGTGTGGGAGCAATGTCAGTACATACTCTTTATAAGGAATAAGATTCGGGTGCTTCGTATCCCACTCGCCTTTGATCTGGCTTATCACCAGAGCGGAATCTCCAAATACACTCAAGAAATTAATCCTCAGGTCAATAGCAGCTCGAAGAACCATGATACACGCTTCATACTCTGCCATATTGCTAGTGCAGTTAAAACATAATCGGGCGGTGAACGGAGTGTGACAGCCCTCAGGAGACATAATTACCGCGCCAATGGCATTATCCAATGCGTTTGAAGCTCCATCAAAATACATAGACCATCGGGATCCCTCCTCGGGTCCTTCATCCCGTCCAGGTTCTTTGCAGTCGGTTACCAACATGATATTCTCATCTGGGAACTCGAAATTCGTGGACTGGTAGTCATCCACGGCCTGATGCGCCAAATGATCCGTTAATACACTCCCCTTGAGTGCTTTTTGGGTTGTGTATTGGATGTCGTACTCGGTTAAGATCATATTCCATCTTGCTATTCTTCCGGATAAGGCGGGCTTCTCGAAAATATACTTGATTGGATCCATCTTTAATATCAACAAGGTAGTGTGAGTTAGCATATATTGTCTCAGTCGGCGAGCAGCCCATGCCAAAGCGCAGCAAGTTTTCTCGAGCAATGAGTATCGGGTCTCACATTCGGTAAACTTTTTGCTAAGATAGTAAATTGCATGCTCTTTTCGACCAGACTCGTCATGTTGCCCCAGCACACACCCCATTGAACTATCTAACACTGTCAGGTATAATATCAAAGGTCTTCCTTCAACTGGAGGCATCAGAATTGGTGGTTCTTGAAGGTATTCTTTGATTCTTTCAAAAGCAGTATGGCATTCATCATTCCATTTTAACATTTGATCTTTCTTCAACAGCTTGAAGATTGGCTCACAAGTAGCAGTCAGATGTGAAATGAACCTGGAGATGTAATTCAGACGTCCCAAGAAACCTCTAACTCCCTTCTCTGTGCGGGGGACCGACATCTCTTGTATGGCTTTTACCTTTGCAGGGTCTACCTGAATGCCTTTGTCACTGACAACAAAACCCAGAAGCTTACCAGACCTTACCCTGAAGGTACACTTGTTTGGATTCAACCTCAGCTTGTACGTCTTCAACCTGTCAAACAGTTTTTGGAGATGATCAAGGTGCTCTTCCTCAGTCTGGGACCTGGCTATCATGTCATCAACATAAACCTCGATCTCGTGGTGAATCATATCGTGGAACAAAGCGACCATGGCGCGCTAATAAGTTACCCCAACATTCTTCAACCCAAAAGGCATTAACTTGTAACAGAAGGTTCCCTACTGTGTAATGAAGGTTGTCTTCTCCATGTCCTCAGGATCCATCTTGATCTGGTTGTAGCCAGAAAAACCATCCATGAAGGAGAAGATCTTGTGCTGCGCGGTGTTGTCGACTAGAACATCAATGTGAGGAAGTGGGAAGTCATCCTTGGGGCTTTCCCTGTTCAGATCTCTGTAGTCCACACACATCCGTACCTTACCGTCCTTCTTAGGTACCAGAACAATGTTGGAAACCCACTTCGGATAAGAAGTGACAGCTAAGAATCCTGCGTCGAACTGTTTCATGACCTCTGCCTTGATTTTCTCTGACATTTCAGGGCGCATACAGCAGACCTTCTGCTTTACCAGAGGGCAGTATTCTTTAGTCGACAGGTGATGTACTACAATATCAGTATCCAAACCAGGCATGTCCTCATAGGACCAGGCGAAGATCTCAACATAGTCGAGTAGCATCTGTATTAACCGTTGTTTGACACTAGGCTCCAGATTCGCACATATTTTAACCTCTTTCATGTCCTCCTCTGTACCCAAATTCACTAACTCAACTAGCTCTTCATGAGGTTGTATGGCCCTTTCTTCCTGCTGTAATAGTCTAACAAGTTCTCCAGGCACCTCACAATCGTCCTCACCTTCGTCCTCGACTTGGTTGATCGGATTTTTGAAGTCATAACTGGCAGTAGCAGAGTTGTTATCAATGGGATCCAAAGTGGATATGGATCTGCAGTATGATACGTAAGTGTGTGTAAGAGAATAGCAGTTTTGATAAAGTGAAAGACAGAAAAGAAAAACAATGAGCTCAAAATTTGTATGCAAGAAACGTCCAATGCTTTATTAATGATATATGAAATGACAAATAATGGCCCTCACAAGCAAAGCCAAGGTGCCTCGGGCAAGGCACCGGGCCATAAAGTTTCAAATTGTTTATTACAAATCTTAAAACAAATGAGTCAATTACTGTGGAATAAAAGAAACAGGTATGAAGTCCCTAGTCGTCCAGTTATTCGGTCCACCGTTGGTTGTTGGGTAGATCTAGTTGTCAATGTCTGAATCCTCTTCACTATCTTCAATTGCATTAATTCCCCGATTGCTGATGTGTAGAGGAGATCTTCCATCCCGAGCGCGCCTAACAGCCCTTTGAGCCCCTGTAGTAAAGCCCAAACCAAATTTGTCAGTTTTGTGAGTGAAATCAAGGAGCTGACCCCAATTGGTACACCCACCTTCTTCGACCACAGCCCTGGCGTCCTTGAGAGAATCCATCTTCAATGGAGGTTTGTTGGTAGTAACTTCAGTTGATGCTAAGATCTGAGCGACCTCTTTGAAATTTTGACAAGGAGTTTCTATGACCTCCCCGTCCATCTCTACATAGCGGAAGGAATTGAGGTGACTCACCGTATATTCTTCTTCACCTCGCACTGTGACAATCTTTCCCTTCACCAGATGCTTCAGCATTTGATGGAGTGTGGAAGTAACTTCCCCAGCCTCATGGATCCAAGGATGACCCAACAAGCAAGAATATGACGGCCTGATATCCATCACGTAGAAGGTGGACCCAAAAGTCTGAGAACCCGCTTTGACAGGGATGTCCACCTCCCCGTGCACCACTCTCTTCGATCCGTCAAAAGCCCTTACCACAATGTTACTAGGCTTTAGAGTCAAACCCTCACAATCCAAACGGTCCAACGCTTTCTTTGGCAGAACATTCATTGAAGACCCGATATCTACCAGCACATGAGCCATAGTGGTGCCCCTGCACTCAATCGAGACATGCAGAGCATCATTATGCTTCCTTCCTTTCATTGTCAGATCTGCATCTGAGAAATCCAGCCCATTGCCAGCAGTCAGGCTGGCCACAAAATCTTTGAACTATCTACTGAAGTTTCCTGCGGCACATGCGCAGTCTTGAGAAATGCAATCAAAGCCTTCGTATGGGATTCAGAACACAACAGTAGAGACAACATGGACATCTTTGATGGGGTATGCCCCAGCTGCTCGACCACATTGTAGTCGCTCTTCTTAATGATTTTCAGTATTTCCTCTATTTCTTGTTTAGAGGCTTCCACAACGATTTTCTTAGGTTCCTCCGTCCAGGAAGGCTCACCTATAATTTCCTTGCCCCGAGTCCCAGATGGCTCAGCGGCAGGGGTAATAACTGGAGTAGGAACAGGAGAAATGTCAGGAGTGCTGGTTGGAGCATGAGTTGGAATAACAGTAGGCTTGATGATCTTTGGAGCAATCTCAGAAGAGAAAACCCTTCCACTTTGGGTAACCTTACTAGTCCCGACAATATTACTGACATCAGTATCAGCTTCTTCATTCTTCAGATCTTTCTTAATGCCATGATAGTACACATCAGCACCATAGTGCCATGGGACAACCTTGTTTGAGGTGTACAGGATGGGACCAGGAACAGTGATTATCAGCGGAGCAATTCTTTGAACAGGTGTAATCCTAACAGGTCTTCTCGAGGAAACCTTGGAAGGATTGGCAGAAATGGTTATAATAGCGACGTCTTCAATGGGAACAACAGGGATCATAGTGTTCTCGAACAAAATCTCTTTATTATCCATCAGGTGCTGAACACCTGACTTCAACAAACGGCAACCAGAGGGTAGAATTGAACATATGTGGCAACCTTCACCACAACCCGAAAATAAACTGGCCAACAACAAATTCTTCTTAACAATCATAAGAGGAGTATAAATTTCTTCAACAGAGGTCACAAACAAATCAGTGTCAACAACATTAACTCCACGACCATGTTTGGGCATGGGAGAAGTTATAACATTCGACTTTTCTGGAGCATCAAACTCTATCTCCTTGGCTTCGAGAAACTCTTATACTTTGTTTCTCAGAGCCCAACAATCATTTGCATCGTGGCCAGAACTCTCAGAATATTAGGCGCATCGCGCGTTGGGATTGTATCTAGGAGAGGTGGTATTTAGATTCTTGGGAGCCTCTCTCAAGGTTGCCAAGTTGGATTTTAATAGATGAGGTAGAACTTTAGCCAAAGTCATGTTGATGCGGGTAAACTTCCGCTGTGGTCTTTCCACCCTTTGTTGATTATTGCATTGTGGAGCAATTGCGGGTCTTGGTATCACTACAGCATTTACCGTTTGACGGTGTTCAGATCTGCTTTGGCCCCTCGGGCTATAGACCGCACTGGCTTCCTTCTTACCAGCAAAAGGCTTCTTTGCTGAACTTGACGAGGCATCCTTCTGTATTTTACCATTCCGAATACCAACTTCTACTGTCTCTCTAGTTAAAATCAGCTTGGTGAAACCAGATGACGAGCTGCCGATTAAGTGATTGAAAAATGGACCAGATAGTGTCCCTAGAAACATGTCAACCAACACCCTATCATACAAAGGGGGTTGAACTCTCCCAGCCAAGTCTCTCCATTTTTTAGCATAATTTTTAAAACCTTCACCTGCACCCATGGACATACTCTGGAGTTGAGTACGAGTGGGAGCAAGGTCGACATTATACTGATACTGCTTGTAGAAAGCAGCAGCAAGATCTTCCCAGTTTCGGGCACTGGCTCCCTCCAACTGGTAGAACCATTCAAGTTGAGTCCCTGACAGACTATCTTGAAAGAAGTGCACCCACAGATTTCTATCAGCGGTGTGGGGTTGAATCTTCCTGACATACGAGCAGAGATGGAGTTTTGGGCAGGACACCCCATCATACTTGGCAAAAACCGGAGCTTTGAACTTCTGAGGGATGACTACTCCCGATACCAGTCCCAATTCTTTGAAATTCAGCCCATGTATTCTCTGAACTTCCATGGCACTCAGACGATCTTCCAACGGTTTGTATATATCCTCAGTAGGAGGATATTACTCATCATTATAATCAGTATCATTGTCAAATACTGCAGGACTAGGGTCCTTTTCCCCTTCTTGGTTCTCCCCTTCCTTGGATGAAGAGGTCAGATCAGTTTGATGCTTCAACCTTTCTCCAAATCTTTTGCCCATATTCAGAATACCGACAACCTTCTTCTTCTTCTTCTTCTTCTTCTATTTCAGAATGAGGGCTTTCAGATCCTCCTTCCCCTTAGCCAGACTTATGAACATTTGTTGGAACTGGGCGTTCTGTGCCTGAAGATCTTTGATGGCTTGATCGAAAGACATTTCTGCTGAAATAAACAGCGAAGAAGAAGAGAAACCTGTAGTGGTACATGTAATGATTTGTACGATAATGGGATGTGCATGTAATGATTTCAAAGACTTCAGGAAATTTAAATTTGCGAACCAAAATAAATAAAAACTTTATTGACTTAAATTTGAAGGTTCAAAATGCCTTTAAGGCGTTACAAATAAGTAAATAAAACAAATCTAAAACTAGAAAAGAAAAATCAAAAGTCCCATGGACGCTTTCTCTTTGTGCTGATATAATCATTGAGCACTCTTTCTTCCTGGAGCTGCCTGGTGAGATTTGAAACCTTCCTCTCTTGATCATGGAACTGTTCCCTATAAGTATCCTGCTCATTCTTCAGCTAAATCCAAGACCTCTGTAACTCCCCAAGATCAGTGGGCATGTAAGGATAAAGAACCATGTAAGAAATGCCTTCTTCAATAGTGGGCTCCACAATCACTGGTAATACTGCCACATAAGGCATTATGAGCTTCTGGGCCCGAGCTCGTACCCATTGGAGGTAAGGCTCCATAGGAATGAAAGTCTTTGGTCCCAACTCTTTGGGGTCATATCTGTTTACCATGCCCTAAGCTCGTATGAACCTCCGACGATACTCATTAACATCATCCTCATAGTTGAACATAATTCCCTCAATAAGTAATCATAGGGACTATCCCTTCGAGTATGACTAAATTGTCACAAAGCTAGACAAGGATTATAAGTTATACCCCCTCTGATACCGAGTAATGGGACATTAGGGTACTCCCACAATGGTCAATAATAGCAATGTCTTCCATAGTTCGGGAACACCAAAGAATATTCGTATAAGCGAGTGACATTATCCTGTGTGACCAACCCAAACCTTCTTCGTTCTTCAGTACAGACTTAGGGAGGTGAGAAATATACCACCTCGACAGCAACATCATGTAGCACATAAGAGTCCCTCTTCTCTTCATGGTACGAATATGGAGAGCGTGTAAAATATCTCCAAGCAAGGTAGGTACAGGGTTACGAGAAAGGAAAATCTTGACAGCATTCACATCTACGAAGGAGTCCGGATTAGGGAAGAGAACTAAACCATATATAAGAAGAGCCAAGACCTCCTCAAAAGCCTGAAAATCCAAACCATCCCAAAATATCTGAGCCTTGTCTATCAGAAATTTGGCTAGAAAATCCTCGACCCCGCTTCGAGTTTCCCAATTGGATACCACGTCAGCTCATTTCAAATGCAAAGTTGAGGCAATGACTTCTGGCTTAGGAACTTCTTCTATACCTGTGAAGGGTACCTGCTCAAGAATGGGTATGCCCAATAACTGAGAGAATTCTTCCAAGGTGGGTACCAACTGATAATCTGGAAAGGTGAAGCAGTGATGCTTGGGATCGAAGAATTGAAAAAGTACGCTCATGATCTGTTCATCAAGGTTTGAAGTAACCAGGGTGAGAAGTTGACCGTGTCTCTTAATGAAAGTAGAAGTTTCAGAAACTCTTGATACTAGCTCTTTGAGTTGGGAAGATATCTGCACAAAGCTGATTCAGATAGCATTTCTACGCACAGAAGCCATGATCTGCAAAACAGAACAAAGATAAATTCCCTTGGTCTTTGAAATGGTTAGTGTAATGAATCATGAATGCCATGTTATGATGCATGATGTCATGATAAACCACAGGTATAGCAAACACAAGTATAGAAAACACAGTCAAGTCACACCAAGTCCTTAGGTTTAAGGCTTGCATGAGGTCAAAGGTAATACCCTATTGAAGTTAAGTTGGTTTTAAACATGTCCTAGAAAAGTAATCGGGTTCTAGGGAATCTCAATATCATTGACCATCCTTTATCGGTCATGGTTTTAGCTCACGCAATCTTTTCTTGCGTCCAAAATATCCCAAAAGTCTGGTCTCAATGAGTGTAGCATCGAGTATCAACCAGTTCTCAGCTCTACACCGAGACCGGCTATCTCGCTACTTTCTAATGGCCCAGTTGTTCAACTAAGGTTCTAAGGTTCTTTAGTGTTTCACGACACCACGCGGCAGCCCTGTATTCTCCTCGTTTCACCACAAGGGGTATCGATACCAACCAAAGTGCCCCCACCAATGTAGCTACTGCTTCAACCGTATCGGTCTACGCCATATAGTTCCCTCACAGTCTATTGCTACTTACCTAAAAGGTGTTCCCCAGATCCGGGTGTAGGATCTATAGTAACCCCCAACAAAACCCTCAAAAATAAAGCAAACAAAGCAATCAAGAGAAGCAATTTTGATTACCTAGATCCTAAGGTATACCCCACTTATGAATCCCCGGCAGAGTCGCCATTTTTGTGATACGATGGCAGAACCGACTGTTTTTACTAGTTTGCGTTTTGCATTTTTTTTGTTTGCAAAATGTCGCGGTAAGCAAGAGTCGCCACTGACTTTTATTTCATCCAACAAAGGAAAAGGAAAAAGAACAAAATAAACCTTTTTTCGAGATATTCTGAGTACGGGGGGTAGTTTATAGAAAGGGAAGGTGTTAGCACCCTTTCTATCCGTAGTTATCTATGGGCTCTTAGGTACTTGCTCATTTTTCAAATTGCTTATGTGTGATTGTTTTGAAAAGTTTTGCTTCGTGATAATCCTTGTATCAGTCCTCAAGGATATGATGAAGTTTGTTTTGAAAATTTGTTTTGAAAAGTGTTTGTGTGAAAAGTTTTTATTGAGCAAGTATCTAAGATTCTACCTACTCGAAAAAAGAGTATTTGTTCTCGTTTCCTTTAGACAGTGCTATCCCATTATTAAGAAATAGGTAGCACCATCGTTGAAGTTGTAAGGGACTATCGAAAGGGATGAAATGGTCATTGAAGGCAACATGTAAGGATACCTTAGCAGTTGAAGGGACTGTCATCATATATTCGTAGGCAACATCGAGGGACAAGATCATTTCTCGTAGGCAACTCGAGGGACATTGAGGGACTATGATCTTTATGATGACTTTTAGATTGAGGGTCTTTTTCTAAGATATCCCTACGTTCGAGGGACACGACCATTATTTCCGAGGCAACCAAGTGAGGCAAACCCTAGGAGTGAGCATGTGCGAGCGTAATTTTCAGTTAATTTATCTTTGCACATTAGGTGATCTACCGTTTTAATTTTCCAGACATTCTTGCCATACAATCCTATTAGCCATGCATCTAGACAGTTAAAGGTTGCAGGAATTTAAAGTGCGAAAAATAAAACCTAGCTATTACAAGGCTTCGGGGAGGGGGATTAATTACATAACCAAAAATCGGGGATTTAAACAGTAAATAAAACCCTAGTTTAAAAGACTATTACAACCTCTGAGCAATTACAAAAATATAACGAAAAGTACGTACGACAAACGTAAATACGAGAAATTAGGGTTTTGACCCTTGAAAACCAAATTGAATTTAATTAAAGAAAAAAAATCATTTTTTGTCATTTTTATTTAAGGAAATAAAGAATAAATTGCAAAATATCCTAATCACTAATTAAGTTTTAATTATGAAAAATCATTAAATTAATGGGAAAAAAACAATTAACCTATTTTTGTGTTTTTATTTTGAGAAGGAATTAAAATTAAGAATTAAACATAATTTCTATTTGATTTTAATTATGAAAAAAAGATTTAAGTTAACCTAATTAAACTAATTAATGCAATTAAATATTTTATGAAAAAAAAAAGACTAAACCTAATATTGTTTGTGATTTTCTGATTTTTATGTTTTGATTAAAAATGATTTTTGGAAAATAAATAAAATAAATAAATTAAAACAATAAAAAGAATTGAAATAAAATAAAAAAGAAAAGATTGGGCCTGTGTGGTAGAATGCAGACTGGGGGGTGCATTGCCAAATTGTTAGGCCCAAATTGGTTGGCCCATGTTCCTTGCGTGTGATCCCATGTGGATTAGCTTCAGAGAGTGCACCATGGGCTGCTGTGGTTGGACGTTGGATCTGGACCAAGGGATGATCCAAAGGGTAGGATTTGTGAGCGTATGATGGACGCATGGAATTGTGATGTACTGAATCTGCAGTAAATTGTTAGGAAAATAATAAAAGTGTGAATTAATAATTAAAAACCTAACTCTGATTAATTTACAAGGTAATTATGAAATAAAATCAATATTGATTAAATCAAAACAACTTTTATGTCAAAAATTATTTTAATTAATTGAAAGCCTAAAACTAATATTTAATGATTTCTTTTGTGATTTTATATGTTAATTA
Organism: Vicia faba; assembly: GCA_948472305.1. NCBI lineage: Eukaryota > Viridiplantae > Streptophyta > Magnoliopsida > Fabales > Fabaceae > Vicia > Vicia faba. The sequence continues at coordinate 1,216,171,241 of OX451735.1, forward strand.
AATTAATGATAGAAAACAAATCAAGTGAAAAATAAATAAATGAAAAGGGTTAGAAAAGAAAATAGTCAAAAAAGTGAAAAATGCATGGGGTGGGATGAACCCATGCCCCTTGGGTCACAGTTAGGTGCCTCATCCACCAAGCCAAGCTATTGTTTGTGATTCAAACCTGTTCTACGTAACAACAAGAACTCATTTGGACAGTTAATGAACATTAGCAATGCATGAAATTAATTATATGAATGTTTGAAAGAAAAGCAAATCAGAGAAGATGAGTATGCTTGTTTCAAGCATCAATGGACATGACTTTCGACCTATTCTTACCCTTAGATACCTCAGGAATGATTTGTAATTGGTGGCTTGAACTGAAAGTGGCTGGATGTTGAGGGTGTATGGAAGGTGTTTGATGATGTAGCGCATTGGATTCACCTGAAACAAACAAGAAAATAATAAAATGCACACGCCTGGGATTCCCTCCAAGCATCTGCGCTAGCATGTTAACTTGTAAGCCTAATAAACAAAGAAAAACAAAAGCCAAGTGAAATACTCTGCCAGCTCCAAACGCGCGAACTTTCAAACGGGCCAGTCACATGTTGCCATGCCATCATCTTCTTCACTGATTTCGTCGTTTTAGAAAGAAGACTTTTATCTATAGACGTTCACTGTAGGTATAACCCTGCATATTTCAAAAATTGTATACAAGCAAGATAAATGAAATGTAATGGTACCAATCAACTCGTCTTATCCTTACGAGCATCATGGTACCTGATTCAAGACCTAATTTTTCCTGTACTGAAAACCCCTAAAATGAACACAAAAACCCTAGAAATTGCAACGTCATGTACAAGCATAAAAAATGCAATTAAATGGCATGGTTAGCTTGCAAACATGATGACAAACACGAATATAACAATCAAAAGTGATAATGATGCAAGAATCGTGATAATCGAATTAAAAAAATTCCAAACCGTGTGAGTTACAGTTGGTGATTCTGAGTGCTTCAAGCCTTACAATTGATCCCATTGGCTTCTGGGAAGGTCCAGCAATGGATTAGCAACGTTGGAATGGTCTGAATTGATATCTAGATGCAAAAACAATCCAACACTTTTTATCACTTTTTTTAGTTTTGTTATATGCCTCTCACGACCTCTAACCCTTGTTTTTTGATTTGGAATTCTTCATTATATAACCTAGACTGAATTAGGTTAACAAACTTGGAATAAATCTTTACATTTATCCAAGATTTGATTTGATTTTCAAGCTATATGATATGTTCCTATTTTGAGCTGAATCATGCCTTTCTTGTACCAATTGGCCTTAACTCGAATTGATCTTGTAAACTCAGCAAATCTTGATTGCTAATCTGTCAAAAAAACAAATCAAATCATATCTTTATTAATTTTCATCATTTATTTGATTTAATCCACTTTTTAATTAATGAAAAATCAAAATAAATTGAAAAATGAAGCACATAATGGGTGAGTGAACATTTTAGTCGTGGACCACGTTATAATTGAGGTGCAAGCATAAAAAGTTGGGCCCATTTAGCAAAAAATGCAAATTTGGGCATATTTGACTTTTGGCAATTTTGCAAAAATGGTCAACTTGGCCAATGCATAACTCTCTCAATTTTGACCCTAGAAAGGTGTTCTTGGACTTTCTAGAAAGCTTAGTATGTATCATAAACAACCCTTTTGGTCTCATCTCAATTGGGTCTTCCATGTTCATGTATGAAGCTTTGACCTAAAAGGTGTTGTTGTTGACTTTCCAAAAGGACCTATAATGTCAAAATTCATATCTTTTTGTGAGTGCATATTTTGGACTTGGGAGATGAAGCTGAATTGTAGGGAATTGCATCCTATTCAAAATGAGTTTTGGATGGGTCATTTCTGATAAAGTATGAGAAAGTTATGTTTGGTCAAAGTTGAGTTGACTTTTCCTACAAAACCCTAATTTAGCAACTTTTAGGTTTTGATGAATTGTGAGCAATCCTTGAGTAATCATGATAGACCCTTGATCAAATGATGGATAATACCTAAAAATTAATATGTTCACCAAAAATCTTGAAGTTTGACTGTATGTGGGCCACAATTGACTTTTGACCTAGTACAATTGATTTTTAGGCATTTGAGCAATTGATTGAGCAAACATCTTCTGCAAGGCTTGAAACTTGGCATGGATGATCTTGAGAACATATTAGGACAATGGTTATAATTTGAGTCCTTTGTGGTTCACACATCTTGATGAAGATGGAAAACCTAATTTGAGATATACTGCCTTAGGAGAGAGTTTGTCTGGTCAACTCTTGAACTTCCTTGAGCAAATTGGGGACCTCACTTAACATTTGTTACGTAAAATGAGAGGGCAAACTTTGGGGTACAACACTGGCCAATGTTGGGCCTTGAAGAACAAAATTCAGGATTTGATCGATAATAAGACTATTGAGTTCGATCCTCCTCCAACTCTGAATGTAATCATCGCACCTATTCTGAAGCATGGCAATGGAGTTAATGATGTTGAAGATACAATTTTTGTTACCTCTATTGAAGACTTGACTACTTCACTGAATATCATCAAAAAGAATCTGTTGAAAGTCGGGATTTTCCCTGGCTATGATAAAGACTGTGTTTGATGTACTAAACAAATCAACGGATGCGAAGGGCTAAATAAAGGCATTCAATGCCTGATAGATAACCACGAGATTCTATTTGAGAAGACTCCGCTTGCCAAAAGTTTGACTAATAAATGTGAAGATCTCTCCATTATCACCATCTTAAACAAGCCTTTTAGGATCTCCTCCAAAGGTCCTATCAGGATTTCAAATGAACCCACTGTTGCTCCCTTAATAATTACCAATCCCGGACCAATTCCCTATTCTTCAAACAAGGCAGTACCATGGAACTATGGTGTTGAGGTGTTTTATCATGGGATAAAACAAGACGCTTGGATCGAAGAAGAAAAAGCTGATGATGTTGGTAACATAACTGGCTCAAGTAAGGTAACTCGAACTGGGAGAATATTTTCACCCAATATCTCACCACCAGTTGTTACAAAGACACTTGTCCGCATCTCTGCCACTAAGCCAAGTACCGATACAAGAGGGAAGGAGAAGGTTGTTGAGCCGGTCGTGACATAAATACCCGCAAAGGACGTTGCTGATGGAGAACCCTCCGCTCGTGAGATGGACGAGATCTTAAAGATGATAAAAAGGAGAAACTTCAAGATTGTGGAACAGTTGGGGGAAACCCCTTCTAAGATTTTTATGTTGTCATTGATACTCTATTCCGACGCCCATGCTCGAACATTAATCAAATTCTTGAAAAAGGCTCAGGTCCCTCATGAGACCACAACGGACCAATTTGAGAATTGTGTGGCAAGTTTAACGGCTGATAATGGCTTGGGATTTTCATATGTTGACCTAACACCGCTTGGTAAGAACCATAATAAAGCTCTACATGTTTCTGTCGAGTGCAAGGGGACCACCCTAGAACATGTCCTAGTCGACACTAGTTCTTCTCTAAACGTGTTACCCAAGGGGGCGTTAGACCGTCTAGAATACGAAGGTTTATTCTTGAAGCCAAGTGATATCATTGTAAGGTCCTTCGACGAATCAAAGAGGACAGTTCATAGGGAGGTAGATCTTCCAATCAAGGTGGGCTCATAAATTTTCAATTCCACCTTCTACATCATGGATATCCGACCTGCCTATTCTTATTTGTTGGGTCGCCCATGGATCCATAAAGCTGGGGCAGTAAACTCAACTCTCCATCAAAAACTCAAGTATCCTGTCAAAGGAAGAATTTTCAGTGTCTGTGGAGAGGAAGAGTTTATGGTAAGCCACCTCAAATATTTCAAGTACGTGGAGATGGACAGAGAATTCATTGAGACCCCGTGTCAAGCCTCTGAAGTTATGTCACCAATGGTTGCTGCTACCAAATGTTCCTCTGATGAATCCAAAGTTGTTAAGGCCGTGCCGAAGATGGTTTCAGTCAAAGATGCTCGTGCGACAATTGAAGAAGGAAGATGTGATACTTGGGGGAAACTCCTCGATATCCCATTCAAAGCGGACAAGTTCGGTTTGCGTTTCACCGGCAAAGCTCATAAGGAAGTGAGGCGTGCTCGTGCAGGAAAGCCACCTCTCCGCATTGGAATCCATGAAGTTAATGTTGTAGGTGATTCTGATGAAGAAGCTGCATTTGAAGATTGGGTGTATCCAACTACAACGGAGCTGAAGAATTGGCATGCAAAGGACTTTGTGCCCATCTCCTTCATTGAGGAGTAATCTACTTGTTATTGCTTTTATTTCAATTCAAGAACATTTTGTCTGTAATATTTAACAATGACTTTTAAACCATGTGCCTGGCCCGGGGCACTATGGTCCATTTGTCAAGTGTTTTATTTATGTTCATATAATCATATGATCATTCAATACAAACCATTGGACTCTTTTGCATTCAAATCTTTGTGTTTATTGTCTTTCTTTCAAATACATTTTTCAAAATAGCCATGTATCTTACATGCACACACACACACACACTCTTGCAGGTCCTCATCCACTCTGGATCTTATTTCTAATGACTCTACTATTTCCGACTATGACTTCGAATGTCCAATCAACCAAGCCGAAGACGAAGGCGAGGAAGATTGTGAAATACCGGGAGAACTAGCCAGACTTCTATTACAAGAGGAAAAAGCTATTCAGTCACACGAAGATTCAGTTGAAGTCATCAATCTGGTTACTGAGGCAGACAAGAAGGAAATCAAGATCGTTGCTAACTTGGAAAGCAGTGTCAAGGGAAGGTTGGTTCAGATGTTGCATGATTATTTAGAAGTATTTGTTTGGTCTTATGAAGATATTCCAAGGTTGGATACCGACATTATAGTTCATCGTCTGCCGACAAAAGAAGATTGTCCTCCTGTCAAACAAAATGTTCGTCGCATGAGGCCTGACATGTCTGAAAAGATTAAAGCTGAAGTGATGAAACAATTTGATGCAGGGTTCCTAGCTGTGACATCCTATCCCAAATGGGTTTCCAATGTGGTTCCAATGCTGAAAAAAGACGGAAAAGTTCGCATGTGCGTAGACTATATGGATCTGAATAGGGAAAGCCCCAAGGATGATTTCCCTCTACCATACATTGACGTCTTGGTCGATAACACTGCTCAACATAAAGTCTTCTCTTTCATGGATGGCTTCTCTGGCTATAATCAGATAAGGATGGCTCCCGAAGACATGGAAAAGACAACTTTCGTTACACAATGGGGCACCTTTTGTTACAAGGTCGTGTCGTTTGGATTGAAGAATGAAGGGGCAACATATCAAAGGGCTATGGTAGCTCTGTTTCATGATATGATCCTTCATGAAATAGAGGTATATGTGGATGATATGATTGCCAGATTGCAAACTGAGGAGGAAAACCTTGATCACCTGTACAAGTTGTTCGAAAGGTTGAAAAGTATAAGTTGAGGTTGAACCCTAACAAGTGCATATTTGGAGTACAGTCTGGAAAGCTTCTAGGTTTTGTTGTCAACAATAAAGGCATTGAAGTTGATCCTGCAAAGGTAAAGGCCATCCAAGAAATGCCAGTTCCTCATTCTGAAAAGGAAGTTAGAGGATTCTTGGGTCGTCTCAATTACATCGCCTGCTTCATATCTCACTTGACTGCTATCTGTGAGCCAATTTTCAAACTCTTTAAGAAAGATCAGGTAGTCAGATGGAATGATGAATTCCAAGCCGCCTTCAACAAAATCAAAGAATATCTACAAGAGCCTCTTATTCTCATGCCTCTAGTTGAAGGAAGTCCCTTGATCATGTACTTGACAGTATTAGAGAACTCTATGGGGTGTGTTTTGGGCCAACATGACGAGTCTGGCCGAAAAGAGCATGCTATTTATTAACTGAGCAAAAATTTTATCGACTGTGAAACTAGATATTCACTGCTCAAGAAATATTGTTGCGCTCTGGTATGGGCTTCTCGCCGGCTAAGACAGTATATGTTGACTCATACCATTCTGTTGATTTCTAAGATGGACCCAATCAAGTACATCTTCGAGAAACCTACCATTTTCGGACGGATAGCCAGATGGCAAATGATCTTGACTTAGTACGGCATTCAATACACAATGCAGAAAGCCATCAAAGGAAGTGTGATAGAAGATCATTTGGCCTATCAAGATGTGGATGACTATCAGTCTATGAACTTCGACTTCCCTAATGAAAACATCATGTTGGTGATCGACTACGTGAAACCTGGACCGTATAACGGACCTGAACAAGGATCTCGATGGACTATGGTCTTCTACGGGGCTTCCAACACCTTGGGTAACGGAATTGGTGTTGTGATCATCTCCCCTGAAGGTTTCAATAATCCTTTCACTGCCAGATTATGCTTCGATTGCACAAACAACATGGCTTAGTACGAAGCATGCATTTTGGGTCTGAAAGCTGCCATTGACTTGAGGATTAAGCATTTGAATGTGTTTGGGGATTCCGCTCTAGTGATCATCCAAGTAAAAGGAGAATGGGACACTAAAAACCCTAATCTCATCCCTTACAAGGAACTTGTGTTATCCCTGATTCCTTACTTCAAAGAGATCACCTTTGGGCACTTCCCTAGGGAATAAAATTAGTTGGCTGACGCCTTGGCAACCAAGTCTTCAATGTTCAAGGTCATATGGGACAACGAATCCCCTATGATTACAATTTAAATATTCGACGAACATGTGCACTGCTGTGAGCTTGACACTGACGCAGAAAATCCATGGTATCATGAGGTGATGAGATACCTTGAAGCACAAGAGTATCCCGAGGGAGCATCCATCAATGAAAGAAAGTTCTTATGAAGATTTTCAGTTAAATTCTTCTTAAGTAACGGAATATTGTACAAGCGCAACCATGATTCTACTCCACTCCGATTTGTGGACAAGAAGGAGGCAGAGGAAATTATGGAAGACATGCACGACGGTCTATTTGGTACTCACTCAAGCGGATATACGATGGCTAAGAAGATCCTAAGGGTTGGCTACTATTGGTCAACAATGGAGACTGATTGCCATCAACACTCAAGGACTTGTCACAAATTCTAAATCTATGATGACAAGGTCCATGTGCCTCATATCCCTCTGAACGTCATGACCGCTCCGTGGTCGTTTGCAATGTGGGGCATTTACGTGATTGGAGAAATCAAGCCCACTGCTTCAAATGGACACCGCTTCATTCTGGCTGTTATTGATTATTTCACGAAATGGGTCGAAGCCGCCTCGTTTTCTTCAGTCACCAAGAATGTGGTAGCCTGATTTATCAAGCATAACCTCATCTCCCGCTATGGTATCCCCGAAAGAGTCATCACCGACAATGGGACTAACCTTAACAATGCTATGATTACTGAGCTTTGCACTCAGTTTAAGATTAAGCATCACAATTCTTCTCCATATAGACCTAAAATGAATGGCGCAGTCGAAGCGGCCAACAAAAACATTAAGAAGATTATGCAGAAGATGGTAGTAACCTATAAGGACTGGCATTAGATGTTACTGTTTGCTCTATATGGATACCGTACTTCAGCTAGGACATCAACTGGGACAACTCCCTTATCCTTAGTCTATGGCATGGAAGCGGTTTTACCAGTGGAAGTTCAGATTCCCTCTTTAAGGATTATGAATGAAGCAGGCTTAAGCGAAGACGAGTGGATTCAGACGAGATTGGATCAGTGGAACTTGATCGACGAAAAGCGACTGGCTGCTAGCTGTCATGGTCAGACGTACCAAAAAAGGATGATCAAGGCTTTCAACAAAAAGATAAATCCTTGAGCATATCAAGCTGGCGACTTGGTGATAAAGCGCATCATTCTACCAAAAGGAGATCCCAGAGGCAAATGGACTCCCACCTACGAAAGGCCATTTTTTGTCAAGAGAGTGTTCTCTGGAGGTGCCATGATGCTGACTACCATGGATGGTGAAGACTTCCCACATCCTATAAACACAGACATAGTTAAAAAATACTACACATAAAGGACCCGCTAGGTTGACACACCTAGGCAAAATAAGGGAATCCCGGTAAACCAAAAGGTTTGGGCAAAAGTTAGGGATATATGAAAAAGATTTTACACCCGGAAAGTTGAAAACCCGAAAGGGCGACTTGGGCAAAAATGGGTATCCTGGTGGGCCGAAAACCCGAAAGGGCGGTCCAGGCAAAAGTTAAGGATTGAAAGCGTATGACTATGTCCCATGGAATCACCACAGTCAATCTTATCACCAAGGTCCAAGTTCAAACAGTCCAAGATCAATCCAATCAACTTCTGTCAACGGCAAGGGGCATTCGAAGACATTGGGAGCAATAGTAGAGTTGGAATGCGATGAGATCATTTCACATGGCTATTATCTTTGTTTTCAATTTTGTTTTCCTTCAGACAATTTCCTCTTACTAGGATCTATACAAATATACTTTGAAGTGAAAACTTTCTTAATTTTGAATGCAAACATGTCCAATGACTAAAATTGAATGAACATATGCATATGAACATAATTAAAACTATTTGGCACATGTGTCCTGCTAAGAAGTAACAAGCATCTCTTTAATGTATATGGAATACCCCCACAAAGTTATTTCATTAGCATTATCCCCATAAGAACGACTACGATAAACCAATCCTCAACAAAGTTACCCACAAAGTCTCTTTGCATAGGATAATCTCCAACCAGAGTCTCAATCTCTTGGCAGCTCTCTCCCTAGCTAAGTTGATCCTACAAGTAGAAGCCTTGTGGATATCTTCCTCAAAGAACTCGTCTCGTCAGCAGTTTGTCAAGTATTTATCAACAGGGTTTATTTCCCCAACATACAACAATCAAGAACCACAAAATTCCCCAGCTTAGTCTATCCTCCCCCAGCCGAGTCTGTATTCCCCCGGCATAGTCTATCTTCCCCAACTGAGTGTATCCTCCCCAAGCTGAGTCTGTCCTCCCCGACTGAGTCTACACTCTCCAACTTGAGTTTGCTTTTCAGATTATTACAAATCATAGGGCCACAACCCCTAATCCCTAGTAAAGTCGTCAACAAAACCTTTACTATCTCCAAAAGATACTATGAAGTCTGGACCCGACCAGATATTAGTACAATTTTCAAGTTACTATGAAGCCTGGACTCGACCAGATAATAGTCATCTTCTCAAGTCACTGTAGAGCCTGGATCCGACCAGATAATAGTGTAACCTTTCAAGTACTATGGAACCTGGACCCGAGCAGATAATAGTTCAACTCTTCAAAGATATAGAAGAACCTGGACTCAACCAGACTAGGGTTTAACTTCTTTTCCCTAGTAGAGTTTGCCTCTACCCCAACAAGTTACTGTAAATCCTGGATCCGACCAGATACCATTTCTCAATTTCATCATTTCAAGTAAGTCATTGTGAAGCCTGGATCCGACCAGACAACAATTCCCCTCAAAAGTTTGTTGTGAAACCTGTAATTCGACCAGATAACAACCAAATCCCCAAGCAGGTTATTGTGAGGCCTGGACCCGACCAGATATCAGTTTAACCCTATCTTCTTAAGACAAGTTTGTCATGAAGCCTGGACCCGACCAGATAGCAATTAACTTCATCCACTTCAAAATCTGTAAAGCCTGGATCTGACCAGATATCAGTTTAATGTCGTCTATTCAAGCAAGCTTATTGTAAAGCCTAGATTCCGACCAAATAACAACTAGCTACAATGCCAGCAAGACGCTATGAAGAATGGACCCGACCAAATAATAGTATAACTTTTCAAAAACTATGAAGCCTGGACCCGACCAGATAGTAGTTACCACTTCAAGTTACTATGAAGCCTGGACCCGACTAGATATCAGTTCAACTTCATATTTTCTAGCAAGTTACTGCAAAGCCTGGAATCCTACCAAATAACAATTAACTTCCTTACCCCCGACAAGTTGTTATGAAGCCTGGATCCGACCAGATAACAGTTCAATTTCAAGAAATTTTCTACGAAGCCTGGAATCCGACCAGATAACAGTTAATTTATCCTTCCCTGATAAGTTACCATGAAGCCTAGAACCCGACCAGATAGCAGTTGACTTCCTCATCCTCAGCAAATTGTGAAGCCTGGATCCGACCAGATAACAGCTGACATTCAAAAGACAATCCCCAGCGGAGGCATTCTTTTAACAAATTTGAAGATGTGCATATTCTTAATCCCCAACAGCAATCCGGGATTTAGAACTCCTCAGCATCAGTCAGGGATTTATTTTCCCGGACAAACATACATCTCACATTCGTACATCATAGCACATACATGTGAAACGCATTTAGCATGATCTCATTCATCTTGTGAACATCATGCATACATCTGCATTTAACTAACCCTTTTTCCCACAGGTAAAACATCAAGTTTTAGTAAATCTACCAAAGACTTGTGCTAATACTTCTTCTAGTGTTTACCAACATTCCTCCAAATGTCATATATAATCCCATTCACAATACATCTTCGAGTGCAAATTTCTGGGCACTCTAGTGTTCAATCATCTTCCACCTTCAAGTCACGAATGGCGGATCCGCCAATCTAACTCTTCAGGTTTAAGAAGATTGAACAGGGACAACTTTTGTACCCCAAAATTTTCTCTCTCATTTCTCAAATAATCTCTCACAAGATCTCCTTGGATTCAAGACTGCACAGGGTTTGATCAGCTCAAGACACCTCCTCTAGCACTGGTAACTGAAAATTAGGGTTTGAGTTTGCACAAGGACAAATGGACTTTTAATTCCACATATGACTTTCATGGACTATTTTGGACACTAAAAATTTCTCATGTCAAGTTTCAAGTCTTGGATCACATTTTTGCTCAATCAATTGATCAGTTGACCTAAAATTAGTTGTATTGGGGAAAAAGTCAACTGTGGTCAATTTACATTCAAAATTCATGATTTTTGGTCCATATCAACATTATGAACTCATATATGTCATTTGATCAAGTTTGGATCATAATTCCTCAAGAAATTTGATCAGATCATCAAAAGGGCAAAATGGTCAAAATTAGGGTTTTGACTGATGAAGTGCAATTTCTGATTTTTTTGACCAAGCCAATGATTGATTGATTTAATTTATGATCTCAAAGGTTCAAATGCATAATTTTGACCTAAAGGCGTGGCTCAAAACATTCCTCAAGTTCAATTGGTTGACAGTTGAATTTCAGTCAACTGATGAAAAGTCAATTGTACAACTGAAAAGTCAAACTTTGACTTTTTGGTCAAAATCAAGTCCCAAAGATCACAATTCATCAAGACATGTCAAAGTATGAAACTTTTTCATCAAGAAATCAAAAAGTCAAGATTTGATTTTAAAAAGTCAAATTTTCTAAACTTAGAAAATTTTCTAATTGTTGGAAAATTCATATTTTTTCATAACTTTGAGCAAACTTTTCACCGTGATGCAAGATGATTCAAAGGAAACTTCCAAAATTAAAGTTGTAGATCTCAATGATATATAAAACATTGTAGAACACAACTTCTTCTATAAATGCATGGATTTCAAGTTATGATTTTAAGAATACATGTTCATGAAACTTGGAAACTTAGTGAAATTTTGCCCTAGTTTAGGCAGGATTTTGACCTAACTTCATGGAAATTTTTCACATAGTCCCAAGATGAATTTTAAAATATATCCAACATATAGGTTGTATAGGATGTTAAAAGCTTTCCAAAATATCCAATAACTCATTAAGATCATACTTGATCAAGGAGAATCGAAGGAAAGAAGTTAGGGTTTTCAAACATGAATTACAAGTTATTTCTTGATGAACACATGAACCAAATCTATTTTAGGCTGCATAATATTTGCTTTGCAGGCCTCAAAATTATTTTCCACTCCATAATTAAATGATTACACAACTGATAAAGCCATTTTCCAAGCATTTGAGCCATTATCCAAGTTGCATTTCCATTTATGGCACAAAGTTACCATTCCATTCTTGAAAAGTTGCTTTAATCACAAAGTCAACTTGTCTTGAGCTTCTAACTTGTTCTTTCTGCACACACAACCCCTATAAACCAAAATCAATGTGTCTAAGGCCCCTTGGAACTCAGAACATGCTTGTACAATACTTGGAGATTTGTCTTTTCACTTTTCTTCAAAAGCAAGTTATAGAGCCAAAAGGCTAAAAATCAGAAGTCTTGAGTGCATTTGATCTAAAACATTTTCCATACATATACACAAGTCTATTGCAAGCAAAGGCCCGATTTGAAACACTCCAAAACTCCCTCTACCCATAAATTGCCTCAAAACACAATTGTCGTACAAGTTCTGACTTTACATATCAAACTTCCATTTCCTCGTGCATTTCTTGGCCTTTCACTTCCAAAAGCTCCTACATATCAAATACAACTCATCCCCATCCTTATTCCAGAACTGTAACACCATTTACCATAACTTCCATAACCAAAAAACAGGAGTCTGCAACTTGACTTCTTCAAGCCATTTCAGCCACTCTCAACTCAAGCTAAGCATTGCATTAGCTTCCTAGGGACTCAAGGAAGCTAACCTGATCATTGCAGCACCTTGAATCAATCTCAAACTCATTTCACGATTTCCAATTTTGAGGTATATTTTTTGAACTTCTATCTTCTAATTTAGGAATTGTTAGGTTTGCATTTATGAAGATAAAATGTAGACATCATCGCCCTGAAGTTGTACATGTCCATAGATTTAATTTATATTGATTGAGCTAGGAGAATTTTAGGATTGAACTTTCTGAAATATTTAGGTCAAAATTTGGTACTTTCAAAAATTCTCATTCATCTTTGATTTATAGCTTATGATATTTATATGGTTGGATTCGTATGGAAAAATGGAGCAACTTTCATGTTTGCACTTTTCATTTTTGTTGAGAAATGGTGAAGTTACAGGATCCATGGCTGGAGGTTGAAGATGAAGTTGTATTCAGGGCATAATTTATGTTACATATTTATTGTTTTGTCAATATTAACGGATGTATAGCCACCCCAGTGGTATAGCGCGCGCCTGTTAACTTTTGGGACCTGGGTTCGAGCCCCAGTGGTACCCTTTTGTTCTATTATTTTTCATATTTCCTCTCTTTTTGTTCCATACAGTAGCGCTGGGCCTCCCCCCTTTGGGCTTTTGTTTTTTTCCTAACTTCTGACCCCCTGCCTATGTTTACACCCCTGGCCCAACTTTTATTTGTTTCATTTATTTATTTTCTTATTTTATTTTATTTGCATTTCATTTTTTCTTTATTATTTTTATTAGTATTATTATTGTTATTACTTTTATTAAAAAAATATAAAAATATTTTTATTTGTTATTTACACTTATATATTTTATTTTCTCCATAAAAAAAAAGACTAAAAATATTTTTCTTAACAATTAATTTCTTTTTTTCTTAAATAATAAATATTTAGACTTAGGTTTAATTATCATATTATTTTATTTTCTTAATTAAAATTAACTTAGAATTTAGTTTTCTTTAAATTAATTAATTTCTCATTTTATTTTTATTAATTTAAAACCTTTTTCACAAAAAAAAAACCATTTTTAACTTAATTTCTTTCTTAATTAGTTTAAACTTAGTTTTGTTTAATTTTTAATTAATCATATCTCTTAATTAGGTTAAAACCCCTTTCATAAAAATCCAAGCAAAAATCATTTTCTTTTTCCATTTGCATTTGTATATTATTATTTATTCAATTCTTGTACATTTATTCAATATGGTTGTAATAGTTAATTAGGTTTAATTTTCTTGCAAAATTCCCATTTGTATACCCCCTCCCCTAATGATGTAATAGCTTAGTAATTTTACTTTCTGCAATTTATCGCTTTATATAAATGCTAGTAATTAGGGTTTGTATGGAAAGACTAAAATCAACAAGTAGCAAACCCTAATTCATGACAAAACCATGCATGTAAATCAAACATATTTGCACACTTACACCCTTAGGGTGATTCCACTTTGTTGCCTTATAAAATGACCATGTTATGCATGTGAGGTGTCTTAGCAAAAAGCAATCAAAAATACAAGATCATAGTCCCTCGATGACACTATCTATATCTCACAACATTGCTATCATGGTTATACGATGACCCACGCCCGTCCCTTTACATCCAAAGATAATGCTTCTTCCCAATCAATGGTAAGATAGAAATATCAAAAGAAAGGAAGAAACGAACTAAGACTTTTGAGTAGGTAGATTGTTCCTAGTTGCTTGCTCATTTTCAAATCAAACATCCTTGCTAAAATTCCAAACAAACACCAAAACTTTCAAAAACACTTTCAAAAAATTTTCCAAACATGAAACATTTTCAAAAGATCAACACTTTGTATACGTTCTTACGAACGAGAACTATTACAAAGTTTTCCTAAACAATGGCGCATTTTCAAAATACTTTAAAAAAACACATAACACATTTTCAAACAAAAGCAAGTGATCTAGAAAGAAACTAAGAGCCCATAGATAACTATGGATGAAAAGGGTGCTAATATCTTCCCTTTTCATAATCTACCCCCCGAACTCAAGAAACAATCTCAAAGGTCTTTCCTGTTCTTTTCAGCCTTTCCTTTTGGATAAAAGAAAAGTCGGTGGCGACTCTTGCTAACCACAACATTTGCAATAAAACACAAAACCCCAAGCCAGTTCTCCCACCGTATCACAATAGGATTGCATGATAAGAATAAAACAAAATGCTAGAAAACCTAACAAAAAAGACAAAAAATAATTGAATACAACACACCTGCACATATACACCTCTAGGGTATACCCACTTTGGTGGCCTTCGGAAAATAAAACAATCATGTCCCTCGAAAGTAGGGACGCTTTAGCAAAGACCCTCGAATCAAAATATCATAGTCCCTCGATGATGCTACAGTGTTGCCTTTTGGTAAATGATCTAGTCCCTTAAACAAAATTGCTAAAGAGTCACTATATGTTGCCTTTATGATTGTACGATGACCTACGAATGTCCCTCATACATCCAAACGACTATGGCTACCTACTCACTAATAGTAGGCTAGTCTTGCCTAAAGGAAAGGAGGAAAAAGAACAAACCTTTTGAGTAAAAGTAGATAGTTGTTATATGCTTGCTCAAAAACAAACTTTCACACTTACACGAAAACAACTTTCAAAAAACATTTTCAAATGCTTTATCAACACTCTTGAGGATTGATACAAGAGTTATCATAAAGCAAATCGCCGCACTAAGGCATTTTAAAATTACTTTTCAAAAACACACAAAAGCACAAGGTATTTTTTCAAATGAGCTAAGCATCTAGGAGCCCGTAGAAAACTACGGATGGAAAGGGTGTTAACACCTTCCCTTTCTATAATCTACCCCCCTTACTCTGAAAATATCTCAAAAGATCTTTTTCTGTTCTTTTCACCCTTTCCTTCATTTGGATAAAAGAAAAGTCAGTGGCGACTCTTGCTTATCGCAACATTTGCAAACACAAACACAAAACCAATATAACAGTCAGTTCTCTCATCGTATTACAGAACTGGCGACTCTGTTGAGGAGACTTATAAAGTGGGGTTACCTTAGATCTTAGGTCATATTTAACTTTATTTCCTTGTATGCTTTGATTGCTTTATCTTCAAGGGTTTTTTCTTGGATTTACTTGTAAATGTCCTATACTCGGATCTAGAGCTCCTTTTAGGTAAGTAGCAATAGATCGTGGGGATTGTGCGGGGTATACCAACACGGTTGAAACGATAGCTACGTTGGTGTGACACATTTGTTGGTACCGGTAGCCCTTGAATAGTCAAGGAGAATACGGGGCCGTTGTATGGTGTCATGAAGCACCAACTAACCTTAGAACCTTTAATTGAACCAACTTGGCCATTAGATAGTAGAGAGATAGCCGGCTTTGGTGCAGTCCTAAGTTGGTTGATACTCGATACTAGACTCATTGAGATCTGACTTCTAGGATATTTTGGTCGCCAATAAAGAGGCTTGCATTGAAACAATGCTCGGTGAAGAAAGATCAATGATATTGAGATTCCCTAGAAGCCGATTACTATTAATAAGACAAGTTGAGCCAACTAAAACTTCAAGAGGTTACTTACCTACAAACCCCATGCAAGCCTGAACCTAAGGCTACTTGTGTGACTTGTTTGCTTTTATTATCTAACAAGTTGAATACCTTGTAGGGTTTTGTTTATATCCAATAACTTGGACTTCATGCAAGACATACTTGTCTTCATCACCCTACATTTTTTTCTTGATGCATAGCATATACATCATAGCATCATACCATAACATTTCCTTAACCATTTCAAGGATCTCAAGGGCCTATGATGCAGGTTATGATGAACCAGATGTCTAGCAAGGGGCAAGGGGATTTATTTTCCTCTAATCAATGTCGTCAAAAGACCAAAACAAAACAACTTGAGTCAGGGGCTATGACCCACTTGATATGGTGAGCTTGATTCTCGTAGAAGGGCGATCAATAATACGAAAGTTCTTCAATCAAAGCTACAATTGGATTCTAACATCTTCTTGTGTTTACCCCACGAGATCCTTGAAAACATTTACACATCATGTATGTCATTACATAATAGGTCTTCCAGTACAGGTTTCTCATGTTCTCGATGTTTATTTCAGCATATGGCTCTCAAATTGAACGACAGAGTTTTCCAAATTCAAGAGGCTCGGTTCATGGAAATGTTCCTCAACCTATCCAAGGGGCAGGAAGAATTGAAAGCACTCCTCAAAGGGAACTTGACCAAGAAACATCTTGACGACAACAAGGAAGACCAGTTGGAACAACTACAAGCCGAGATGGAAAGGATGAGAATCCAGATGAGTAATCAAATGGCTCTTATCCAAAGTTTAGCTCGGGAACAAGAAAAGTTGAGGTTTCTCACAACAAGCTTCATCAAGACGGATGCAACTGCATGAAGCAAACAGTCGAGGCTGAGGATCAGGTCATTAATCAGCCCCTGATGAGACAATAAGTTAGCTTGGTGGAGAGTAGACCTTTCCAAATTGCTGCTATGTCACGAACCCAACCGCCACCTCGCCAACAACGACAGGGAAATCAGCATAAGCGGGATGCATTCACTAGGAAATATACCAAGTTGAACATACCAATATCCCAAGTCTTGCAACACATGCTAAAGTTGAATTTGGTCACATTGAAGGATCCTCCTCGGAATCCTAATACTTCCACTCCTACTTACCATCCCAATGAAAGGTGTGCATATCATTCCAACAGTCTGGGGCATGATACTGATAGCTATTGGACGTTGAAATATAAAATTCAAGACTTGATCAATGAATGAGCGTTAGAATTCTCACAAGATGGTCAACTGGAATTTTTCTGTCATCCCTCCAAGGCACACCATCTGAAGTGACGAGTCCAAGACAAAAAGGCTTTTTGTTCATTTAGAATTTTCTATTTGTAGTTTCTTTTGATTGTTCGAACATTTGTTTCATATCAAACTTTGTTATTTCATCAATACATTGCATATGTTTCTCTTGAATCAATTCATTCGTATCCACTATATTCAAACTAAGTTTTTACTTCCTTTTGTGATATTTGACTCTCGATTAAAAGCTCTAAACCTTTAGGGGGAGGTTGACGAAAACAATACCATAATCTCTACAGTATGCTTTTGAACAGGCCTTGCTGACGATGTACAAGCGTTGTCTCAAATCCTAAATAGTGGAGTTATAAGGAAAATAATCCCTAGTCAACCCCTTTGAGCCTAAGAAGCAGAAGTTGTTTCTTTTCACACAAGTTTGAATTCTTTAAATACCATTGTTTGCATGTGACTATTTGTTCAACGACAGAGAAATTTTCACAACGGATATTCGATGAACAAAAATTCTCAATGGACAGAATAACCTCAGATGGAAAAAAGACATTTCCAATAATAGGCTTTGCATAATCAAGGGGCGTGACATGGTGTCTAACTGATCTGGGTCAGTCAAGTCAAGATTCAATGCCAAATAGCTAAGAGGAGACCTCCATCTGAATCCCTTGGGGCATTGAATAGTAAGGGCCATGTGCGATCAAGAAAAAAATTTCTGGCAGTGTGGCAACATTTACTACTATGGACAATGACAATTTTCTACATCATGTGAACATGGACATAGTCGGAAAATACTACGCATGAATAAAGACTCGCTAGGTTGACTGGCCTAGGGAAAAATAAGGACAATCCAGGAAAAAGTTAGGGATTAAAGCGTACGACTATGTCCCGTTATCTCGTCACTTGTCTATCAGTAGAAGGCTGACCACCCTAATCAACATCTACTCAGGACTCCAAGAGTTGGGATAACATCCCAAAGGACCATCCACAAAATCCTAGCAGATACTTTCTCTAACAAGTATAGAGGTAGGGGCATTCTACTACAAAGTCACTGCCATATCCTCGGCATACATCCTAATGATGTTAGGTGTTCTCATATCCCCGACGAAGCAAAAATCTCCAACTATTGCTCCAGCATCTAAGAAAAAATTCCCCAGTAAAGTCGCCAAGTTTCTCAGGATTCCCCAACAGGATTTCACAAAATCCCCAAACATTGCACAGAGTTTTCCTTCCCCAACAGAGTTTATTTCTCTAAACAACCGAAATCTATCTCCCATCATTTAACTTCAACATATTTGAAGACCTACATTCTCCATTCCCAGCAACAATTGGGGATTTATGTTCCCTAATTCAACAACACTGCAATAGAACAACTGATATGTCCATACATTGCATTCATACATCATTTTACAAACATCATAACATATGCAACACAATTTCATATATCACAATATCATTTATTTTGAGAGCATCATGCAATTCATACATCATGACATCGCATGAAACTGATTTTACCTTTTCAGGTTAAATTAGCAGACAAAAACACTATTAACTTCTACAGCAGGTCAAAGATTAATGCCCGAAACCAGACGGGGAAACTATATACACGACCAAGTGGTATGAACTCTCGAAGAAAGACGGGTTTACCAACAACTACAACAGGCCACAGATTAATGCTCGAAACCAGACGGGGAACTATCTATGTGACCAACATTGCTAAAGTTCCAGATTAATACCCGTAACAAGCCAGGAAAACTATATGTGGATAACATATTGAAGATTAATACCCGAAACAAGTCAGGAAAATTATCTTTCTTTTTCCGAGGTCAGATATTAATACCTGAAACCAGACAGGAAAACTATCTACATAAACAGATTCAAGATTAATACCCGAAATAAGCCGGGAAAACTATCTTTCTTTCTTTGAGGTTAGAGATTAATACCTGAAACCAGACAGAATAGCTATCTCAATGATCGACAAAAGCAAGTTCCAGATTAATACCTATTGTGATCGGTGGGAACGAGAACTGACTGTTTTGGAATGCTGGTTCGCGTTTGCGTTTGTTTTTGCAAAGTGTCGCGGTAAGCAAGAGTCGCCACCGTCTTTTATTTTATCCAACAAGGAAAGGACAAAAGCACAGAAAAATTCCTTTTCGAGATGTTTCTCGGGTTCGGGAGGTAGATTACAGAAAGGGAAGGTGTTAGCACCCTTTCTATCCGTGGTTATCCACGGGCTCTTAGGTACTTGCTCACTATGTTTTCAAAAGTTTGCTATTCTTTGTGTTTGTGGGTTTTGAAAAGAGTTTTGTTTGAAACTTCACTTTAACTCTTGCTTCTGTCCTCAAGAGTGTATGAAGTGTTTTTGAAAACTTTGTTCGAAAAGTGTAAGTGTGAAAAGTTTGTTTTATTTTAAAAGGAGCAAGTACTTAAGAACCTCTACCTACTTAAAAAGGAATTAAATTGTGCTAAAGTCCTTTAGACAATGCTATCCCACTATTGAGGAGTAGGTAGCATCGTCGTTGGAGTTTTCGGGTCAATTCGATTTAAGGGACTTGTGGTCACTAAAGCAACGTTAGGATGCCTTAGTGGTAATCCTAATGTCTTAGATCATTTTTTCGAGGCAACCGTTTCGAGGCAACTTATGATCTTGGGACAAAAGGATGACCTCTAAAACATCCTATACTTAATGACCACGTTTGAGGCAACCAAGTGAGGTGTACCCTAAGAGTGGCATGTGCAAGTGTGTCAATTTTCAGTTATATTATCTTTGCATGTCATGGTGAGCTACTGTTGATTTTAAGTTAAGAGTTAATCTTGTCATGCAATCCTAGTTAGCATACATCTAAACAGTTAATATATGTACAGGAATTTAAAGTGTGGGAATTGTAAATCCTACGCTATTACAAGGCTTCAGGGAGGGGGATTATTTACATGTCCAAAATTGGGGGGAATAAAAGCAGTAAAGTATAAAAAGCCTTAGTTAAGCTATTACAAACCAGTAGGTAGTTACAGTAAAATAAACGTGCGTAAAACAAGGAAAAGAGACGTCTAAGAAATTTCTAAGTAAATAAGAAAATATTTTTTGTTGTTTTTGGTTAAGAAAATATTTGAATTAAATACTCCTAAGTCTAGTTTATTTTAAATTGATAAAATGAAGTTAAAATAATTAATTAATTTGTTTACAAAATTAATTTGAATAATAAAAAGAACTAACCTACTATTTTTTGTGATTTTTTGATTTAAAGTTAATTTAAATGATAAGGTCAATAAAGAAATAACGAAAACAAAAAATAAAAAAATACAAAGGGCATTCTTCGATCCAGGGATAAAAAATAGGAAGCTTCGATCCAGAGGAGGTGACTTTCGATTGGGCCAGACAGTAAGGCGTGAATAGCCTTCGATCCAGGGAAGAGGATTGCCCTCGATCATGGAGGTCATGGCTTTCGATCCAGGAATGAGATGCCTCCTTCGATCCAGCATGCTAATGGGTTCGATCCAGAGAAGGGCTCTCCTTCGATTTGGGATGTTATACCTGCAAAAGCATGTTAGCGAAATAAAATGCAGGGCCTGGGTATTGAACCCCAGGACCTTCGATCATGCGCTTGCTGGGTCTCTTCAGGCTATGTCTGCAGCAAAGGTTAGCAAACGAAGAACATGACCTGGGCGCCAAACCCATGCCTTTCGATCCTATCTAGGATGGCAAATCAAAGGCAACAACAAGTAATAATGTGTTATGCAAATATGAGGTTGGATAGTTTACCCTTTCTTACCAGCAGATTGGACTTCGATTTGGGCGTTTCCTGGATGTAGGCACCTTCGATCTGGGCACTTCCTAGATGCAGGCACTTTTGATCTGAGGTTTCTGGGCGTGGGCACCTTTGATCTGAAGGACTGCTTTGGCTCTTTGAGGCAATTTTTCTATGTCTTCTCCTGCAGAGTTTTGTGTGAATATGTTGTATAATTTTTGTGTGTTGGATATGTATGCTGGCCTCTGTATTTATAGGGGTGTGAGGGTGCAGTAATGGCAAGAGACAGCCATTAAACAGGCCATTAAATGCCATGAGACAAGAAACGGACACATTAAATAAATTCCTTTTTTGAAACATTTGTGTCTCTTGAATGAACCTGGATATGTTGACTTGGGTGCCCTCTTGATGACCTCCTTCGAATGGCCCTTGTCCAAAGATCAATCGAAGGGTACTAATCGAAACTCCAATCGAAAGGCTTTGTTAACAGGCCAATCGAAAGGTGTTGTTTCATACTAATCGAAGTGCTCCTTCAGAATACCAATCGAAGGGCCTTTCAGAATGCGAATTGAAGTGCTCCTTCAGAATACCAATCGAAGGGTCCTTCAGAATGCCAATCAAAGTGCTCCTTCAGAATGCCAATTGAAGTGCTCCTTTAGAATGCCAATCGAAGGGTCTTTCAGAATGCCAATCGAAGTGCTTGTCCATAATTCCGATTGAAAGGCTCATTCAGAATACCAATCGAAATGTCTTTCAGAATGCCAATCGAAGTGCTTGTCCATAATGCCAATCGAAGTGCTCCTTCAGAATACCAATCGAAATGCTCCTTCAAAATGCCAATCGAAGGGTCTTTCAGAATGCCAATCGAAGTGCTCCTTCAGAATTCCAATCGAAATGCTCCTTCAGAATGCCAATCGAAGGGTCTTTCAGAATGCCAATCGAAATGCTCCTTCAGAATGCCAATCGAAATGTACTTAAAGCACCACTCAAAAATTTTCCTTTTCCTTAGGCAAGAGTTTATGGTCAACCATGCAGGGGGAAGACTTTGGAAAACATGAGAGGGCAAATTTTGGGGTGCAACACATGTGACAAGCCAGGAAAACTATTTGTGGACGACCGATTGTAGATTAATACTTGAAACCAGACAGAAAACTATCTACATAAACAGATTGAAGATTAATACCCGAAACAAGCCAGGAAAACTATCTTTCTTTCTCTGAGGTCAGAGATTAATACCTGAAACTAGATAGGACAACTATATCAACGACCGACAAAAGAAAGTTCCGGATTAATACCTGAAACAAGACAGGATAACTATCTATGAACGACTGATTATAGATTAATACCTGAAACAAGATAGGAAAACTATCTACATAAATAAATTGAATATTAATACCCGAAACAAGCCGGGAAAACTATCTTTATTTCTCTGAGGTCAGAGATTAACACTTGAAACCAGACAGGACAACTATCTCAACGACCGACAAAAGCAAGTTCCAGATTAATACCTGTAACAAGCCAGGACAACTATCTGTGGACGACCGATTGAAGATTAATACCTGAAAGCAGACAGGAAAACTATCTACATAAACAGATTGAAGATTAATACCCGAAACAAGTCGAGAAAACTATCTTCCTTTCTCCGAGGTCAGAGATTAATACCTGAAACCAGACAGGACAACTATCTCAATGACCGACAAAAGAAAGTTCTGGATTAATACCTGAAACAAGATAGTACAACTATCTGTGAACGAGTGATTGTAGATTAATACCTGAAACCAGTCAGGAAAAGTATCTACATGAATAGATGAAGCAATCTTACACAGGTTTCTTCTCATGATCTCCAGATACAATCTAACACAGACTCATCCTGAAGCAATCTTACACGGGTTTCTTCTCATGATCTCCAGATGCAGTCTAACACGGACTCGTCCTAAAGGAATCTTACACGGGTTCCTTCTCAACTTTCCAGATGCAGTCTGACATGAAGCATCCCCATACAGGCTCGTTCTCATATATCCCTGGATGCAGACTAACACAGACTCATCCTAAAACAGCCCCACACAGGCTCTTTTTATTACATTTTCAGATAACGGTTAATTTCGTCATCCCTAACAAGTCACTGTAAAGCCTGGATTTCAACCATAAAGAAACAAACTCTCAACTCTCCAGTTCAGAGATAACTCCTCAGCATAGCCTTGGACAACTGAAGTTATTAGACTCTATTCCCCGCATATTTTTCCTCAAGCAGGAGAACAACAGAAATCAACATTCCCCAGTGGACTCCTCCTCAAACAGCAGGAACAGGAATCCCACACAAAAGACCTCTTATGAAGTCAGCATCTACGTTGGATGGCATCTTTAAGCCCATCTCTGACAACTCCCAGTCATCTTTTCCAAATGGAATCTTTAAGCCCATTCCCTACACAGTCAACCATCACAGCATGCGAGTGCGAATTTCTGGGCACTCTAGTGTTCAATACTCTTCCACCTTCAAATCCACGAAAGTAAAACAAGTCAATCTAAATCTTCAGGTTTAAGAAGATTGAACAGGGGCAGTTGTTGTACCCCAAAATTTTCCCTCTTATGTTTCCCAAGATCTTCCCTTTTTGCATGGTGGTTACAAACACTTGCTTGAAGAAAATTTGAATTTTTTGAAGATAATCAAGTGTCTTTCGATTGGCACCTGAACAGGGTATTTCGATTGGCATCTGAGCAAGCTTCGATTGGGTGTTGGTCCATCCTTCGATCAAATTTAAATCACAAGGCTTCGATTGTGCATTGGCTTCTTCAGGCTTGCCTTCATTTCACAAGGCAAGAACCCCCTACAATTTTGCTTCGATTCACCAACAGTGGATTGCATACAAGGTTCGATTGGGCGTTGAGTCTCCTTCGATCAAGCTTAATTAACAAAGCTTCCACTAGGCAAAAGGCCCTCTTCATCTTGCCTTCAGCGCACTAGGAAAATCCTCCATCTATGCTTGCCTTCAGCATGCAAGGCATAAGGCATACATGTGAACTATTCGAAAGACATACAAAAGGGCCATTTGAAGGATATACCTGTGGTCCATTCAAAGGAGGAAACTCTGGGCCAATCGAAGAGCAAGGATAACATATACTTAGAAGGTGTGTTAACAAAGTGTCCTTCAATTGGCATATCAGAACAAGACGTCTTTGGATAGGCATATCAACAAAATCAAGCAATCAATGCAGAAGTTGACTGATCAAAGAAGCCCAATGATGAGAATTGGAGCCATTTGAAGGAAACAACCCTGGGCCAATCGAAAAACAAAGATTGAGGGTATTCAAAGGAGCCAAACATGTCCAGGTTCATCCCAAGACCCAAAAGGGTAGGAATCCATCAAAAAAGGCAATCCCTTAATGTGTCTAATTTGGCCTTCAAAGCCTTGTTAATGGTTGTCCCTTGCTATTTCTATGCTATGATCCTCTCTCCATCCCCTATAAATACACACTATTTCCACAAGCCAAAATGGGGGATACTACATACATACACACACATGATAGAGACATACGCACAAGAAAAGACTACACGTACACGCTACCTCATAAGCCACACCAAAGTTATCAAAAATCTCATAAGTGATCCAAATTGAAGCAAGCTTCAAACAACGCTCCAATCACTCTCCGAAGTTTGCAGGAGGAGTTCCCAAGCACTTTTCAAGCCATCTACATCCAAAATCAAGCATGCCCATTTGTAACAAACCTTCGATCTTAAGTTAATTTTGATTGTTGCATGACATATTAACAATTATAGTTAGATTTATATTCAGGACTAAGGACCTGGGTTCGACACCCAGGTCTGTATTTGTTTTTTTTTTCTACCGCTTGTACTGCAGATCAAGCATGAACAGACCAACGCGCACATAATCGAAGGACCTGGGTTCGACACCCAGGTCCTGCATCTTTATTCTTTCTAATGCTTGTCTTGCAGATACGGATTGAAAAGCATCTTTCTCCCTGGATCGAAAAATAGTCATCCTTCATTGGATCGAAGGCCACCTTTCGTTGGATCGAAAGACACCTTCTCTTTGGATCGAAAGACCTTTCCTCTTGCATTTTTATTTTTGTCACTCATTTCTTTTAATAGTTTCCATTTTTAAGTTAACAATCAAATAAAAATCTCAAATAACATTAGGTTAGTATTTTTTTAATTAAGTTAATTTAATTAAATAAATAAATTAATTATTTTAACCTTTTCTTTAAATTAAAATTAAGTAGACTTAGGCTTCGCTTTCTTTTATAAATAAAAACAAACAAAAAGATTTCCTTTTCCTTAGGATTTTTAGACGTTCTTTTCCATTTCGCGCACGTTACATTCATATTATTGTATCTGTCTACTGGATGTAATAGTTAAAATTAGGACTTTATTTTCTACTTTATCCCCCTCATTCTTGGACATGTAATTAATCCCCAAAGCCATGTAATAGCGTAGGATTTACATTTCCGCATTTTAAATTCTTGTACATATTAAACTGTTAGATGTATGTTAATAAGATTCCATGATAAGAATGAAACAAAATGCTAGCAAACCTAACAAAAAAGACAAAAAATAACTGAATACAACACACCTACACATATACACCTCTAGGGTATTCCAACTTTGGTGGCCTTCGTAAAATAAAACAGTCATGTCTCTCGAAAGTAGGGACGCTTTAGCAAGGACCCTCGAATCAAAAGATCATAGTCCCTCGATGACCCTACAGTGTTGCCTTTCGGTAAATGATCTAGTCCCTTAAACAAATATGCTAAAGCCTCTATATGTTGCCTTTATGGTTGTACGATGACCCACGAATGTCCCTCATACATCCAAACGACTATGGCTACCTACTCACTAATAGTAGGCTAGTCTTGTCTAAAGGAAAGGAGGAAAAAGAACAAACCTTTCGAGTAAAAGTAGATAGCTGTTAGATGCTTTCTCAAAAGCAAACTTTCACACTAACACGAAAACAACTTTCAAAAAACATTTTCAATTGTTGTATCAACACTCTTGAGGACTGATACAAGAGTTATCATAAAACAAATCTCCGCACTAAGGCGTTTTCAAATTACTTTTCAAAAACACACAAAAGCACAAGGTATTTTTTAAATGAGCTAAGCATCTAAGAGCCCGTAGAAAACTACTGATGGAAAGGGTGCTAACACATTTCCTTTCTATAATCTACCCCCTTTACTCATAAAACATCTCAAAAGGTCTTTTATGTTCTTTTCACCTTTTTGTTCATATGGATAAAAGAAAAATCAGTGGAGACTCTTGCTTACCGCAATATTTGCAAACACAAACGCAAAACCAGTATACGAGTCAGTTCTCCCATCGTATTACAGTGATGATTTCTGAAATCCATCTTTTGATGACATGTCATTCTTTTTCTGTCAATATTCTGACCGCTTTCATCAACAGGATGTATGTATCCATCAGTTACCATATCCCAAAGATCAGCATCACAGGCTAGGAAGAAAATTCTGATTATGTCTTTCCAGTAATCAAACTTTTCACCGTTAAATATTGGGGGTCTATAGTTGATTTTGTCTTTCTCATCATGGTAGACATTGATGATGTTCTGACTTGGTCCCACTATAGTGTTTTTCTTAGCTTGGATCTTTTACTGACACGGTTAAGTGCTTGTACTCATAACCAGGCGCTCTGATGACAATTGAAGGAGAGAAAAACACAAGAAGGGGGATTGAATTGGGATCTTAAAACTCAATGAAAAGAACACGTTGGTTTTTATCATTGTTCGTTTGAACTCAAACTACTCCAGTCCACCCGCCAAGGTGATTTCGCCTCTCTCCAACGAGGTCTTAATCAACTAATAAATCTTGATTACAAATCTACTTTAACAACCGTCAAAGCCTTCTTGAGTATAAACCACAACCCGGTTTTTCTCAAGGAAATACTTTAAACAATGTATGAATAAAAGTGTACAATAGTGTTTCTTAATAAACAGTATCACAATACAAGTGATGTTTTACACAGTTGGAATGTTGAACTTTTGTCGATGGAAGATGATAGTAGCGTTACTATACATGAGAAAATCGTTGCGTGAATTCTTCTTTATATAGGCCATGCAACAGTGACATAAGAAGCTACTTTTGGAATGTTCATAACACGAATTAATTATCTTTCTAAACCAAGAGATTCGTGTCTCCTTATAGCCGTTACTTTTGATTTGCCTTTGATAAATTGTAACGCTTCAGAACTTCTTACATTAGAGGATGAATGTTACTGTTGAGAGTCCCTTACAGCTTGTATTAGAACTTTACAGATCAGAGTATCAGAGATCCTATTTCATAGAATTGGTGCATTCAGAAGTTGTAACATAACTTATTCATATAAGCATGTCACACATATTTGCTTCTAAGAAGGATGTGTCTGGATATAGCGTTATACTTTCATCTTCTATGCTCGCATAATCAGAACTTCTAGTGATATTTTATGCTCCTTACATCAGAACATCTTTTTCACATTAGAACTTCCCTGCATATAAAGATACTTTTATTAGCGAGCATATTTGTTCTTTATATAAATCATGTGTTTGTTATTATTAAAACTCTTATAGGGATGTAGAACCAAATTATGTTCTAACAATACTGTTAAATTATCATAGAAAATACTCTTCAAATTGATCTATAACCTGCAACACAAAACCATAAACAAATTTAATTCACATAATCTATAAATTCAACAACATCAGAACTGGTGCAGAAGCAGTCTCACGTTTTAACACCATACAAAATCAACACCGACAACAACAACGAATTTTCGCGGATCAGACTTCATGCAGAGAAAGAGAGAAGCAGAAGAACAAAGAGGAAGAACTCATACCCTAAAATCTGAAGACCCGTCGGAGGAGCTTTGACTCAGTATCTTTGCTTTCTCTTTATCCATCTCTTTTCATATTTTTATTGCAATCTCTTGTTACTATTGTATGTTCTTACGATTACTGTTGATTTTTGTAAAACTGTGGAGAGCTTGTTATTGTTGTTGTTGATTTCCGTAGAAAAAATTGACAGATTATTATCTTGTTGTTGCTCTGAATCGAAAAACCGATTAAGTTGTTGTTAGTTTGGATAAGAAAAAGGGATGAACCAGGAAAAAAATAGTGGTATTATTGTTGTGGTTTCGATGAAGATGGTGATAAGCAGAGAAATTTAGAGAGTAGAAAGAGCGATTGAGATAGTGAGAAGCTTGGAAATAGAATTTGTAAGGAGTTTTGTTATAATAATAATAAATTAAATGATAAACGTTAGGAACTACCATACGGTTGAAGAAATGACTGTTATACTGCTTTTGTGTTTGTATTCACAAATGTTGCGGTAAGCAAGAGTCGCCACCGACTTTTCTTTTATCCAACAAAGGAAAGGGTGAAAAAGAACAGAAAAAGACCTTTCGAGATTATTTTTGAGTAAGGAGGGTAGGTTATGCAAAGGGAAGGTGTTAGCACCCTTTCCATCCGTAGTTATCTACGGGCTCTTAGTTGCTAGCTCATTTTGAAAACGCTTTTTGTGTAAGTTTGTTTTGATGATATTTTGAAAATACGCCTTAGTGCGACGAACTTTGTAATGTTTCTCGTTTCGGTGAGAACGTATACAAAGTGTTTTTTGTCTTTTGAAAATATTTAGAAAAGAATTTTTGTATAAGTGAGAAGTTGATTTGTTTGTTTTTATGAGCAAGCAACTATGAGCTATCTGCCTACTCGAAAGATTTGTTCTTTTCCTCTTTTCCTTTAGACAGTGTTATCCTGCTATTAGTGAGTAGGTAGCCCTATCGTTGGATATTTTTAGGGACATGCGAGGGTCATCGTACAGTCACGAAAGAAACTCATAAGATACTTTAGTAATTACCCTAAGGTTTTAAGATCATATACCGGGGCATCGTCGAAATGGTCATCGAGGGACTTATGATCTTTAAAACAAAGGGTCGCCACTAAAATCTCTTACGTTCAAGAGTCGTGACTGTTTATTCCGAAGGCAACAAGTGGAAGTACCTTAGAGGTGCGCATGTGCGAGTGTGTTGTGTTTCAGTTATATTTGTCTTTGAATGTTAGTTTTGCTAGCATTTTTGTTTTTAATTCTTGTCATGCAATCCTATTAGGAATACATCTAACAGTTAATATATGTATAGGAATTTAAAGTGCGAAAATTAAACTTAACTATTACATGGCTTCGGGTAGGGGGAAATTACAAGTTCAAAATTGGGGATAAAGACAATAAAAATCCTAGTTTTTAACTATTACAAAATTTCCCATGCAATCTATACATATTTTCTAGAATTTAAATGGAAAATAAATAAATAAATAAATAAATGATAAGAAAAAGTTTTAACAAATGTAAAATGTCCTAAAACCCTAAGTACTTCAGAAAATGATTTTTGGTATTTTTGTGATTTTGATTTTAATAATAAAACCTAAATCTAGATTAATTATAATTAATTATAAACATTAAACATGATTAAATTAAATTAAATTCATTTTTCAAAAATTAATTTAATTATTCAAAACCTAAAATCTATTTTTTTATGATTTTCTGATTTTATAATTAAAATAAAATTGGTTTCAAAAATATAAAACAATAAAATAATTAAAGAAAAGCAAAGAAAGATTGGGCCTGATGTATGAAGTAGAAAGGGGTGTAACTTGAACTTTCCAAGCCCAATCCACAAAGGCCCAGGCGTCAAAATATCCCCTTTAAAGAGAAGCCATGAGTCCGAATCCGGCATTAGTTTTTGCTAAAGGTCTCTGGATTTTGCGTTTCGAAACCAAGCTTCCAATCGGGGTTGAGAATGGCATCTCATGAACCAGGCCTCAAAAATTACATGTTTCACGTCCAACCTACTCTATATACGACTACAAACATGTATGTAAACGTAAAATGGACTAATAAATGCAGATTAACAAGATTAGATTTAAATAAAATATACCAAATGGTGCAACATGTATGGCCGACTCAGGCGCGCTTCAGGCTAAGGTGAGGGATGGAAATGACTCCTGGGAACCTCAGGAGTGCCAAGATGGCATGAGATTGGATGGAGGAAGGCTGGAAATCAGGTTTTGAATTTTCACAACCTTTGAACAATTTTGAGAATTTTGAGAGCTTTTTCCAAGTGATGATTTCGTGTCCTTTGCTTATGCTTTTGTTTTTTATTTATAGAGGGGTGGAATAGTGAGTAAACATGGCAAGAATCCACACATAATGGCCCCCTTTCAAAGCAATATCAAACATATTAAAATACTTCCAAAATTATGAAAAACTTTCCCTTCTTGAGATGCAATGAACCTGGTCTTTTTCCCCATGCCTTGCACGAATTCTAAGGCCCAATATCAACCCAAATCATCAACCCATGTGTCCATACTTTTTATTTATTATTTTATGCAATTTATTTTGTGTTTATTTGAATAAAAACAAAATAAATATGAATAAAATAGAGAAAAAATGCAAAGCAAGGTGAGAGTGAATTTAGCGGTCCTTGAGTAAGTCATAAACATATTTGAATCCCACAAAATAGGTCTATGAACTTTAAAATGCATTTTTGCTCAAAGTTGACTTTTTTGAATTATCACCAATTTGCCCAATTTGTACTAGTCATAACTTGCTCAATTTTTATCTTTTGTATATGATCTTAGACTTTTTAGAAAGCTCAAGATGTCCCCTAAAATCTCTATGTTGACCATGTTTGCATTTGGAGGATTTATCTTGATGTAACTTGCCTTGACAAAAAATGCCCTTTTATTGACTTTCAAAAAGACCTGTAAGGTATTTGCTCATATCTTTCCAATGATGCCTTTTTTAAACTTGAGGATAAAATAAAAGTTGTAGGTAATTTAATTTTCTTCCCAGTGAGCTTTGGTTGGGGCAAAATGGATGAAGCATGTGAAAGTTATGCTTGGTCAAAGTTCAGTGGACTTTTCCTAAGAAACCCTAATTTTGCACTTTTGAATTCTTGATGATTTGAGAGCATTCCATGAGGAATCATGATCAACCCTTGATCAATTGATGGATATTACTTCAAAATGTTGATGTTGACCAAAAATCTTGAAGTTTGACTGTATATTGACCACAATTGACTTTTTGACCAATATAATTGATTTTCAAACATTTGAGCCATTGACTGGGCAAACATTTGATGCAAGGCATGAAACTTGGCCTGGATATTCTTAAGGACATATTAGTAACCATGGAAAACACTTGAGGCCTTTGAAACCCAAACTTCTTTGTGAAAAGGGAAGCCCTGGTTAGAAGTCCATTGCTTAGGAGGAGAATTTGTCTGGTCAATTCTTAGTCAACCTTGAGCATTTGGGGACCTCTATGAGTATGTCTTGAATAAATGAGAGGGTAAATTTTGGGATACAACAGTTTCCCCTGTTCAATATTATTAAACCTGAAGAGTTAGATTGGCTTGTCTGCCATTCGTAATCTGAAGGTGGAAGATGATTGAACACTAGAGTGCCCAAAAATTTGCACTCGCCTGTGCATGAAGTAACATTGTTGGTTGATGATATCGGGAATGGGATTATAGATGCCATTTGGATAATATGACTGAGATTCGTCATAGATGGGCTTATAGATTCCATCCAAAGTAAATGTTGACTCCAAACTGGAAAAGTATTAGAATAAATGTACAGTTGATTTTATCTGATCCAGAAGAGGTCTCTGTATCTAACTTCGTATGAGAAGTATACTAGAATGAGTTTGTGTGCAATTGTATCTAGCAGATGTGTTAGGGGGTGTTAGAATGAATCTATGTTGTGATTGTATCTGGAGATTCATTGAGTATGAGTATCAGAATGAATCTATATCTTGATCGTATCTGAACTGAAAGATGTATTGAATGAGTATCATAATGACATTCGTATTTGGAGCGTATCTGAACTGTATATGAAAGATGTACTGAATGAATATCAAAATGACATCCATATCTGGAGCGTATATGAACCTTATCTGAAAGATGTACTGAATGAGTATCAGAATGACATCCGTATTTGGAGCGTATCTGAACTGTATTTGAAAGATGTACTAAATGAGTATCAGAATGACATTTGTATTTAGAGCATATCTGAACAGTATCTGAAAGATATACTGAATGAGTATCAGAATGACATCTGTATTTAGAGCGTATCTGAATCGTATCTAAAAGATGTACTAAATAAGTATCAGAATGACATTCGTATTTGGAGTGTATCTGAACTGTATCTGAAAGATGTACTGAATGAGTATCAGAATGACATTCGTATTTGGAGCGTATCTTAACTGTATCTGAAAGATGTACTGAATGAGTATCAGAATGACATTCATATTTGGAGCGTATCTGAACTGTATCTGAAAGATGTAGTGAATGAGTATCATAATGGCATCCATATCTGGAGCGCGTCTGAACCGTATCTGAAAGATGTACTGAATAATTATTAGAATGACATCCGTATTTGGAGTGTATCTGAATTGTATTTGAAAGATGATCTAGAATGAGTATCATAATGACATTCGTATCTGGAGCGTATCTGAACCGTATCTGGAAGATGATAAAATGTTGACAATCTCTATCCGTTCAGGAACTAACCTGAAAACTCAAAGTTAGTTTTATTCAATGGCATGATGTAGGTATTGTATTGCGTAATTATGCTCTCAAAATAAACGAGATTGTGCTATATGTGTTTTGTATGCATATGCTATGTTGTTTGTAAATGATGTACGAATGTGAAATGTTATTGAGGTGCATTTGTAAACTTGAGCATCTTTGTCTGGGGAAATAAATCCCTGACTGTTCCTGGGGATATAGAGTATGTGTATATTTGATCTTCTAGGAATTGTTTCCACTGGGGATCCCTGCTTTCTTGTTTGAGGAAACTCCATTGGGGAACATTGATTTTTGCTCTTTGCTTGAGGAAACTCTGTTGGATCGTGTTAATTCTTGCTTGGGGAGAAGAGTTTAAGAACATTGGATGTTCATTGTTCTACTGGGGAGTTTATACCCTTACTGGGAGTATAAGAGATGGATAACCTTCCGGCTCGCCTAGGAAGGATAAAGTTGACTGGCATCTGGTCTGGTTTCCAGGTTCCATAGCAACTCTCTGGGGATAGTGACGACTTCACTGGAGAGAGGGATTTGCTAGTGATTTGTGGTAGAAGCACTCAAGTTGGGGAGTGTCAGAATAAATCCATGCCTTGATTGTATTTGAAGATGTATTGAATGGGTATCATAATAATATCCATATTTGGATTGTATCTGAACCATATCTGAAAGATATACTGAATGAGTATCAGAATGACATATATATCTGGGTCGTATCTGAACTGTGTCTGGAAGAGAAATCTGGAATGAGTGCTGTAGCGATAAAAAATGTAGCGGGGTAAATCGGAGATCGAATTATTGATTAATTCGTCTCGCAAAAGCAAGAGTCGCCACCGCACTTTATTGTTTCCAAAGGAAAAGGGAAAAGAGCGAAATAAAACCCTAAATATGCAATGTAAATAATACTGAAAATACAAAGCGATTTTGAAAAGAGATCTTATGGTTCGGGGGTTGGTTATACAATGGGAAGGTACTAGCACCCAATGCATCTATAGTACTCTATAGGAACCTTTTGAAATATCTGTTTTATTTAAAATTGATCGCTTGATTGAAAATAAATCGTTTTGGCCGAAAAAGGGATACGGACGGGTTTTTGAAGATACGACGACCTAATGTCGAAGTTTTTGCTTAAAAGGTATAAATCTTGAAAAGGTTGAAATTTGAAGGAAAATTAACCTAAGTTTTTAATGAATGAGAGTATTCGCTCGATCGTTTTTTGAGGACATGAAGTCAACAAAAATTAGACAATTCCTTTTGGATTGGTGCAAACAGGATAATCAAGTACGATGAAATAATTGACAGAAAATGATACACAACAATTAAGTGTGAACATGCATTTTTTATATGATTTTTGTTTAATAGGCGAAAAGAAAAAGTTTAATTGGTTTTCACTTTTTTTACGCATTTTTAATGATAAAAGGTAATGAGAATTAATAGAAATGTTTTTTAGGTTTTATATGTTTTTATTTTTTTATGTCTTTTTTTTAGTATTAAATCAAAATGAGGGGAGTAAAATAAAAAATAAAATGTCTTTTAGTTTTCTCATTTTTACTTTCACATGTTTTTAGAGATATTAAATATTTGTCAAGTTAAATAAAACTTATAAGTCAAATATCTAATTAAAATAAAGAAGACTAAAGTTATTAAATAAACCTAAACTTAGATTAAATGAGATTTGGATAAAATATTAAAATTGTCTATTTAAAACCATATGTGTATTCCTAAAAAAACTAGTTAATCTAAATTAAATAAGTTAAGAAATGAATAGAATTAACTAAAGAGTCTATAAAGAAAAAGGGGTGGGAGTAGTAATTAGAAATGGGCTTTAGTTAAAGAGGAAATTGAGCATGGTTAAGGGAAATGGAACGGGTCGTGGAAAGATCCAGACCCAGGAAGAGAAAAACAAAGCTGGTGCGAAGAAAACCTAGGAACGCCGGTGCCATGGCCGCCGCTGGAGATTGGTCGATGAGATAGCGGTTGGAGGATGGTTCGACGGATGATGAAAGGTGGTGGAAATTGAGGAGCGGTTCGATGACAGAGATGATGGTGATTTCGCTGTTTATGAAGGAATCGAAGAGAGGCTTGCGCGGAGGAGATTTTGGAGGTCGCGGCGAGTTGCGGTCGAGAAGAGGTGTGGCTCGGTTACAGATGGTGTTTCTGGCGAAGATGAAGGTTTTTCGGCGAGGAAGGGTTCTCCGGTCAAGTGAGTTATTCTAACCTTTTCTGTTTATAGTTTTTTTTTGGATTTCTCAGTCTGTCAGTTTTTTTTGTCAGTGCATATTTAATGGCTTTATACTTCTTAGATCTGGGGTTTGGGTATGAACAAACAAAGGGCAGAGATTGAAACTATGTTTGGGCCGCCAAATGTGATAATTGAGATGTTAATTTTTCACTTCAAAATCAGTCCGAAAATCCACCTCTGTCCAATAACTATTCTTGTTTTCAAAAGAAGTATTAGGCTAATGAATGTTATTTGGGCCTGAGATTATGGTTGAAAAAATTGTTTTGGATTTGTGAATATTTGCTAATGCACTTCTCATTTTCTCTCTTTTGTTTTCATTGTTGCAATGGGCATGTATTGAAGACTTGACGAAGGAGGAAGCCGTAGTAAAGCTTGAAGGCATGGAAAAGTTGCTGCCATCTTGATTAGTTATGCATTAGTTGAATGAAGAATATGGTTGCAAGTGAAATATCAACAACGACCCTTCGTAGTTACTTAAAATGGTGTTGAGTTCATGACTTCTTTTTGTGAATTTTCTACTTCTCGCACATAATTCTTGATATTGAAAATACTTTTGTGTATGAAATAAAGGTTTTTTGTTTTTGATTTAAATCTGTAGTGATGTTGAAAGTTAAAGAGTGTGATTACAGAAGGAGATAATGATGGCGATGAATCGTAAAGTCCGAATGGGCAATTAAACAAAGGTTTGTGAATTTCTATATTATTTCAAGTTGGCTTAAAATTAACAGTGCTTATGTGATTGTGTATCGGTCTTGCAACATTTAATAAACTTGAAATTTATCGAACGAATTGTTGCCGGTGTTAAATAGGGATTGATGTATTGATGATTCGCAATGATATTAAATGGCCATTTTGCATGATTTCAGGAAATTAAAGAGAGTATTATTAAGTGAGACAAAGGCAACGCAACGGTATAAAGGTTTATGCGAAAAGCTGGAGAAACTCACATGGTCGGAGCTAGTCCGACGGTACGATTCCGGCGAAGTCAGGTAAGCTCCGAAGACTCCTCGCTCCTTGCTTTCTGCCACTAATTCTTCTCTTCTTCTCCGTCAAAAACTGGTTGGAAATATTGACTAAATGGTTTTGGTGTAGTATGCAGGTTATGGTTTGACAATATGCTTAGAAATGGTTTAGCAATATGCAGGTTGGTCTAGCAGTATGCTTGTTCCATGGTTTTGTGCTATGCAGGTTCCATGGTTTTGTGATTTGCAATATGCTATGCAAAATGGTTTAGCAGTAATGCAGGTTTTGTAATATGCCGGTTATGTGGTTTTTTGCCTTGTGTTACGGTTTTGAATGGTTTTGATTGTAGGTTCTGTTTTGGGAATGGTTATGGTTTGCAATGGACTATATTTTCTTAGTTTTGCAGTGATATGGTGTGTAGAGATATGCAAGCTTAGACTTCCTTTTGAAGGGATTTTTCTCATATAGCCGTTGCCTCTTTTATGGCTCAGGTTTGAGTATATTATTATATTTTCCTGATGCTGCATATATGCTGCTACATGTGATTTCATTCCCATTTCATGCTTAGGCCAGAACCTGCAAAATGGAACCTCCTCTCTCTCTCTCCCTCAAGTACAGAAATGATATATATATGATATCTTGTACTGCTGTCTGAAAAAGTAATAGGCTGGAATATGATGAAAAAAGGAAATATAGGTTGCTTGCATACATTGTTTTAAAACTGCACATGTTTGAAATTGCATATTGTTGGAATTGCATTTCTTTTGTCTTGCATTAGCCTATGTTATCTCCTATGTGGTGCAGGTTAACGTTGGCTTATGTTATGAACTTGCATATGCTGTTTCATATGTTTTATGCAGCTTTGACCAAAAATGAGTTTATGCATATTTGAAATATGCAGTGGGTTTTTTTTGATAAAAATGCAATTGATTTTGAAATGTGCTATTTTTTAATTATGCATTCATAAAAATTCCTCCCTTTTTGTGAACCGGGAGAAATCCCGCGATTTGCAAAAAGGGCAAACTGATTCCGGCCGTTTGCTTTTAATGATGAGCATTAAATTTATTTTCTGCATTTTAATTATTTATTCAATTCTGACTTTCTTCTAATTGTTTTTCGCAGGTAAAATTAAATGAGCAAACAAGAGCATTGGATGGAAGATTTAGAATTAGAATTTAGGAAAATAGTTTTATTTTACTTTAAGCATTTATGTAATGGTTATTATAAATACTTTGTACAATAGTATTTAAACAACAATTGTAATAAATAGAATAAAGTGAATAAAAATTCTATTATTTCCCAATTAATTCCTTTTCTTTCCAATTATTTATTTATTGTTTATAATTCCTTAAATCATATAATGATTGAAAATCAAATCCAATCATTTAAATTCAGAATGACAAACAAATAAATAAACATCATTGACTAATCAACAAATTCAACTATTTAATTCATTATTCGTAAAATTCCAAATTATAATAATTAAAAATAGAATTTTAATTATTTAATCTAAAATGATAAAGAATTAAATAATCATTGTTGACCAATTAATAAACTCATTCTCAAATGCTTATTTCATTATTCATAAGTCTTTAAATTATATAACAATTGAAAAATAGATTCCAATTATTTAAATTTAAGATAATAAATAATTAATAAACGTCATTTAAATCTTGATCAGTTAATAAATTTAGCGTTCAACAAATAAACAGCTCCCGACTCGAAAAAGTTATGAATTTTTAAACTGCTTTGAAAATTTGATAAAAATAGGTCAAAACTCTTGCAATGCGAATGATGCAGATGGAAGACGGTGTCTTAGGTCAAAATTTGGGGTACAACAGCTGCCCCTATTTAAGTTCCTTCTATCCGGAGATATGAAGATTAAAGTCTTCGTCTCGACGAGATTGAAGGTACTTAAATACATAATTACGCAAATTTTGTCCTAAGATGCCGTCATCATGCGGTGATATGAATGTAGTGTCGAATTCACCGAGAAAGATATTGTATGAAACAAGACAAACGTTGGAGGAATCGAACACCAACAAAACACAGAGACATGAATTATACGCTACTGGGGAAAACGAGCTATCGACTTCAAACGACAGACTCCTGACAGCGAATAAAATCGAGGAAAAACAACCTCTACCCTAACAAAGGGAGCATCTTGCATAGGCCATAACAGGTCATTGATCCAAAACGGTGAGTTCGCAACTCAAGGTCGACGGTAGACAGAGTATCAAATGGCTGATAAACGATCACTGAATTCTGGAGGTATAGATTCGTACCAGACCTCTCTGCGAGGTTTTCAGAGATATACTCATTAATGCTGAGGTAATAAGACTGTAGATACGAAGGTTGTTCAAATAAAGAAAATTGCCAGTTGTTGTTGTCCAGAGAAAATACCGGTAACATACAAGTTGCTCAAATAAAGAGGCTACCACTTGCTGTCGTCCGAAGAAAATACCGATAACAAACAAACTGCTCAAATAAAGAAGCTGCCGCTTGCTGTTTTCCGAAGAAAATACCGATAACATACAAGCTGCTCAAATAAAGAGGCTACTGCTTGTTGTCGCTCAGAAAAGAAAATACCGATAACATACAAGCTGCTCAAATAAAGAGGCTACCACTTGCTGTATTCCAAAGAAAAGTAATAACGTACTGGTAACTCATGAAGAGTTTGCTGCTTGTTGCTTTCAGAAAAAATAAAATGACGCACTAGTAGCTCATGAAGAACTGCTGCTCGGCGCTTCAGAAAAGATAAAATGACGCACTAGTAGCTCATGAAGAACTGCTGCTCGGCGCTTCAGAAAATAAATAACGCACTAGTAGCTCATGAAGAACTGCTGCTCGGCGCTTCAGAAAATAAATAACGCACTAGTAGCTCATGAAGAACTGCTGCTCGGCGCTTTCACAAAGTCATAACTGACGCACTAGTAGCTCATGAAGAACTGCTGCTCGGCGCTTTCAGAAAAATAAATGACGCCCTAGTAGCTCATGAAGAACTGCTGCTCGGCGCTTTCGAAAAAGATAAAATGACGCACTAGTAGCTCATGAAGAACTGCTGCTCGGCGCTTTCGAAAAAGATAAAATGACGCACTAGTAGCTCATGAAGAACTGCTGCTCGGCGCTTTCGAAAAGATAAAATGACGCACTAGTAGCTCATGAAGAACTGCTGCTCGGCGCTTTCGAAAAGATAAAATGACGCACTAGTAGCTCATGAAGAACTGCTGCTCGGCGCTTTCGAAAAAGTAATGTACAAGTTGCTCGTGAAGAGCTACCGCTTGTCGTTTTCCAACATAATTCAGAAGGAAACTGCGATGATATTGGCAGAGAATAAAATCTTCATCAAAGAGAACCCTGAATCAATCCTTCCCGAGGAGATCATATACTTTAACGTGCAAAATAAATGCACCAACCGTCTAGGTCGCAATTTCACTGGGGAAAATCACTGAGATAGCCTATGCAAGAGG
Source organism: Vicia faba (assembly GCA_948472305.1). Classification (NCBI taxonomy): domain Eukaryota; kingdom Viridiplantae; phylum Streptophyta; class Magnoliopsida; order Fabales; family Fabaceae; genus Vicia; species Vicia faba. The sequence continues at coordinate 1,216,210,555 of OX451735.1, forward strand.
CAACAACTTCATCCAGGAATAACCAGAGAGAAGACAGTCAAACAAGACTCCTCCCAATGAGAAAGTAAATCGATTGGGGAAATTATCCTATCCAGAAATGGACAAGGTAAGCTAAATCGAAAATCATCCACGAGGATTAGCTCAGTTGGGGAATTAGAAAGGAGGCACATTTTATGCTTAAGTTGGCACTCTATTTGGAAAGATCAAATGTGCTATTTGAAAAGACACAACCAAGGTGTACGAACTCAATGACATCAACAAATACAACTGTGCGTGCATGATGCAAGTGCGAATGAATGTCATGTGTATGCTGACAAAAACGACAGGGGAGATGGACAGAAGATGATAAGACATCACAGTACAACCCGGTACTCGGCTAATCTCAAAAGGAGGGGAACATCACTGGAGATAGAAGATAAAAGCCATCAAAGGAGCAAAGTCATCCTACAAAGCTCAAATCTCTTGGAGAGGAAGATATTTATCCCAAAGTCCAGTCTTCTATCGTCGACAATCCATTGAAAGGATAACAACACGAACAAAACTTCAGCTGGAAAAAGTCATGCTTAGCTGGAGATACTGGGAACACCGCCCTCTGATAAAGTGTGCGATACATAACACACATTCTGACAAGTCTAGACTGCCCCTGGGACCAATGTTGGATGCCCCAAATTTACTGCTGATGAGCTGCATGATGCACTACGATTCCTGCGAATAGCTTCACTTCTAAAATGCCCCAAGCTAAAAGGTTGATGAGGAGAAATCGTCTCAAGAGGGTTTACAAAAGACCTGGCATTCACCATGCTCTGGTGTCTTCAAACTCTTAGAGGAATTTATCAAATCTCGACGCGATTGCCCCGGATTGACTGTAGTCGGCACAACAAAGTCTTCGAATTTTTGCCCCAAATGAGCAAACAAATTGGGAAAAACATTAACTAGGAGAAGCAACCTGTCCATGCTTAAGGTCTTCAACTAACATGCCCCTGGATATGATTTTCTTGAATTGATTCTCCAATTACTCAACATAGTTTCAAGCCTTAAAAGGGTAAACTCATCACTGGTGTTTATGTGAGCTTCCTTGATATCAAGCGAATGTTTTGCAGTTAGAAAAAGTTTACAATGAGAATGAGAATTCTAATGCAATAGTTATATAAGTCTTGAAGATTTTGAAAGATATCGCACAAATTTCGCGAGTTAAAGAACCATTTATTTTTGTATAGGAAAAACATACGATACCAACATAACTATTTAGAACATTCATGGGAGTCAGGAACACTATCTCATTGAAGTATGTTTTCAGAATGACCTTGTTTCAATTAGGACTTTTGAAGGTTGTAATGTGGTCTGATTCATGGGTTTTTTAGAAAAGATTTTAAGGCTCAAAATATTTGGTGCCCACCCACTCTTCATGATGTTCTCCAACTCTATGTTCGGTTAATTCAACATGAGTGTTCGTCTCTCAAAGGATTTTGTGACGGTAACATCTTCCTTGCGAATTTTGAACACTCAATCAGACTAACTGAAAACTACCCTGCCCCAGGTTAAAATTCAAGGTTTTTTCGTATAGAAAAGAAACTTCTGCTTCAAAGGCTCAAAAGGGGTTAGCAAGGGATTATCTTCCTTATATCTCCGGTGTTTAGGAATTTGAAACAATGCCTGTACATCATCAACAAGATCTTATTCAAAAGCAAACAACCAAAGATTTTGTGTTCTTTAGATCATCATCCCCCCTTCAATCTCTGCCTAGGCAAGAGAATGGGCAACATGTTGGTATCATAATGCAAAAAGAAATTTAAAATTTGAAAGCAAATATGAGTGAAACGAATGAATTTCTTCAAGACAAACATACTCATTGTATTAAAATAATCATTCAGACGCAAACAAGTTCTTACATGCAAACAATGTTTCGATAAATAAGAAAAGCTACAAAAGCAGCAACAAGTTAATAATCTGGGAAGGCTTTCCACTTGAACTACCGAAAACATCTTCAAAAAAACCCAAAATCACCCTCAATCGTGTTTACTCTTCGGCGCCTGTTTGATTTGAACTTCAAAACCAACGTCCTTGAATGACAAGATACCACCTCGGACCAACTTCTGAACCTCAATCTTCAAAGCGAAGCAACCCTCCAAGTCATGCCCACGAGCACCTTGATGAAAAGTACAAGCCAAATCAGCTTTGTAGTTCCAATGTATCTTCTTAGGGACCTTTGGTGGAGGTCGGGTCTGAACCAAATTCCTCTGCAACAGGATAGGGAACAACTCTGTATAGGTGATTGGAATTGAATCAAACTGGGTTTTCCTCTGATTAGGAACTTGTTGATTCTGATGATGATTATTCCTTCCCTCGGTTCTCTTCTTGGAAAAGTCATTATCAAACTTCTTCACACCAATAACTGAGCTACCCACTTCGTATAGACATCCCTTTCCGACATCTTCTCCTAGACGCACTCCCACATTCACCTTGTCAGGAAAGTCATCAGGTGCATTAACCGTCACCTTTTCATGAGAAAAAGATTTTAGAGTTTCCGTGAAGACCTTTATCCTTGCTTCCTCCCTCCTAGAAGGATTGACTTGGGCGGAGATCAGAATTTCAACCAAACCAGTTAAGTGATCCAAACCAGCTTTCAAAATAGTCACCTCTCTGCGGAGTTCAGAAACCTCTTGCTTGATATTCTCCATTATCCTCTTAGCGCGAGTGTTGTACTAGTGAGACCAAGGGAAAAAATAAGACTCGGAAAAAGACCTTTGAAAGTGAGACAAAGAAAATGTAGAATGATGTATGATATGCAAAAGAGAGTTTTATTTGACTTTCAAGGAACTCAAGATATCAAGTTATAAACATCCAAGTATGAAGATAACAGATGAATTTTAAATTGGCTCCAAACATTGATCAAGTTATCGTCAAGATCAATCATCCATTTTGGTGGATTAGGGTTTTCGCCCTATCGACACCCAAGATCCATTGAGTTTGACGAAACTAGTGATGTTTACAAAGAAAGACCTCCAACCTCCTTCAAAGTCAAGTGAAAAGAGTTTTATGGCTGCATGAATGCATGGCGATGCAACAACCACAAGCAAGGTCAAAAACATGGGGTTTAAAGGTTCAACGTTCCGCATGGAGTCGAGGGTAAAGCCCACCCAAGGGTATGTACTAACGTTTCGATCACACCTGTAAGACAAGGTTCTAAGAGTTCCCAGAGTCTACATCCCTCTTTCGGATATTACCGACGTCTTGATTACTCAATAATTAGCAATATTCTCAAGAGAAACTCGTCCGAGCGTAGCATCGCGTGACAACTACTTCCGAATTACTCCGTTATAGTCTCCGCGCTACACCTAAAAAGGCCAAGATGGGTTAGGGTTCTACGGTTCTCAACTTCTCGGGCTCCTAGGTCGAAAATAATAATGTCCTCCCGATTACTCGGTAAACAAATATTAAGTTCAAGAGGGCCTTCCATTGAGTGGGGGATCTCATGCCTCCTTCTTCGGGATTACTCCCTCAAAGTTAACATGACTATACCGCCCGTCCTATTCCTTAAGTGTTACTTAATCCGAGTATAGGATTCGTCCTTTGCAAAGAAAACCCAAACACCCCAATTTAAACATATAATCAAGCAAATCAAATAATAGTAAACAGATAAAACAAATTAGGCTTAACCCACTTAGGGATGGACCAGCAAGAGGTCAATCTGTCCCCAGCAGAGTCGCCAATTCTGTAGCGATAAAAAATGTAGCGGGGTAAATCGGAGATCGAATTATTGATTAATTCGTCTCGCAAAAGCAAGAGTCGCCACCGCGCTTTATTGTTTCCAAAGGAAAAGGGAAAAGAGCGAAATAAAACCCTAAATATGCAATGTAAATAATACTGAAAATACAAAGCGATTTTGAAAAGAGATCTTATGGTTCGGGGGTTGGTTATACAATGGGAAGGTACTAGCACCCAATGCATCTATAGTACTCTATAGGAACCTTTTGAAATATCTGTTTTATTTAAAATTGATCGCTTGATTGAAAATAAATCGTTTTGGCCGAAAAAGGGATACGGACGGGTTTTTGAAGATACGACGACCTAATGTCGAAGTTTTTGCTTAAAAGGTATAAATCTTGAAAAGGTTGAAATTTGAAGGAAAATTAACCTAAGTTTTTAATGAATGAGAGTATTCGCTCGATCGTTTTTTGAGGACATGAAGTCAACAAAAATTAGACAATTCCTTTTGGATTGGTGCAAACAGGATAATCAAGTACGATGAAATAATTGACAGAAAATGATACACAACAATTAAGTGTGAACATGCATTTTTTATATGATTTTTGTTTAATAGGCGAAAAGAAAAAGTTTAATTGGTTTTCACTTTTTTTACGCATTTTTAATGATAAAAGGTAATGAGAATTAATAGAAATGTTTTTTAGGTTTTATATGTTTTTATTTTTTTATGTCTTTTTTTTAGTATTAAATCAAAATGAGGGGAGTAAAATAAAAAATAAAATGTCTTTTAGTTTTCTCATTTTTACTTTCACATGTTTTTAGAGATATTAAATATTTGTCAAGTAAAATAAAACTTATAAGTCAAATATCTAATTAAAATAAAGAAGACTAAAGTTATTAAATAAACCTAAACTTAGATTAAATGAGATTTGGATAAAATATTAAAATTGTCTATTTAAAACCATATGTGTATTCCTAAAAAAACTAGTTAATCTAAATTAAATAAGTTAAGAAATGAATAGAATTAACTAAAGAGTCTATAAAGAAAAAGGGGTGGGAGTAGTAATTAGAAATGGGCTTTAGTTAAAGAGGAAATTGAGCATGGTTAAGGGAAATGGAACGGGTCGTGGAAAGATCCAGACCCAGGAAGAGAAAAAACAAAGCTGGTGCGAAGAAAACCTAGGAACGCCGGTGCCATGGCCGCCGCTGGAGATTGGTCGATGAGATAGCGGTTGGAGGATGGTTCGACGGATGATGAAAGGTGGTGGAAATTGAGGAGCGGTTCGATGACAGAGATGATGGTGATTTCGCTGTTTATGAAGGAATCGAAGAGAGGCTTGCGCGGAGGAGATTTTGGAGGTCGCGGCGAGTTGCGGTCGAGAAGAGGTGTGGCTCGGTTACAGATGGTGTTTCTGGCGAAGATGAAGGTTTTTCGGCGAGGAAGGGTTCTCCGGTCAAGTGAGTTATTCTAACCTTTTCTGTTTATAGTTTTTTTTTGGATTTCTCAGTCTGTCAGTTTTTTTTGTCAGTGCATATTTAATGGCTTTATACTTCTTAGATCTGGGGTTTGGGTATGAACAAACAAAGGGCAGAGATTGAAACTATGTTTGGGCCGCCAAATGTGATAATTGAGATGTTAATTTTTCACTTCAAAATCAGTCCGAAAATCCACCTCTGTCCAATAACTATTCTTGTTTTCAAAAGAAGTATTAGGCTAATGAATGTTATTTGGGCCTGAGATTATGGTTGAAAAAATTGTTTTGGATTTGTGAATATTTGCTAATGCACTTCTCATTTTCTCTCTTTTGTTTTCATTGTTGCAATGGGCATGTATTGAAGACTTGACGAAGGAGGAAGCCGTAGTAAAGCTTGAAGGCATGGCAAAGTTGCTGCCATCTTGATTAGTTATGCATTAGTTGAATGAAGAATATGGTTGCAAGTGAAATATCAACAACGACCCTTCGTAGTTACTTAAAATGGTGTTGAGTTCATGACTTCTTTTTGTGAATTTTCTACTTCTCGCACATAATTCTTGATATTGAAAATACTTTTGTGTATGAAATAAAGGTTTTTTGTTTTTGATTTAAATCTGTAGTGATGTTGAAAGTTAAAGAGTGTGATTACAGAAGGAGATAATGATGGCGATGAATCGTAAAGTCCGAATGGGCAATTAAACAAAGGTTTGTGAATTTCTATATTATTTCAAGTTGGCTTAAAATTAACAGTGCTTATGTGATTGTGTATCGGTCTTGCAACATTTAATAAACTTGAAATTTATCGAACGAATTGTTGCCGGTGTTAAATAGGGATTGATGTATTGATGATTCGCAATGATATTAAATGGCCATTTTGCATGATTTCAGGAAATTAAAGAGAGTATTATTAAGTGAGACAAAGGCAACGCAACGGTATAAAGGTTTATGCGAAAAGCTGGAGAAACTCACATGGTCGGAGCTAGTCCGACGGTACGATTCCGGCGAAGTCAGGTAAGCTCCGAAGACTCCTCGCTCCTTGCTTTCTGCCACTAATTCTTCTCTTCTTCTCCGTCAAAAACTGGTTGGAAATATTGACTAAATGGTTTTGGTGTAGTATGCAGGTTATGGTTTGACAATATGCTTAGAAATGGTTTAGCAATATGCAGGTTGGTCTAGCAGTATGCTTGTTCCATGGTTTTGTGCTATGCAGGTTCCATGGTTTTGTGATTTGCAATATGCTATGCAAAATGGTTTAGCAGTAATGCAGGTTTTGTAATATGCCGGTTATGTGGTTTTTTGCCTTGTGTTACGGTTTTGAATGGTTTTGATTGTAGGTTCTGTTTTGGGAATGGTTATGGTTTGCAATGGACTATATTTTCTTAGTTTTGCAGTGATATGGTGTGTAGAGATATGCAAGCTTAGACTTCCTTTTGAAGGGATTGTTCTCATATAGCCGTTGCCTCTTTTATGGCTCAGGTTTGAGTATATTATTATATTTTCCTGATGCTGCATATATGCTGCTACATGTGATTTCATTCCCATTTCATGCTTAGGCCAGAACCTGCAAAATGGAACCTCCTCTCTCTCTCTCCCTCAAGTACAGAAATGATATATATATGATATCTTGTACTGCTGTCTGAAAAAGTAATAGGCTGGAATATGATGAAAAAAGGAAATATAGGTTGCTTGCATACATTGTTTTAAAACTGCACATGTTTGAAATTGCATATTGTTGGAATTGCATTTCTTTTGTCTTGCATTAGCCTATGTTATCTCCTATGTGGTGCAGGTTAACGTTGGCTTATGTTATGAACTTGCATATGCTGTTTCATATGTTTTATGCAGCTTTGACCAAAAATGAGTTTATGCATATTTGAAATATGCAGTGGGTTTTTTTTGATAAAAATGCAATTGATTTTGAAATGTGCTATTTTTTAATTATGCATTCATAAAAATTCCTCCCTTTTTGTGAACCGGGAGAAATCCCGCGATTTGCAAAAAGGGCAAACTGATTCCGGCCGTTTGCTTTTAATGATGAGCATTAAATTTATTTTCTGCATTTTAATTATTTATTCAATTCTGACTTTCTTCTAATTGTTTTTCGCAGGTAAAATTAAATGAGCAAACAAGAGCATTGGATGGAAGATTTAGAATTAGAATTTAGGAAAATAGTTTTATTTTACTTTAAGCATTTATGTAATGGTTATTATAAATACTTTGTACAATAGTATTTAAACAACAATTGTAATAAATAGAATAAAGTGAATAAAAATTCTATTATTTCCCAATTAATTCCTTTTCTTTCCAATTATTTATTTATTGTTTATAATTCCTTAAATCATATAATGATTGAAAATCAAATCCAATCATTTAAATTCAGAATGACAAACAAATAAATAAACATCATTGACTAATCAACAAATTCAACTATTTAATTCATTATTCGTAAAATTCCAAATTATAATAATTAAAAATAGAATTTTAATTATTTAATCTAAAATGATAAAGAATTAAATAATCATTGTTGACCAATTAATAAACTCATTCTCAAATGCTTATTTCATTATTCATAAGTCTTTAAATTATATAACAATTGAAAAATAGATTCCAATTATTTAAATTTAAGATAATAAATAATTAATAAACGTCATTTAAATCTTGATCAGTTAATAAATTTAGCGTTCAACAAATAAACAGCTCCCGACTCGAAAAAGTTATGAATTTTTAAACTGCTTTGAAAATTTGATAAAAATAGGTCAAAACTCTTGCAATGCGAATGATGCAGATGGAAGACGGTGTCTTAGGTCAAAATTTGGGGTACAACAAGTGCCAGAATGAATATGTATCTTGATTGTATATGTACTGTATCTAGAAAAGAAATATGGAATGAGTGCCAGAATTAATCTGTGTCTTGATTGTATTTGCATTGTATCTAGAAGATGATAAACTATTTGGGGAAATAAACCCTATTAATGGAGAAGTACTCTTGCTGAGGAAACACCCTTGTTAAGGAAATGAACTCTGCTGGGGAGCAGAAGTCTGAAGGGGGTTTTACAACCTTGTAGGAACAAGCTCAGCTAGGGAAGAGAAACTTCAAGAACTGTACTGATTGAAACTCCATAGGTTGGTGATATTGCTAGGAAGAAGATTATACTCCTTTATCCACCAGAGCGATCTGTCGGGGTAATTGTGGGGAATGTATGACTTTGTGAAGATTACTTTATGGAGATAATCTCATGGAATTGGCTTTGTGGGGGCCTGTGGAGACTTGAACATACCTCAACTTCTAGAGCCCTTGGTGAATGTTGATCAGGGAGATAAGTCTTCTACTTAGACAAGTGATGAGATGACGGGACATAGTCGTACGCTTTAATCCCTAACTTTTGCCTGGACTGTCCTTTCAGATTTACAGTCCACCGGGATACCTTTTTTTGCCCAAGCCGCCTTTTCAGGTTTTCAACTTGTCGGGTGTACTGTTTTATTTATATATCCATATTTTTTCCCGAACTCTTTTGGTTCGCCGGGATGCCCTTATTTTTGCCTAGGCCAGTCAACCTAGCAAGTCTTTTTTCATGCGTAGTATTTTTCGACTATGTTCGTGTTCACAGGGTGCAGAGAATTGTCATTGTCCACAGTAGTATGTGTTGTAGCACTGCCAGAAAAATGTTTGCTCGGTCGTATGTAATTCTTTTCTAGAATTCATGTTCAATGCCTCAAGTGATTCAGATGGAGATCTGCCCCTGGCTATTCAGCGCTTTTGAGAGATTCCTCGAATCTTGACTCGACTGCCCCCAGATCATTAAGACACCATGTCGTGCCCCTTGTGATTCAAATGGAGGTCTTCCCCTGGCTATTCGACCCTTTTGAGAGATTCCTCAAATCTTGACACAACTGCCCCCAGATCAGTTAGATACCATGTTATGCCCCTTGATTATGAAAGGCCTGTTACTGGAAATGTCTTTCCAACTGAGGTGATTTTGTCCTTTGAGAGGATTTTTGTTCATTGAATTTCTGTCGTGCGAATTTCTCTGCTGTCGAACGGCTAGTCATATGCAAACAATGGCATTTAAAGAATGAAAAGCTTATGTATGTCTTGAATTATTTAAAAAAAAATGCATTTTTAGTAAACAAACAGAATTTTGTAAGAATATGAATTCAACTCATGATTTATAGTAAACGTTATAGGAGTCAGGATACCTTTTGTAACAGTATGCTTTCGAACTAACCCATACTTCATCTAGGACTTTTAAGGGTTGTAGCATGGCCTGGTTCACGGTTTAAGAAATAAAGGATAAAGGCTCAAAATTTATTTGTATCCAACCCATTCTTTGTGATGTTCTTCAGTCCTATACTCAGTTAACTGTGTGTTTAGATCTCAATTGAGTTATGGAATCTTGGCCTTGATATTCCGGTGATGGTTCAGATACTGAAAGTTTATATGGGAAGGCAGTCATTTTTGTAACCTTTTCTTTTTGTTGAGGATTTGTAACGACCTCCTTTTTTTTATTATCCCTACCTTTTTCTCGAACTGTTTCTTTTGTGATTACAGTCAGCGGGATGCCCCAGTTTTTTTCTTGAGTCTCCTTCATAGGTTTTGACTTAGCGGGCTTTTTTTTAGAGATAATGACTTCCTGTTTTAATGATTATGTGGAACCATCACCATCTTTTGTTTTGGAAGGATACCTCTGACACTACTCGTCATGTACAAAGGGAAAGCTTGTGATTGAATGCACCATTGAATTAACTGAGAAACTACCCTGCCCCAGGTTATGATTAAAGGTTTCAATTTGTGTGAAAAATAAAATTCCTACTTCTTAGGCTCAAAGGGGTTGATTAGGGATTATCTTCCTTATAACTCCACTATTTAGAATTTGAAACAACGCTTGTACATCGTCAGCAAGGTCAGTTCCAAAGCATACTATAAATATTATGGTATTATTTTCGTCATCCTCCCTCTAAAGGCTTATAGCTTTTAATCGAGAGTTGAATATCACAAAAATGAAGTAAAAGTATAGTTTTAGTATAGTGACAACGAATGGATTAATTCAAGACAAATATATGCAATGCATTAATGAAATAAAAAAGTTTGACATGAAATAAGTGTTCGAACAATCAAAAGAAAATTACAATTTGAAAATTCTAATGAACAAAAAGCCTTTTTGTCTAAACTTGTCACTTCAGATGGTGTGCCTTTGAGGGATGGCAGAAGAATCCAGTATGACCATCTTGTGTGAACTCCAGCACCCCTTCGTTGATCAAGTCCTGAATCTTATTTTTCAATGCCCAACAGTTATTAGTGTCATGCCCCGAACTATTGGAATGATAAGTGCATCTCACATTAGGGTTGTACCGAGGAGAGATGGTGTTGGGATTCTGAGGAGGATCCTTCAATGTTATCAACTCCATCTTCAACATGTTTTGCAATACTTGAGTCGAGGAAATGTTGATTTTGGTGAATTTCCTTTTGGGTGCGTCCTACTTACGTTGATTGCCTTGTCATTGTTATTGCACCGGTGCTGGAATAGATATCCGCACTGCCCCCACAGATTGGTTGAGATTGCTCTTATTACGATCCTTCTTGTCGTACACAATATTGGACTCCTTTTTTCCATTGTATGATCTCTTATGATTACTTGAAGATTCATTCCCCTGAATTTCACCGCTCCTGGGTTTATTTTCAACATGTTCCTGCATGAACATGTCACCCAATTCATTGTCTGCTAAGAGAGGTTAATCATTAATTAGGCCCCAAATTCTAGCAATTTTCCCCAGACGGTCGTATCTGTCTTGACGAAGTTCACTGATGAGGGTCCTTAACTCTTCTTTTCCTCGAGCTAAATTTTGGATAAGAGCCATCTGAATACTCATATGGATTCTCATCCTTTCCATCTTGGCTTGCAGTTGTTCCAACTGGTCATCCTGGTTGTCTTTAGGATTTTTCTTAGTCGTGTTCCCAGCGGGGAGTGCTTTCATTTCTATTTCCCCTTGGATAGGTTTAGGAACATTTCCTTGAACTGAGCATCTTGAGTTTGGAGATCTCTGACGTTCTTCTCGAGAGCCATTTTCCTTGCTGAAATAAACAGCGAGAAAATGAGAAACCTGTCTTGAGAATACATGTTATGTAATGACATGCATGCAATGTTTTCAAGGATCTTGCGGGATAAATAAAAAAAGATGTTAGAATTCGATTGCGGCTTTGATTGAAGAACTTCGTACCATTGAACGTCCTTCTACGAGAATCAAGATCACCATGTCGAGTAGATCATAGCCTCTGACTCAAGTTATCGTGCTTCGGCCTTTTGACGGCATTGGCTAGAGGAAAATAAATCCCATTACCCTTTGCTAGACGTCTGGTTCATCATAACCTGCATCACAGGCCCTAGAGATCCTTGAAATGGTTAAAGAAATTTTATGGCATGATGTCATGATATGTATGCTATGCACCAAGAAAAAGTGTAAGGTGATGAAGGCAAGTGAGTCTTGCAAGAAGTCCAGGTTATTGGATAATGACTACAAACAAGTCCTGCAAGGAACTCACATTGTTAGATAATGAATACAAAACCCTGCAAGGAGTTCAAGTTGTTAGATAATGAAAGCAAATAAGTCACACAAGTAGCCTTAGGTTCAGGCTTGCATGGAATTTGTAGGTAAGTGCCCTCTTGAAGTTTTAGTTGGCTCAACCTGTCCTAATAATAGTAACCGGGTTCTAAGGAGTCTCATGTCATTTATTTTTTCGTCAGGAATTGTTTCAGCTCAAGCACCAAAGTATTGTACCCGAAAGTCCAATCTCAATGAGTGTAGCATCGAGTATAAACCAATCTTCAGTCGTAACCAAAGCCACCTATCTCATTACTTTCTAGTGGCTAGGATGAGTCAATTAAAGGTTCTAAAGGTCAGTTAGTGCTTAATGACACTGTGAGAAAGCCTAATGTTATCCTTGACTGACTCCAGGAACATTAGTACAAGCCAAAGTATCACGCTAACGTAGCTATCACTTTTTCCGTATCGATCTACGCTGTAAAGTCTCCATGATTTATTGCTACTTACCTAAAAAGGTGCCCTAGATCTGGGTATAGGATCTTTAACAGTAACCCAAGCAACCCCTTTTAAAAAATAAATCATACAAAAAACACAAGGAAAGCAGTTAAAATGATCTAAACTCTAAGGTAACCCCACTTTTTATATTTCCCCAGCAGAGTCACCAGTTCTGTCATACGGTGGGAGAACTGATTGTTATACTGCTTTTGCGTTTGTATTCGCAAATGTTGCGGTAAGCAAGATTTGCCACCTACTTTTCTTTTATCCAACAAAGGAAAGGGTGAAAAGAACAGAAAAAGACCTTTCGAGATTATTTTTGAGTAAGGGGGGTAGATTATGGAAAGGGAATGTGTTAGCACCCTTTCCATCCGTAGTTATCTACGCGCTCTTAGTTGCTAGCTCATTTTGAAAATTCTTTTTGTGTAAGTGTGTTTGTAAGATATTTTGAAAAGACGCCTTAGTGCGATGAACTTTGTAATGCTTCTCGTTTCGGCGAGAACGTATACAAAGTGTTTTTTGTCTTTCAAAAATATTTATAAAAGAGTTTGTGTATGTGTGAGAAGTTGTTTTGTTTGTTTTTATGAGCAAGAAACTATGAGATGTCTACCTACTGGAAAAAATTATTCTTTTCCTCTTTTCCTTTAGACAGTTGTTGCACCCCAAAATTTGCCCTCTCATTTCTTAAGGAATCACCCTGGATCCTCAAGCTTGCTTTCATCAGGTCTCCAGGCCTTGAATTATCAATTTTTCCAAGCAGACCATTCACAAGGGCAAAATGGTCATTTACACACTAAGAAATCTAACTTTAACTTTTTGGATCAAAATCAAATCTCAAAAATCATATTTCATCAAGACATGTTGGAATATGAAATTTGCTTCATCAAGAGTTTCAAAAGTCAAATTTTATCTTGGAAGAATCAAATTCTAAAGACTTAGAAATTTTTCTAAGTATTTAAGAAATATGAAAACTCCAAAATATCTGAGCCAGTGTTCACAGTCAGCAAATTCTGGATGTTCTTAAGACAGAGTTCAGTCAGAACTTCTGAGCCAGTATTCACAAAAGTCCAGTCAGAGTTTGCAGAGGTTAAGTCAAAGAAGGTAACAAAGCGTGTTGTAAGTATACTAGAAGTTCTGAAGGATTCTTCAGAACATGCTGAAGTCAGAAGATAAAAGGATCAGAAGATGAGATACTACGCTGAAGCAGAACTTCTAATCCAGAGTCAATCAAGGATCCAGAGTTTCACATGGGAACTCATTTAATGCTCACAACCGCCTCTGAGTTTGTATTCAAGGGATTTTCCCCACCTGTACCCCTACTTCTTTGGGAAGACAAATTTATGTGCAAAAGTATGCTAGACCCACACGCTGTCTCTACTTTTCATTAATTCACGCTGCCAAATCCAGTTGAGGCGCTGTTAACCATCCAACTTGAATGCATCGAACCCCCACTTGTTAAGATTACTTCAAGAGTAAGTCAGCATCTAGCATATGGTGTTGGTGCTACTTGACCGCCCCAACTGCAAAACTTTGCCTATAAATAGGACACCATTTACACACTGAAATCTTTCTCACCCCCTCTCCCCTTGCCCGGAAAAATTTGTGAAAGAGACGAGAGAATTGAGAAAGAAGGCTTTGAACCACTGCAAAAATTCCAAGAACCCAGGAAACTATAAACACAAAATATCAAAATCTTAGCATTGATTCCTTACATTCAAACTCCATTGTGTTCCTCAAGTGTTCTTGACTAAAGCCATCCACGTAGCTGGTGATTCATAAATTAGAAGCTACCTTAACTTCTGTATTCCTATTGCCATACACTCTCCATTCACTTTCACCATAAAGGAGTCAGAATATCACCCCTTAGTTGTCCCAGAAGTTGTAAACTTCCATCCTACTGACGTGCAGAAGTTGCTCAGAACTTCACCAGAATTTAAGACGAATCTCCAGTTCACAGAATCCTTTCCAGCTGCAAGGTAAGTTTTCTGCTGACCCTTATCCTAACTGATTAAGCATTGTCAGATTTTGCATATTTAGCACAATGTAGATATTCTGATTCTGAGGATGTACATATTCTGAAATTCATGCATTTGCCTGCCTAAGTAGAGGAAATCCCAGTTCAGAGCTTCATAAAGAAAATAGGACTCGGAATTAGAACTAGCAAATATATGTTGCCTCTGATTCATGCTTCTGATATTTCATGAAATTTGTCATAACTAATATGCATGCAACTTCTGTTCTGTAAATCACTAAGCTGCAGATGCTCTGACTGGCATGGAAAGAGGAAAGGTTCTGACAGTTGCGTCAGAACTTCTGAAAACTTCTGAGTTCTCAGAAGATCCAGAACTTCTGAACTTCCATATTTTTGCTAACATGTTTCTGTTTGTGCAGCAAGGCAGAGTCAAAACTTCTGACTTCTTCTATTTTCAGCATTTTGGCGTTGATTATGTTTTCTTCCTTTTATTATTTTTCCATCATATTATATTTTATTACTAATCAAAAAAAACCAAAAATATTTTATATTTGCATGTTATATTTTTTTTAACATAAAAAGACAAAAAATATTTTCTTAAGCAAAAGTTATTTCCCTTTTTTAAAACAAACAAACATTTTACATTTCATGTACATTCTTATCTATTTCAATATGGTTGTAATAGTAACCTAGAATTTTAACTTGCAATCCCCATTCACAAAAAAGTACCCCCATTCCCTAAAATATTGTAATAGCGTAGGACTTTACATTTCTGCACTGTTATTGCTTTCAATATATGCTAGTAATTAGGGTGTGTATGACAAGATATGCAAATTGATAAGTAGATCGCCCTAATCAAGAAAAATTATGCATGCAATCAAACACCCTTGCACACATGCACCCTTAGGGTAATTCCACTTGTTTCCTTACAAAATAGCCATGTTATGCATGTGGGATGTCTTAGCACAAACAAGTTGAAAAATACAAGATCATAGTCCCTTGATGACGCTATCAAAGTTTCCTTTCAAAATGATCGTAGTCCCTAAAGAAAAAGTGCTAAGTCATCTCACAACATTGCTATCATGGTCATACGATGACCCAATGCTCGTCCCTTCACATCCAATGATGAGGCTTCTTACCAAGTCAATGGCAAGATAGCAACATCTAAAGGAAGAGGAAATGCACATCTAAGACCTTTTGAGTAGGTAGATTACTTTTAGTTACTTGCTCACTTTCGAAACAAATATCCTTTCTATTTTTAAAACATTCACATACACTTTCCAAACAACTTTCCAAAACTTGAAATATTTTCAAAAGCTCAACACCTTGCATACATTCTTAGGAACGAGAATCATTGCAAAGTTTGCCTAAACGATTGCACCTTTTCAAAATACTTTCAAAACCACACAAAGCACAATTTTCAAACAAAAAGTAAGTGATCTAGCGAGTAACTAAGAGCCTATGGAAAACCATGGATGGAAAGGGTGCTAATACCTTCCCTTTTCATAATCTACCCCCCGAACTCAAGAAAAAATCTCAAAAGGTCTTTCCTGTGATTTTTCACCTTTCCTTATTGGATAAAAGAAAAGTCGGTGGCGACTCTTGCTCAACTGCAACATTTGCGAACACAAACGTAAAACCCTCAAGTCAGTTCTCCCACCGTATCATAGAACTGGCGACTTTGCTGGGGAATATTGAAATCTTAAAAGTGGGGTTACCTTAGGGTTAGATCATATTTACTTGCTTATATTGCTTGATTTGTTTGCTTTACATTTTGGTTACTTGTTTGGGTTTGTTTTAAAATCCTACACCCGGATTTGGGGATACCTTTTAGGTAAGTCACTACAAGAAAATGCTTACCCAGCCACGTGAATTTGCCACATGATTTTCATGTGGCTAAATAAAGCCAGTTGCAACGTGAAAATCACGTGGCAACGTGTTTTAATAATATAATAAAGAAGCATTAAGTGTGTCCGTTTTTTTTTGTGTTAAAAAAAGTTGCAACGTGGGATTCACGTCGCTAATTAAAATATCATAAAAATTAAATTAATCACAACTTCCAACACTGGCGTGTTCAGGTTTTGAAGGAAGAGAAAACAGTTGTATGATTGTTGCGACGTGAAAATCACGTGGCAACGTTGCGGCGTGATTTTCACGTCGCTACTTGCTTTATCTGATTTATCAAAACGCTCCACAACACACAGTAGCATTTCACAATTTGTTATACTTCTTCTTCAACCTTCCCAATTCCTCCATACCCATTTTCTTCTCCAAATTTTTTTCTTCTCCACACTTAATATCCTACCATCTCCATACATTGGTTGTAAGGTAATTTCAATTCAATGTTATTTATACTTTGTTAACAGCTTTTGATGTGTTATTTGAGTATAATTTTTTTTCAATTTTTCTTTGAATAGAGAAGGAGAATATTGATAGAAGTATAAATTGCAAAAAGGGACAAGAAGATTGAAGGGGTTACAAGATAAAAGGTATGTCTTGAATTTTTTTTTTTGAAATTAGTATATTTTCTGAATTTGATTAATTTTTAGGTTATATATATTTTCTGAATTTCATGAATTTGCACTGGGTTAAAATTGTTGAATTTGGGTTATATATATTTTCTGTATTTGAGTTAAATGTTAGGTTTAATTATTTAGTTTATAATAATTATTAATTATTAATTTGTGATGAATGAGTTTAATTATTTTAGGAGTTTAATTTTTTATATTTTTAGGAGTTTATAAATTTTTAGTGTTTAAATTAAATTTTTAGGAGTTTAATAAGTTTTTAAATTTTTAGGAGTTTATAAAATTTAGGTGTTTAAATTAAATTTTAAGTGTTTAAAAATAAATAAATAATTTTAGGAGTTTATAAATTTTAAGTGTTTAAATTAAATTTTTAGGAGTTTAAGTTTTAAAATTTTTAGGAGTTTATAAAATTTAGGTGTTTAAATTAAATTAGAAGTGTTTAAAAATAACTAAATATTTTTAGGAGTTTATAAATTTTAAGTGTTTAAATTAAATTTTTAGGAGTTTAATAAGTTTTTAAATTTTTAGGAGTTTATAAAATTTAGGTGTTTAAATTAAATTTTAATTGTTTAAAAATAAATAAATATTTTTAGGTGTTTATAAATATTTTTGAAAGCATTTATTTATCTTTAATTGTATATGTTTAGGATTATTATTAAGTTGATTAATTAATATTTCTAATTAAATAGCTTTTGATTATATAAATTTGCAGTAAATGGAATATTATATGTATTATCGTAGTTGGATATACGATAGACTATATCCAGGAAGACGCGCACTTAAACCCAATTTTATAGACGGAGTTAATGGTTTTATCGCGTGGACGTTTGCCCAAGAACATTGTCGAAGTGAAGGAGGAGTTAGGTGTCCTTGTCTTAAATGTGGATGTAGATATATAATTAGTGACCCAGAGGAAATAACACGTCATTTGCATAGGAAAAGTTTCATTGAAAATTATTGGGTTTGGACGTATCATGGTGAAACACTGCCGAGTAATGTACCAGAGACTAGCAACACAGATGCTTCAAGTAGTCAACCGGTTATGCAACCACCTATGGAATTTGAAGAAAACTTTAATCTGATAGGTGACATGGTTGGTGATGCTTTTGGTGTTAACGTGACCTATGATCAACCTGAAGACTTTGACGGGGAAGAGTTGCCGAATGAGGAAGCGCAGAGATTTTATCAGTTGTTGAATGAGATGAATACGCCGTTGTTTGAGGGGTCGTCAGACTCAAAGCTATCAATGTGTGTTAGATTATTGGCCACCAAGTCAAATTAGAATGTTCCTGATCAGTGTTTGGAGCACTTCGCAAAAATGATGTTAGACTCAACTGCAACGAAAGACAACTTGCCTGCGAGTTTCTATGATGCAAAGAAGTTGGTGTCGAAGTTGGGTTTAAGAGTAAGAAAGATTGATTGTTGCATTAATGGTTGTATGTTGTTTTATGACAACGATTTTGGTACTCAAGATGGATCATCAGAGGAATGTAAGTTTTGTCATAGTCCAAGATATAAAGTTCGCAATAGAGCCATTAACAGTAACCAAAAACGGGTAGCAGTAAAGTCCATGTTTTATCTTTCGATAATACCAAGGTTAAAAAGAATGTTTTCTTCAATTCACAGTGCAAGTCAAATGACATGGCATCATACAAACAAAACAAGCCCATGCAATATGCGACACCCATCTGACGGCCATGCATGAAAGCACTTTGATGAGGTACATCCTGATTTTGCCGCTGAACCTAGAAATGTCAAGCTTGGATTATGCTCTGATGGTTTTGCTCCATATGTCCAAGCGTCCGGAAGTGCGTATTCTTGTTGGCCAGTTATTGTAACCCCTTACAATCTCCCTCCTGAGATGTGCATGACAAAACCATACATGTTTTTGACGTGCGTCATTCCAGGACCGTCGAGTCCAAAAATCGGAATTGATGTGTACTTACAACCTTTAATTGATAATTTGAAGAGGTTGTGGAATAATGGATAATGGACTTATGATATATCCTGTAAACAAAACTTTTCTATGCGAGCTGCCTTGATGTGGACCATTAACGACTTTCCAGCATATGGCATGTTGTCTGGTTGGGGTACGCATGGCAGAATGGGTTGTCCGCATTGCATGGAATGCACTAAGGCGTTTACATTGGAAAAAGGGGGGAAAGCTCGTGGTTTGACTGTCACCGCAGATTCCTACCATCAAATTATCCCTTTAGAAAAAACAAGACAAATTTCAAAAAGGACGAACGGGTAACAGATCTTCCTCCGCCTCGATTGGCACCAGTTGCTATATGGAACCAAGTTTGTGAACTTCCAAAGTTTACAGATACTGGCAAATCATGTAGAATTGAAGGATAAGGGGTCACACATAATTGGACAAAAAGAAGTATATTTTGGGACCTCCCGTATTGGAAAGATAATTTGTTGCGCCATAATCTTGATGTTATGCATATTGAGAAGAATTTTTTTGATAACATATTTAACACAGTGATAGATGTTAAAGACAGAACAAAAGATAATGTGAAGGCTAGACAAGACATGGAAATTTGGTGTAATCGTAAAGAGTTGGAATTGAAGCCTTAACCAAATGGAAAATTATTTAAACCCAAAGCTTGTTTCAGTCTGACCCCCCGAGAAGCTAAAGCGGTTTGTGGATGGCTAAAAGGTTTGAGAATGCCCGACGGGTATTCTTCAAATTTAGCAAGGTTTGCTGATGCTAACACTGGGAAGTTGCATGGTATGAAAAGTCATGATTGCCATGTTTTTATGGAACAATTGCTACCAATTGCGTTCGGTTCTCTACCCAAACATGTGCTTAATCCACTCACTGAAATTAGTCAATTTTTTAGAGATATTTGTGCGTCAGCTTTAAGAGTGGATGACATCATTAAGTTGGACCAAAATATTCCAGTCATTCTCTGTAAGTTGGAACAAGTATTTCCTCCTGGTTTTTTTGACTCCATGGAACATCTACCTGTGCATCTTGCATATGAGGCTTATCTAGGAGGACCTGTTCAATATAGGTGGATGTATCCGTTTGAAAGGTTCATGGGTGATTCAAAGCGATCAGTGAAAAATAAAGCTAGAGTTGAAGGATCAATATGTGCACATTACTTGCATCGAGAAACTTCACATTTTTGCAGTCACTATTTCAAGCACTTGATGTTAACTCCAAGAATCATAAGGAATCCTGTAAATGTTATCGAAAGAAGTCAGTACACCTTATCAGTCTTCGGGCTTCCAGGTCGTCCCTCTGGAAAGAAGGGTGAGCATTGGTTGACCCAACAAGAAATGCAATCTGCACATGTTCATGTCTTGATCAACTGCATTGAAGTTAAACCATATCTTGAGTAAGTATAATCCAACTTCTTAATTTTATTTACAGTGTGAATATAAAATTGATTACCTTGAAACTTATAGTGTGTTTATTTTTAGGGAATTTAACAACGCCTATTTTGATAGTACCGGTGTACAATCAACATTTGGTGTCATTCATGCCCAATTTCCAACATGGTTCAAGGAGAAATTGTATGGGGTTGTTGCACCGACTCCAGAAATACTCCATTTGAGAAACTTGTCTAATGGCCCTCGTCAAAGTGCAAACAAATGGCACACATACTTCGTGAACGGATATAAATTTCACACTCATGAATGGACTGAAGGGAAAAAAACCATAAACAGTGGCGTATTTGTGAAAGGAGTTACAGATGGTGGTGAAGATGACTTCTATGGTTTTGTTAAACATATCTACGAGTTAGTATACAATTACTTGGACTCGGAAAATAAAGTTGTCTTGTTTTATTGTGAATGGTATGATCCAACTAGAGGCACAAAAATAGATAAGACATATGGTACTGTTGAGATTCAAATGGACCGGAGGTACAAACAGTACGACACTTTCATAATGTCAAATATTGTTAGGCAATTTTATTATGTTCCTTATCCTTCATTTATGCCACGTAAACGACGGTGTTGTGTTGTAATAAAAACAAAACCATTGGGTCATATTGAAACTGACGATCTAGTGGAGGATGTTGCTTACCAAGTTGATGAAGTTGAAGTTAATGATGTGATTCCAGATGAACACACTACAAGTTTGTCTGATACAATGGTTGAGGGGAATCAAGTTGATGAGGATGAAGATCATGAAGATTCTGGATCTGAGGATAGTATCACATCAGATGCCGATGATGAAATGGATGACGAGCATGACGATTTAGAATAATGAACCTATATTCATGATAATTGTGTCTTGTAATTTTACTTAACGAACCATTTATTGAATGATTTAATGAATATGTATTCATGAGAATTGTGTCTTGTAATTTTACTCAACGAACCATTTATTGAATGATTTAATGAATATGTATTCATGAGAATATGTATATGTTAACTTGTATTTTATTTAATTAGGTAAAAATGCCACCCAAAGATAATAAGGGTAAAGGTCCTAGTGATAGTGGTAGGAAGCCCAGACGTCCAAGGGTAGTAGTATGCCAGTCACCTCACTCAGCCACGTGTCCTCCCCCGCAGAGTCAGGTTCATCATATGTCCATGGACAATACTATGCCATTTACTCCATTACTATCATCTTAGAGTCCTCTTCAGTTCCCATCTGGGAGTACATGTTTTATTAGTCCATCTAGGGCCCCACCTGGTTTACCATTCCAGCAGACACAGGTGCCCTCATCCTTCCAGCAGACACAGGTGCCATCCTTCCAGCAGACACAGGTGCCCTCATCCTTCCAGCATAGTTTTCCATTTTCCACACAGTTGCCCTCATTCGTGCAGCAGCCTGGAGGATCCAGCACCCCACTTCCTACACAGATGCCCCCATCCGTCCAGCAGCCTGGAGGATCCACCTCTTCACGACCCACACAGACTGGTCGCACCCCCACATCCCACACAGAGTCGAATGATGACGATCTTGGTGTGGATGATGATCAGATAGATGGGAGATAGCTTCGAGGGGATGATGATCCGAGTGAGATTCATACCATTGATGGGAGATTTTGGACATGGCCTGAAGGGAACTCGTAAGTTTCTTATTTATTGATTTTTATTTATAAGTACACATTTCCATTTTTAATATAACTTTATATAATTAATTATGCTAATTCAATTATTGTTGTTTTAGTTTCGGGCCGAGTCGGACTGCTGCTAAGGTTATCAATTATATAATTCAGCAGAATTATACAAAAATTTTGAAGAGTTTCCGATAAAGAAGAATGGTTCAAGCAATTTCAGGTATAATTAATTTATTTCTTGTTATTTTTATTTAAATGACCTTTTCATTATTGTTATAATTTATCTAACTATTTATTTTAATGTCATACAACATTGCAGGTGAAATGTGTTTGGGATCCCCTGAACCATAACAAAGTAAAAAAAATTATTTTGGGAGGAGTTCAAGACGACTTTCTGACATGCTACGACGTGTTAGAGAGAATTGGCACCTTTTGGGCATTCGTCCTAAATGGATAGGCAAAGAAGTTTTTGAACAACTTCTTAAGTATTGGGAATCAGATGAGTTTAAGGCTAAATCTGAAACTGCAAAGAAGATGAGGGCATCGGAAAAAGGGGGTTGCCTTAATGCTGTTGGAAGTATTAGTACTGCTGAGCATGCTCGACGCATGGTAATTATTACCACTTTTTAAGGTCATATTTGGATTTATAACATATTATTAATTTAAGTTAATTTTTTTATTTAGGCTAAGCGTTTGGGGAGACAACCATTGATGACTGAGCTGGTTAAGGAAACTCGGACAAAGAAATCGGGAGGATTTATTGACGAGCGCACAAAAAAAAGCCCTGGTAAGTAAATTTATGTTTATATTTTTTTAAGCAATTTTGTGACGTGATTTTCATGTAGCAAGTGACATTTGTGGCGTGAAAATTGAGTGGCAACTGATAAGTTGTGGCGTTACAATCACGTGGCTATTTGTTTTTTATTATTTTTTTTATTTCATTTAATTTCATTAATGTTACTTATAAATTTAACTTGATTTTTTTATTGTATGTGTAGGAGGATTATCAGGCGTTGCTTGTAGAATTTCTGACCCATAATCCTCAGTATACGCCTCCTCCAGAAAAACCGGTTCATCCAGATGTGGATTTCTATATTTGGAGTCAAGTTGTTGGGGAAAAGGGGCCTAACGGGTGTTTTTTTGGTGGTGGAAATTTGGTGGGCACCTTGAAGAGTGGGGATAGAAATCTGTATCAGAGAGCTGCAGACGGTGAAGGAGGGTCACGTCAAACAAATTTGACACCAGATCAGTTAAAACTGGTAAGACAATTGGCTAGACGCGAGTCCGAAGATCGTGAGGCGGCATTGAAGGCCCAAATGGATGCCCAAATGGAGGCAATGAGGGGTGAACATAATAGACAAATTGAGGCAATGGCGAAGAGGCAAGCTGATATGGAGGAGCAAATGCGACAATTTATGCAAGCATTTGGTAGAAATCCCAACAGTGGTGGCCAAAATAATAACCACCAAAATAATGATGACTTTCTTCCCGACTTTTCTGACGACTCTAATGATTCTGCTTAGTTTTATTTTTATTTTGTATTTAGTTTTTTATTTGTGTAATATAAATTTATAATCATATTGTATATTTAAAAATATTATAAATTTAAATTTGAGTTTATTAGATTTATAATATTAAGTATATTTATTTATACATTTAGATATATTTACTTTTGTTTTTGATAATTTGATTTATAATATTGTATTTAATAAATAAATTATAATATTTAACTTATAAATTTAATAAAACAAAAAATAATATTAATTATTAAAACAGAATTAATATATTTAAAACACAAAATATTTTTTTTTTAAAAACAAGTTGCGGCGTGTTTTTCATGTCACTAATTAGTGACGTGAAAAACACGCCGCAACAGCAAACGTAAATATAAATGTGAATTGCTCTGCTCTGCTCTGCACACTTTCATCCTATACAGTCTGTTGCGGCGTGAATTTCACGTGGCAACTTTGTGACTTGCTTTTCACGCCGCAACAAGATTTCCACGCGCTATATAGCGACGTGTTTCTTAAGGTGGCAAAATTTGAATAGTGGCGTGATTTGGGTGTTAGCGACGTGGCTTTCACGTGGCAAAACACAAGTTATTTTGTAGTGAGTAGTAATAAACTGTGAGGGAACTGTGCGGGGTATACCGACACGGTTGAAGCAGTAGCTACGTTGATGTGGCACTTTGGTTGGTATCGGTAACCCTTGAGTCAGTAAAGGAGAGTACTGGGCCACCGCGTGGTGTCGTGAAGCATCAACTGACCTTAGAACCTTACTTGACCAACTTGGCCATTAGGACGTAGCAAGAAAACCGGCTTTCGTGCAGTCCGAAGTTGGTTGATACTCGATGCTACACTCATTGAGGTTTGACTCTTGAGTTTTGTTTGGTTGTGAGTAAATCACTTATTGAACGATACTTGGGGAAAAGATCAGTGATATTGAGATCCCTTAGAACCCGGTTACTATTGACTAGGACAGGTTGAGCCAACTAAACTTCAAGAGGGTACTTACCTGAAACCCCATGCAAGCCTAAACTGAGGACTTGTCTGCTTTGTATATACACTTGTACATAACATCATAAACATCATAAGCATCATAAACATCACTAACCATTTCAAGGATTTTTGGATTTATCTTTGTTTTGTTTTGTAGGACATGGCCTCCGCTCGTATGAGCACTATCCAAGTCACTCTTGTGAGGATACCTCCACAACTCAAGGATTTAGTATCAAGGGTCCCTGAAGATTCTCCATTCACCAAAAAACATGGTTGAATCCTTAGTCTGGTTACCTCAAGTATTTAAGAAGATATGGTAAAGGTGCTTGTCCAATTCTTCGACCCTTTGCATCATTGCTTCATTTTTCCCGATTACCAACGTGTGCCCACTTTGGAATAATTTTCTCAACTCATGTGGATCCCTATTCTTAATCAGTTACCCTTCAATGGTATTGAAAGAGACCCTAAACCTGAGGAAATTGCTCGAGCTCTACATTTGCAACCATCTGACATAGTAGTAAATTGGGTAACAAGGAGCGGTGTCAAAGGGTTCCTAGCAAAGTTTTTGTTGGAGAAGGCTCAAGAGTGCTGGAATACTTTGGATCTACAAGCCTTCGAGTAAATTTTGGCTCTTCTCATCTATGGGTTGGTACTATTTCCAAATCCTGACCAATTTATAGATGTAAATACGATCAAGGTTTTCATATCACGTAATCCGGTGCCTACATTGCTTGGAGACATCTTGCATTCTCTTCACTCTCGCACTTTGAAGAAAAGAGGGGCTTTGATGTGTTGCACTCATCTTTTGGCTAGGTGGTTTATTTTGCACCTACCTCGATCCGTGGTGAAGAATGAACAAGGAATGAGATGGTCTAGAAGATTGATGTCACTGTCACATGCTGATATCTGTTGGTATTATCGCTCTTTAGAAGACATTACCATCATTGACCGTTGTGGAGAATTCCCCAATGTCCCTCTACATGGAATTAGGGGAGGCATTACTTACAACCTTTGTTTATCTTTGCGACAATTTGGATACGCTAGGAGAGATGGCCCTCATGAGGTACTCATCCAAGGAATTGCGTTTGACTACGAAAGCGATACCCAAGGTTACCGTCAAATATTTATACGAGCTTGGGGTATGGTTAACAAGATTGATAGCAAGACGTTAGGGCATAAGAATTCCATTCCTTTGAAACCTTATCTTAAATGGGTGAGGGCTCGCGCACAAAGTCTTAAGATGCCTTATGAAGTCGTCTTACCTGTTATCATGGAGCCAGTAGTTGAGGGAGACATTCCACATACTATCCTCTATCATGATATGCCTACTTCCCTTGAAGATTTGCAAAAAGCTTGGATTCAGTTACGAGGGGAGCGAGACACCTTTGAAGTTAAGTTCTATGAGAGCGATAAGAAGATATTAGAGATAACAAGGGAGCTTCATAAAGAAAGGAGCTTAAACACCTACATTGCGCCAAAGAGGATGCACACGACTTTTCTGTCTTAGGAGTTTACTTTATGCTTATTTCTGTTATTGTAAGCCCAAGAGGCATGTTTGTATTCAAATCAGAACTCTTTAAATGCAAGATAACGTTTGTTCACTCTTTTTCTATACAAATTTAAATCCTTGAAATCCTTGAAATCATTTGCATATTGCATATTCATGCGTCACGACATGACATGACTCCACATAACAGGTTTCCTTATCTCTCCGCTATTTATTTCAGCTAGATGGATCTAGAGAAAATAGTGACGGAACTCCAGGCCCAGAATTCTCGATTTCAGGAAACTTTACTCGCCCTGGCCAAGGGGAAGCAGGATATGATGGCCTTGCTGACCGCTAAGAAAAAACCAAAGAAGAAAGCTCTACTCAACATGGGTAAAAGGTTCAAGGAGACAATTCGTCAAATTTCAATAGAGGAAGATTCATCCGAGGAGGACGAAAACCAAATTGGTGAGGTCAAGAGTACTCAGGTCGACTGTATCAATGACCAAGGATCTGATGATGATTATTTCAATGAACAATATCCACCCACAGACATCAAATACAAGTAGCTAGAAGACAGGTTGAAAGCAATTGAAATCCAAGCTATCCCCGGTTTGAATTTTGATGATTTGGGCTTAATCTCTGGGGTAGTCATTCCCCACAAGTTCAAAATACCAAACTTTGCAAAATACGACGGGGTTTCTTTCCCAAAGCTCCATTTGGAGTCCTATGTGCGCAAGATACAACCGCACACTGCAGATAAAAAACTTTGGATTCACTTTTTCCAAGAGATTCTGGCTGGAACACAACTTGAATGGTTTTATCAGTTGGATGGCTCTCGCATCAATACTTGGGAGGGTCTAGCTACTGCTTTCTACCATCAGTATTAGTACAACACCGACTTGGCACCGACGAGGGTTCAATTGCAAGGTATGGCCATGGGGAAGGATGAAGGATTTAAGGAGTATGCGCAGAAGTGGAGAGACCTTGCTAGTATGGTCCAACCTCCCTTGACTGATAGGGAACACATTGACATGTTCATGAGCCCATTATCTGGTCCTTTCTTTAATCTGTTGGTTGGCTGCTCTTCTTCTGGTTTCACCGAATTGATCTTAACCGGTGAAAGAGTTGAAAGTGGCATTAAAAGTGGAAAGATCTCTGGAATCTACTTCCACTCCCAATCTTGTCAAGAGACCTTTTGCCGTGAAGAAAGAAATTAATGTTGTGTATAGAGCAAAGGCCCATACCAAAGTGAATAATCATCCGTCTGTCAATGTTGTCTGAATCTCCAATCTGAATGCTACTCAAAGACCATCTACCAATCATCAATGGATTGAATCTCCAAGAAGACAGTTTACAAGGTTAGGCATGTCATTATCTCAAGCCCTTCAACATCTGCTCAGGGCCAATTTAGTGACATTGTGAGATCTTCCCGCCAACCCTGAAACCTCTTCACCCAGATATAATCAAAATGCAAAGTGCACTTACCATTCAAACAGCCCCAGGCAGGAGACTGATCAATATTGGGCCTTGAAGAACAAAATCCAGGATTTAATTGACAACAAGACTATTAAATTTGATCCTCCTCCGATGCCAAATGTAATTACCGCTCCAATGATGAAGCACGACAAAGCTGTTAATGTCGTCGAAGATACAACTTTCATTGCCTCTGTTGAAGAGTTAACTACTCCATTGAATGTAATCAAGAGCAATCTGTTGAAAGCTGGGACTTTCCCTGGCTGTGAAAAAGACTGTATGGGTTGTATGAGACAATCTGATGGGTGTGAAGAACTGAGGAAAGGTATACATCGCCTAATGGGTAGCCGCGAAATTCTATTCGAAAGGGTTCCCGCCATCAAAAATTCAATCGACAAAGCTGAAGATGTGGCCATCTTAACAATTTCAAACAAACCTCTTAGGATCCTATCCAAAGGTCCTATCAGGATTTCAAACGAACCAATCATTGCTCCTCTAATAATCACTGCTGCTAGACCCGTTCCATACACCTCTGATAAAGTGGTATCATGGAATTATGGTGCCGAGGTTTATTACCATGGGGTAAAATAAGATTCTTGGATTGATGATAATGAAGTTGGTGTTACTAATATTACTGGTTCTAGTAAAGTCACAGGAACAGGAAAGTCTTTTCCCCTGATATCTCACCACCAACCACTACCACGATTCCAATCCGCATAACCAACGGCAATGCTAGTGCCAGTACTAAAGGGAAAGGGAAAGAAAGTGAGCCTGCCAAGGAAGAGGCACCTACTAAAAAATATTTTATGGAAGAATCATCCACTCAAGAGATGGAGGAGGTTCTGAAAATCATCAAGAAAAGCGACTTCAAAATAGTAGAGCAGTTGGGACAACCCCCTTCTAAAATATCAATGTTGTCCCTATTGCTATGTTTTGACGCCCATGCACAAGCTTTGATTAATTTCTTGAAAAAGGCTCACGTGCCTCAGAAAACCACAACCGACCAATTTGAGAATTGCGTAGCAAGTCTTATAGCTGACAATGGTTTGGGATTCTCCGACGCAGATTTAAGTCCCATGGGAAAGAATCACAATAAAGCCTTACATGTTTCTGTTGAATGTAAGGGGACCACTCTGGAACATGTTTTGGTGGACACAGGCTCATCTTTAAACGTGTTACCTAAAGGTGCTTTAGATCGGCTAGACTGTGAAGGTTTGGTTTTGAAGCCAAGTGATATTGTTGTGAGGGCATTTGATGGGTCAAAAAGGATGGTTCATGGAGAGGTGGATCTCCAAATCAAGGTTGGTTCGCAGGTTTTCAACTCCACATTCTACATAATGGACATATGGCCTGCATATTCTTACTTTCTTGGGCGCCCATGGATCCATGGGGTAGGAGCAGTCACTTCTACTCTCCACCAGAAGTTAAAATACCTAGTTCAAGGGAAGGTTGTCACTGTTTGCAGTGAAGACGAATTTATGGTAAGCCATCTCAATTATTTCAAATACGTAGAAATGGACGGTGAATTCATAAAAACTCCTAGCCAGACGTTTGAAGTTATAGCCACTACCAAAATCTCCTCTGGCACTCCAAGAGCCCGACAAAGTTACCCCCAGAATGGTTTCGCTTAAGGATGCACGTGATGTGGTAGAAGAAGGAAACAATGAGATGTGGGGTCAACTCCTCGACATCCCACTCAAGACAGACAAGTTTGGGATAGGTTTCACCTCCAAGGCTCAAATAGAAATTAGAGGTGTTCGCACTGGAAAGCCGCCTCTCCACCTCAAGAGTCATGAAGTGAACGCTGTAGAGGATTCCGATGATGAGTGTGCTTTTGAAGACTGGATCTACCCAGCAACCGAAGGGAAGCCCAACAATTGGCATGCGAAGGACTTTGTGCCCATCTCCTTCATTAAGGAGTAATCTACTTGTTTTTGCTTTTAATCAATTCAAGAACTTGTTGTTTGGAATATTTTGATATTGACTTTTAAGCCATGTGCCTAGCCTGGGGTACTCTGGTCCTTTTGTCAAAGGCTTTATATTTTTTTCATCTAATCATATGATCATTCAGTACATTGGACTCTTTTGCATTCAAATATTTGTGTTCATTGTCTTCCTTTTCTTTCAAATACATTGTCAAAAATAGCCATGTATCTTACATGCACACACACACACACACACACACACACTCTTGCAGGTCTACATCCACTCCGGATCCTATTGTCAACAACTCTGTTATTGCCGACTATGACTTTGAATGTCCTATCAACCAAGCCGAAGACGAAAGCGAGGAAGATTGTGATATACCAGGAGAACTAGCCAGACTTCTGTTACAAGAGGAAAAAGCTATTCAACCACATGAAGAGTCACTTGATATTATCAACTTGGGTACTGAGTCAGATAAGAAAGAAATCAGGATCGGCGCTAATTTGGAAAGCAGTTTCAAGAGTCGCTTGGTTCATATGTTGCGCGATTATATGGAAGTATTTGCTTGGTCTTATGAAGATATGCCTGGGTTAGATACCGACATCGTGGTTCATCGTCTGCCAACTAAATAAGACTGCCCTCCTGTCAAACAAAAAGTTCGTCGCATGAGGCCTGGCATGTCTGAAAAGATTAATGCTGAAGTAATGAAATAGTTTGATGCAGGATTCTTAGCTGTAACATCCTATCCTCAATGGGTGGCCAACATAGTTCCAGTGCCAAAGAAAGACGGGAAAGTTCGCATGTGCGTAGACTATAGGGATCTGAATAGGGCAAGCCCCAAGGATGATTTCCCTCTACCACACATTGACGTCTTAGTCGATAATACCGCTCAGCATAAGGTTTTCTCATTTATGGATGGCTTCTCGGGCTATAATCAAATAAATATGGCTCCCGAAGATATGGAAAAAACTACTTTCGTTACGCAATGGGGCACCTTCTTCTACAAGGTCATGCCGTTTGGGTTAAAGAATGCAGGGGCAACATATCAAAGGGCTATGGTTACTTTATTTCATGACATGATTCATCATGAGATAGAAGTATATGTGGATGATATGATTTCCAGATCACAAACTGAAGAAGAACATCTCATTCACCTATACAAACTATTCGAGAGGCTAAAGAAGTACAAGCTGAGGTTAAACCCTAACAAGTGCACATTCGGGGTATGCTCTAGAAAGCTTCTAGGTTTTGTTGTCAGCAATAAAGGCATTGAAGTTGATCCTGCCAAGATAAGGGCCATCCAAGAAATGCTAGTCCCTCATTCTGAAAAAGAAATCAGAGGATTCTTGGGTCGTCTCAATTACATTGCCCGTTTCATATCACACTTAACTGCTACTTGTGAGCCATTCTTCAAACTCTTGAAGAAAGATTAGGTAGTCAAATGGAACGATGAATGTCAGATTGCCTTTGACAAGATCAAGGAATACCTACAAGAACCTCCTATTCTCATGCCTCCAGTTGAAAGAAGACCCTTGATCATGTACTTGATAGTACTAGAGAATTCTATGGGGTGTGTTTTGGGCCAACATGACGAGTCTGGTCGAAAAGAGCATGCAATTTACTACCTAAGCAAAAAATTTACCGACTGTGAAACCAGATATTCACTACTCGAGAAAACTTGTTGTTGTTTAGCATGGGCTGCTCTCCAGCTAAGGCAGTACATGTTGACTCATACCACTTTGTTGATTTCCAAGATGGATTCGATTAAGTACATCTTCGAAAGACCTGCCCTTTCTGGACGAATAGCCAGATGGCAAATGATCTTGACTGAGTACGACATTCAATACACAAATCAAAAAGCCATCAAAGGAAGTGTACTAGCAGATCATTTGGCCCATCAAGCTGTGAATGATTATCAGTTAATGAACTTCGACTTCCCCGACGAGAATATTATGCTGGTAACCGAATGTGCGAAACCTGAACCGTATGACGGACCTGAACAAGGATCCCGATGGACTATGGTATTCGATGGGATTTCCAATGCCTTAGGTAACAGAATTGGTGTTGTGATCATCTCTCCTGAAGGTTTCCACACTCCTTTCACTGCTCTACTATGCTTTGATTACACAAATAATACGGCTGAGTATGAAGCATGTATCTTAGGTCTGAAAGCTACCATTGACTTAAGGATCAAACATTTGGATGTGTTTGGAGATTCCGCCTTGGTAATCAGCCAAGTAAAAGGAGATTGGGACACTAAACACCCTAATCTTATCCCTTACAAGGAACTTGTGCTATCCCTGATTCCTCACTTCGAAGAAATCACTTTTGAACATTTCCTTAGGGAAGAAAACCAGTTGGCTGACGCTTTGGCAACCATGTCCTCGATGTTCAAAGTCATATGGGATAACGAAGCCCCTATGATTACAATTGAAAGATTTAATGAACCTGCACATTCCTATGAGCTTGACACCAATGCGAAAAATCCATGGTACCACAAGGTATTGAGATACCTTGAAGCACAAGAGTATCCAGAGGGAGCATCTATCAATGACAGAAAGTTCTTACGAAGATTTGCAGCCAAATTCTTCCTAAGTAACAGGATATTGTACAAATGCAACCATGATTCGAATTTACTCCGATGTGTGGATAAGAGGGAGGAAGAGGAAATCATGAAAGATATGCACAATGGCCTTTTTGGTAATCACTCAAGTGGACATACGATGGCTAAGAAAATCTTAAGAGCAGGTTACTATTGGTCAACGATGGAGACCGATTGTCATCAACATTCTAGAACTTGTCACAAATGCCAAGTCTACGCTGACAAGGTCCATGTACCTCCAATCCCTCTGAATGTCATGACCGCTCTATGGCCATTTGTAATGTGGGGAATAGACATGATCGGAGAGATCAAGCCCACAACTTCCAACGGACATCGTTTCATTCTTGTTGCTATCGACTATTTCACCAAATGGGTCGAAGCCGCCTCATTCTCCTCAGTCACCAAGAATGTGGTAGCCAAATTCATCAGACACAACCTCATATGTCGTTATGGTATCCCAGAAAGGATCATCACCGAGAATGGGACTAACCTCAACAATGCCATGATCATGGAATTATGCACTCAATTTAAGATAAAGCATCACAATTCTTCTCCGTATAGACCAAAAATGAATGGCGCAGTCGAAGCGGACAACAAAAATATCAAGAAGATTGTGCAGAAAATGGTAGTGACCTATAAAGATTGGCATGATATGCTACCATTCGCTCTACATGGTTACCGTACTTCAGCTAGAACATCAACTGGGGCAACTCCTTTCTCTCTAGTCTATGGCATGGAAGCTGTTTTACCAGTAGAAGTTCAAATTCCCTCGCTGAAGATTATGATTGAGGCAGGCCTAGGAGAAGATGAATGGATTCAAACGAGATTGGATCAACTGAACTTAATCGATGAAAAACGATTAGCTGCTATTTTCCATGGTCAGACGTATCAAAAACGGATGATCAAGGATTTCAACAAAAAGGTCAAGCCTCGAGTATATCAAGTTGGTGACTTGGTGATAAAACGCATCATTTTACCACAAGGTGGCCCCAGAGGAAAATGGACTCCCACCTATGAAGGTTCGTTTGTTGTCAAGAGAGTTTTCTCTGACGGTGCCATGATATTGACCACCATGGACGGTGAAGATTTCCCACATCCCATAAACATGGACATAGTTAAAAAATACTACGCATAAGAGACCAGTTAGGTTGACACACCTAAGCAAAAAAGGGGGCATCCCGGCAAACCGAAAGGTTTGGGCAAAAATTAGGGATATATGCAAAAGATTGTACACCCGGCAAGTTGAAAACCTGAAAGGGCGACTTGGGGAAAAAAGGGTATCCTGGTGGACCGAAAACCCGAAAGGGCGGTTCAGGAAAAAATTAAGGATTAAAAGTGTACGAATATGTCCCGTGAAATCAACACAATCAATATTATCACCAAGGTCCAAGTTCAAATGGTCCAGGATCGATCCAATCAATTTCGATCAACGGTAAAGGATGTTCGAAGACATGGGGGGCAATAGTAGAGTGGGAAGACAATAAGATCATTTCACATGGCTATTTGTTTTCATTCTCAATTTTGTTTTCTTTTCGGCGATTTCCTCTTACTAGGATCTCCGTCTCTATGTACAAGAACGCCCATTCATGGGAAAAATATCAATACAAATACACTTTGAAGTGCAAAATTTTCTATCTCTGTTTTGAATGCAAATTTGTCCAATGACTAAAATTGAATGAACATATGCATATGAACATAATCAAAACCATTTGGCACATGTGCCCTGCTAAGCAGCAGCTTCAACAAGGCATTAGTGCACAACAACAGTAAGCATCCCTTTAATGTATGTGAAATAACCCCACAAAGTTATCTCATCGTCATCATCCCCACCAGGGCATTGACAATAAACCTTTCCCCAACGGAGTTGCCCATAAAATCTCCTTGCACGGGACGATCCCTGGCTAGAGTCTCAACCTCTTGACAACTTTCTTCTCAGTTAAAGCCTAGGAGATCTCTTCCTAAAGGGAATTCACCTCCTCAGCAGATTTTATTCCCCATAGAGTTATCTCATCATCATTATCCTTATAGGGACAACCCCCAATGCAACCTTTCCCCAGCGGAGTTGCCTACAAAAATTTCTTCACATAGGATAAATC
This sequence comes from Vicia faba, assembly GCA_948472305.1. Taxonomy (NCBI): domain Eukaryota; kingdom Viridiplantae; phylum Streptophyta; class Magnoliopsida; order Fabales; family Fabaceae; genus Vicia; species Vicia faba. The sequence continues at coordinate 1,216,244,381 of OX451735.1, forward strand.
CTCGGCCAGAGTCTCAATCTCTTGGAAACTTTATCCATCTAAGTCAATTTCTACAAAATTGAAGCCTAGGGGTCTCTGTCTAAAGGAAATTCATCTCCTCAATAGGGTTTATTTCCCCAACAGAGTTATTTCCCCCGGCCAAGCGCAAATTTCTCAACGTGCAAGACACCCCGAATTCCCCAGCTGAGTAAGCACTCCCCGGTGAGTCCAAGATTGCCAGCTGAGCCCATCATTCCCAGTAGAGTATATCTCCCAACCGAGGGTTTCATCCCCAGCGGAGTATATCTCCCAATCGAGGTTTTTTTTCCAACCAAGATTTTATTCTCCAAGCTGAGTCCATCCTCCCCAGCTGAATAAACACTCCCCACTGAGTCCATCTTCCCCAACGGAACCCAAATTCCCCAGTTGAGTCTGAATCGCCCAGCTGAGTACATCTTCTCCAACCAAGGCTATTTTCTTCAAACATAATCTATCCTCTCCAGATGAGCCAATCATCCCCGGCTGAGCCTGTCGTCCCCAGTTGGACATATCCTCCCCAAGCTAAGTCTGCCTTGCCTGACTAAGCCTATACTCTCCAGTTAGAATCTCCCTTTCAAAAACTGCAAATCACAGGGCCACGACCCCTAATCCCCAGTAAAGTCTTCAATAAAGCCTTTATTATTACCAATAAATGCTATGAAGCCTGGATCCGACCAGATATTAGCATAATTTTCAAGTTATTACTGAAGCCTAGACCCGACTAGATAACGGTTTAACTTCTTCAATTATTGAAGCCTGGACCCGACCAGATAACAATTTGACTTTTTGAGTTACTGAAGCCCGGACCCGACCAGATAATAGTTAATCTCATTTCTCAAACGCTATGAAACCTGGACCCGACCAGATAATAGTCTAACTCTTCATATATATATAAGAACCTGAACTCAATCCGACCAAGGTTTTAACTTCTTTTCCCCAGTAGAGTTTCCTCTTTATCCCCAACGAAGGACTGAGAAACCTGGATCCGACCAGATATCATTCCTCATTTCCATCTTTTCAAGAAAGCCATTGTGAAGCCTGGATCCGACCAGATAGCAATCATCCTCAGAAGATTTGTTGTGAAACCTGGAAACCGACCAGATAACAACTAAATCCCCAAGCAGTTTATTGTGAAGCCTGGAACCGACCAGATAACAATTAAACTTCAAATTCAGAAATATGCGAAGCCTGGACCCGATCATATAAAAGTTTTCAACCAGTTCATTGTGAAGCCTGGACGCGACCAGATAACAATTAACTTCATCAGAAATATGCGAAGCCTGGACCCGACCATATAACAGTTTTCAAAGCAGTTTATTGTGAAGCCTGGACCCGACCAGATAGCAATTGACCTCATCAAACCTCATAAATCTGCAAATCCTAGACCCGACCAGATAGAAATTGACCTCATCAAACCTCAGAAATATGCAAAGCTTGGACCCGACCAGATAACAGTTTTCGAACGGTATATTGTGAAGCATGGACCCGACCAGATAACAATTAACCATGATCCCCAGAAAGACACTATGAAACCTGGATTCGACCAGATAATAGTACAACTTTCCAAAAGACCATAAAGCCTGGATCCGACCAGATAACAGATTTCAAATAGTTACTGAGAAGCCTGGATCCGACCAGATAACAGTTAATGCATCCTTACCTCCAACAGGTTACTGTAAAGCCTGGATCCGACCAGATGACAGTTAACCTTCACATCCCCAGAAATTTGTTATGAAACCTGGATCCGACTAGATGACTATTCAATTTCAAGGGATTTTCTGCAAAGCCTGGATCCGACCAGATAACAGTTAATTCCTCTCTTCCCTCAGTAAGTCGCGACGAATCCTGGATCCAACCAGATAGCAACTGACTACTTCATCCTCAGCAACTGTAAAGCCTGGATCCGACCAGATAACAGTTGATATTTGAGCGATGTTCCCCAGCAAAAGCATCTCTTTCAACAAGATTTGAAGATATGCATGTTCTTCATTTCCAACAGGAAATCAGGGATTCAACCTCTCTGGATTTCCTCAGTAGCAGTCAGGGATTTATTTTCCTGGACGAAAACACACATCTCACATTCATACATCATAGCATGTACATACCATATGCATTTAGCATAATACCACATCTGGTGAACATCATGTAAGCATTTGCATTTTACTAACCCCTTTTCTCCCAGGTAAAACGTCAAGTTTAGTATGAATCAACAAGAGATTTGTGCTAATACTTCTTCCAGAGTTTACCAACATTCCTCCAAATGGCATCTATAAGCCCATTCACCATCCATCTTCGAGTGAAAATTTGTGGGCACTCTAGTGTTCAATCATTCTTTCACCTTCAAGTCACGAATGGCGGATCCGCCAATCTAACTCTTCAGGTTCAAGAAGTTTGAACAGGGGCAGCTGTTGCACCCCAAAATTTGCCCTCTCATTTCTCAAAGAATCACCCTGGATCCTCAAGTTTGCTTTCATCAGGTCTCCAGGCCTTGAATTATCAATATTTCCAAGCAGACCATTCACAAGGGAAAAATGGTCATTTACACACTAAGAAATCTAACTTTAACTTTTTGGATCAAAATCAAATCTCAAAAATCATATTTCATCAAGACATGTTGGAATATGAACTTTGCTTCATCAAGAGTTTCAAAAGTCAAATTTTATCTTGGAAGAATCAAATTCTAAAGACTTAGAAATTTTTCTAAGTATTTAAGAAATATGACAATTCCAGAACTTCTGAGCCAGTGTTCACAGTCAACAAATTCTGGATGTTCTCAAGACAGAGTTCAGTTAGAACTTCTGAGCCAATATTCACAAAGGTCCAGTCAGAGTTTGTAGAGGTTAAGTCAAAGAAGGTAACAAAGTGTGCTATAAGTATACTAGAAGTTCTGAAGGATTCTTCAGAACATGCTGAAGTCAGAAGATAAGAGGATCAGAAGATGAGATACTACGCTGAAGCAGAACTTCTAATCCAGAGTCAATCAAGGATCCAGAGTTTCACATGGGAACTCATTTAATGCTCACAACCGCCTCTGAGTTTGTATTCAAGGGATTTTCCCCATGTGTACCCCTACTGCTTTGGGAAGACAAATTTCTGTGCAAAAGTATGCTAGACCCACACGTTGTCTCTACTTTTCATTAATTCACGCTGCCAAATCCAGCAAAGGCGCTGTTAACCATCCAACTTGAATGCATCGAACCCCCACTTGTTAAGATTACTTCAAGAGTAAGTCAACATCTAGCATATGGTGTTGGTGCCACTTGACCGCCCCAACTCCAAAACTTTGCATATGAATAGGACACCATTTGCACACTGAAAGCTCTCTCACCCCCTCTCCCCTTTCCCAGAAAAATTTGTGAAAGAGACAAGAGAATTGATAAAGAAGGCTTTGAACCACTGCAAAAATTACAAGAACCCAGGAAATTGTAAACACAAAATATCAAAATCTTAGCATTGATTCCTTACATTCAAACTCCATTGTGTTCCTCAAGTGTTCTTGACTAAATCCATCCACGTAGCTTCTGATTCATACATTAGAAGCTACCTTAACTTCTGTATTCCTATTGCCATACACTCTCCATTCACTTTCACCACAAAGGAGTCAGAATATCACCCCTTAGTTGTCCCAGAAGTTGTAAACTTCCATCCTGCTGAGTACGTGCAAAAGTTGCTCAGAACTTCACTAGAGTTCAAGACCAATCTCCATTTCACAAAATTATTTCCAGCTGCAAGGTAAGTTTCTTCTGACCCTTATCCTAACTGATTAAGCATTGTCAGATTTTGCATATTTAGCATAATGTAGATATTCTGATTCTGAGGATGTACATATTTTGAAATTCATGCATTTTCCTGCCTAAGTAGAGGAAATCCCAGTTCAGAGCTTCATAAAGAAAATAGAACTCAGAATTAGAACTAGCAAATATATGTTGCCTCTGATTCATGCTTCTGATATTTCATGAAATTTGTCATAACTAATATGCATGCAACTTCTGTTCTGTAAATGACTAAGCTGCAGATGCTCTGACTGGCATGGAAAGAGGCAAAGTTCTGACAGTTGTATCAGAACTTCTGAAAACTTCTGAGTTCTTAGAAGATCCAGAACTTCTGAGTTCTTAGAAGATCCAGAACTTCTGAACTTCCATATTTTTGCTAACATGTTTCTGTTTGTGCAGCAAGGCAGAGTCAGAACTTCTGACTTCTTCTATTTTCAGCATTTTGGCGCTGATTATGTTTTCTTCCTTTTCTTATTTTGCCATCATATTATATTTTATTACTAATCAAAAAACACCAAAAATATTTTATATTTACATGTTATATTTTTTTTAACATAAAAAGACAAAAAATATTTTCTTAAGCAAAAGTTATTTCCCTTTTTTAAAACAGACAAACATTTTACATTTCATGTACATTCTTATATATTTCAATATGGTTGTAATAGTAACCTAGAATTTTAACTTGCAATCCCCATTCACAAAAATGTACCCCCATTCCCCAAAATATTGTAATAGCGTAGGACTTTACATTTCTGCACTATTATTGCTTTTAATATATGCTAGTAATTAGGGTGTGTATGACAAGATATGTAAATTGACAAATAGATCGCCCTAATCAAGACAAATTATGCATGAAATCAAACACCCTTGCACACATGCACCCTTAGGGTAATTCCACTTGTTGCCTTACAAAATGGCCATGTTATGCATGTGGGATGTCTTAGCACAAACAAGTCAAAAAATACAAGATCATAGTCCCTCGATGACGCTATCAAAGTTTCCTTTCAAAATGATCTTAGTCCCTAAAGAACAAGTGCTAAGTCGTCTCACAATATTGCTATCATGGTCATACGATGACCCAACGCTCGTCCCTTCACATCCAATGATGAGGCTTCTTACCAAGTCAATGGTAAGATAGCAACATCTAAAGGAAGAGGAAATGCACATCTAAGACCTTTTGAGTAGGTAGATTACTTTTAGTTACTTGCTCACTTTCGAAACAAATATCCTTGCTATTTTAAAAACATTCACATACATTTTCCAAAACTTGAAATATTTTCAAAAGCTCAACACCTTGCATACATTCTTACGAATGGGAATCATTGCAAAGTTTTCCTAAACAATGGCACCTTTTCAAAATACTTTCAAAACCATACAAAGCACAACTTTCAAAAAAAAAGCATGTGATCTAGCGAGTAACTAAGAGCCCGTGGAAAACCATGGATGGAAAGGGTGCTAATACCTTCCCTTTTCATAATCTACCCCTCGAACTCAAGAAAAAATCTCGAAAGGTCTTTCCTGTTCTTTTTCACCTTTCTTTATTGTATAAAAGAAAAGTCGGTGGCGACTCTTGCTCAACCGCAACATTTGCAAACACAAACGCAAAACCCTTAAGTCAGTTCTCTCACCGTATCACAACAGTGCTATCCTACTATTAGTGAGTAGGTAGCCCTATTGTTGGATGTTTTTATGGACAGGCGAGGGTCATCGTACAGTCATGAAAGCAACTCATAAGATACTTTAGTAATTACCCTAAGGTTTTAAGATCATACATTGGGGCATCATCGAAAGGGTCGTCGAGGGACTTATGATCTTTAAACCAAAGAGTCGCCACTAAAATCTCTTACGTTTGAGAGTCGTGACTGTTTAATCCAAAGGCAACAAGTGGAGGTACCTTAGAGGTGCGCGTGTGTCAGTATGTTGTGTTTCAGTTATTTATCTTTGAATGTTAGTTTTGCTAGCATTTTTGTTTTTAATTCTTGTCATGCAATCCTATTAGGCATACATCTAACAGATAATATATGTACAGGAATTTAAAGTACGGAAATTAAACCTAACTATTACATGGCTTTGGGGAGGGGGAAATTACAAGTCCAAAATTGGGGATAAAGACAATAAAAATCCTAGTTTTTAACTATTACAAAATTTCCCATGCAACCTATACATTTTTTATAGAATTTAAATGGCAAATAAAAAAATAAAAAAATGATAAGAAAAAGTTTTAACAAATGTAAAATGTCCTAAAACCCTAAGTACTTAAGAAAATGATTTTTGGTATTTTTGTGATTTTGACTTTAGTAATAAAACCTAAATCTAGATTAATTATAATTAATTATAAACATTAAACATGATTAAATTAAATTAAATTCATTTGTTAAAAATTAATTTAATTATTCAAAACCTAAAATCTAATTTTTTTTTAATGATTTTCTGATTTTATATATATAATAAAATTGGTTTCAAAAATATGAAACAATAAAATAATTAAAGAAAAGCAAAGAAAGATTGGGCCTGATGTATGAAGTAGACATGTTTGAATTTTCCAAGCCCAATCCACAAAGGTCCAGGCGCTCAAAATATCCCTCTTAAAGAGATGCCCTGAGTCCGAATCTGGTGTTAGTTTTTGCTAAAGGTCTATGAATTTTGCGTTTCCAAACCAAGCTTCCAATCGGGGTTGAGAATGGCATCTCATGAACCAGGCCTCAAAACTTACATGCTTCACATCCAACCTGCTCTATATACGACTACAAACATGTATGCAAACGTCAAATGGACTAATAAATGCAGATTAACAAGATTAGATTTAAATAAATTATAACAAATGGTGCAACTTGTATGGCCGTCTCGGGCGCGCTTCTGGCCAAGGTGAGGGATGGAAATGACTCCTGGGGACCTCAGGAGTGCCAAGATGGCACGATATTGGATGGAGGAAGGCTGAAAATCAGGTTTTAAATTTTCACAACCTTTGAACAATTTTGAGAATTTTGAGAGCTTTTTCCAAGTGATGATTTTGTGTCCTTTTCTTATGCTTTTGTTTTGTATTTATAGAGGGATGGAATGGTGAGTAAACATGGCAAGAATCCACACATAATGGCCCCCTTTCAAAACAATATCAAACATATTAAAATACTTCCAAAATTATGAAAAACTTTCCCTTATTGAGATGCAATGAACCTGGTATTTTTCCTCATGCCTTGCACGAATTCTAAGGCCCAATATCAACCCAAATCATCATCCCATGTGTCCATACTTTTTATTTATTATTTTATGCAATTTATTTTGTGTTTATTTGAATAAAAACAAAATAAATATGAATAAAATAGAGAAAAATTAAAATCAATGTGCGAGTGAATTTAGGGGTCCTTGAGTAAGTCATAAACATATTTGAATCCCACAAAATAGGTCTATGAACTTAAAAATGCATTTTTGCTCAAAGTTTACTTTTTTGCATTTTCACCAATTTGCCAAATTTGTACCAATCATAACTTGCTCAATTTTTATCTTTTGGAGATAAGAATTGACTTTCTGAAAATCTCAATATGTCCCCTACAATCTCTATGTTTACCATTTTTGTATTTGGAGGATTTATCTTGATGTAAGTTGCCTTGACAAAAAATGCCTTTTGTTGACTTTCAAAAAGACTTGTAATGTATTGGCTCATATCTTTCCAATGATGCATTTTTTGAACTTGAGGACAAAATAAAAGTTGTATGGAATTGAATTTTATTCACAATGAGCTTTGGTTGGTGAAAAATGGATGAATCATGTGAAAGTTATGCTTGGTCAAAGTTCAGTTGACTTTTCCTAAGAAACCCTAATTTTGCACTTTTGGATTCTTGATGATTTGAGAGCATTCCTTGAGGAATCATGATCAACCCTTGATCAAATTATGGATATCACTTCAAAATGTTTATGTTGACAAAAAATCTTGAAGTTTGATTGTATATTGACCACGGTTGACTTTTTGACTAATATAGTTGATTTTCAAACATTTGAGCCATTGATTGAGCAAACTTGTGATGCAAGGCATGAAACTTGGCATGGATATTCTTGAGGACATATTAGGAACCATGGAAATCACTTAAGGCCTTTGAAACCCAAACTTATCTGTGAAAAGTGAAACTTGTTTATATTGTTGCAAAAGGGGCCACACCATTGGAAAATGCCGATTTAGGAGGTTTTTGGTTCCTCAAGGCATTTTCAAATTGTTGCCAAAATTCAAATCAAGTATCACTCACACACAAGGGCCCGATAAAAATTTGGTACCTATTTACCTTGTTTAAATTTGTAGGTGGAATGTCTTGAGACTACGGAGAAAAGATGGTTTCTCGATAGTGGATACTCAAGACATATGACGGGCGACATCTCCCTATTTTTTGACTTTGCTGCGAAAAAGAAAGGATTTTTCACCTATGGCGACAATAACAAGGGAGCAATACTCAGTAAAGGTAGTGTAGGCAATCCCTCTTCTACTACTATCTCTGATGTCCTATTAGTTGATGGTCTTAAATACAATCTTATTAGCATTAGTCAATTATGAAACAAAGGATACAATGTCTCTTTTTCATAAGATTGTTTCATAATTAAACACAATGATAAGAAAGATGGCATGTTCAAAGGATTGATGGTAAACAATGTATACATGCTTGACTTGAATAATGTATCCTTAACCGGATCTAAATGTCTAGTCACTTTAAGTGAGGACTCATGGCTTTAGCATAGACGTCTAGCTCACTTGAATTTTGATTTGTTAAATAAAATTGTCTCAAAAGATTTAGTAGTCGGTTTACCCAAACTAAAATTCTCCAAGGATTACTTATGTGATGCTTTCCAAATGGGGAAGTGTAATACGGTCGGAGAACTAACTTGAGTGTTTTGTGTTTTATTGCAATTATTGCGGACAGCAAGATTCACCGCCGAATTTTCTTTTATCCAATAAAGGAACAGGTGAAAAGAACAGGAAAGACCTTTTGAGAATTTTCTTGAGTTCAGGGGGTAAGTTATGAAAAGGGAAGGTGTTATCACCCTTTTCATCTGCAGTCATCTACGGGCTCTTAGTTGCTAGCTCACTTTGAAATTATTTGTTTGAAATGTGTTTGTGATTGTTTTTTAAAGTATTTTTTAAAAGTGCCTTCGTTTAGGCAAACTTTGTAATGATTCTCGTCTCGATAAGAATGCATACAAAGTGTTGACTTTTGAAAATATTTCATTGAAAGTGTTGATGTGTTTTTGAAGGATGTTTTGAAAAGGGTTGTGATCAAGCAACTATGAACTTTCTACCTACTCAAAAAGTCTTAGTTCTTTTCCTCCTCCTTTAGATATTTCTATCTTACCATTGATTGATAAGAAGCCCTATCATTGGATGCGAAGGTACGGGCATGGGTCATTGTATATTCATAGAAAGCAACTTTGTAGGATACCTTAGCCATTTGTCGTAAGGGTCTAAGATCATTTATGAAGGCAACATTTGAAGAGCCATCGAGGGACTATGATCTCGTATTTGATTATTTTTTGCTAAAGTATCCCACGTTTGCGTAACATGACTATTTATTTAAGGCAACAAGTGACGTTAATCCTAAAGGTGCAAGTGTGTAAAGTGTTTGTTTTCATGCATTTTTGTCTTTGAATTAGGGTTTTCTACTTATTAATTTTACGTCTTTCCATACAAACCCTAATTACTAGCATTTATATCGGAAGTGATAAATTGAGGAAATGTAAAATTCTATGCTATTACATCATTTAGGAATGAGGGTGCAAATTTACAAATGGGGAGACAAGAGAAATTACACCTAATTACTATTACAACTATATTGAATGATGGCAAATATATATACAAGAATGTAAAGGCAATATGAAAGGAAAATGAAATTATTTTTGTTTGAGTTTTTTAAGAGGTTTTAACTTAATTAAATTAAAAGAAAAAATAACTAATTAGTATAAGTTAATTCAAGAAAACTAAACCTAAGTTATTTTGAGAAAAGAAATTGAATTAATCAAGAAAGCAATTTTTTAGGGTTTTTATGAAATGGTTTTATCTTAATTAAACTAGTATAAAAAACTTAATCAATTAAAAATTCTAAGTTCTAAATTAAGTTTAATTAAAAATAAAATTTTAAAAAAAGTAAAATAAATCTAAATCTAAATTATTTTAATTAAAAAAGAAATTAAATTTGTTAGGAAAATATTTTTGGTCTTTTGTCCTAGAAGAAATAAAATCCAAGTATATTAATATATAAATAATAAATAAAGATATATATTTTTTGAGTTTTTTATTAATAAAAATAATAATGGTAATAATATTAAAAAAAATAAAATAAAATAAAATAAAATAAAATAGAAAAATAAAATAAAATCCAGGAGGGTGTAAAATTGAATTGGGTGGTTTAGAAGTAAAAAACACATTTGTTTTGTGATTAGGCTCATTATGATTTTTTTTATAATCAGAAAAAAGAAAATAAAAATAATGGGTTGCGTTATTACTGTGTAATCAGGGGGGATGCTGGGAGTAAAAAGGCAAGGCCCAATTATCTTAGACTCAGGCGCACGCTGTAACAAGAAAAAAAACAAAGAAAAAGTTAGGAAAAAGGGCAGCGCTAGGGCTCGAACCCAGGCCCTTGGCAACAACGTGCGTGCTCTCCGCCACTGGGGTGGCTATACATCTGTTTATTAAAATAAAACCAACATAATATATTACAAAATCAATCCTAGGTCTGTATCTTCTTCAACATCGCGCCAGACCTTCCTTCACCATTTTTGAATCATGTAACCTTCTTATTTCTCAACAAAAATTAAAACTATAAACATGAAAGTTGCTCCATTTTTCATCACGATTCCAGAAATGTATATAACTAAAACTATAAATCAAAGATGAGCACGAATTTTGAATGGTACCAAATTTGACCTAATTTTTTCAGAAAGTTCAAACTTAAAATTCTCACTACTCAAGCAATATAAATGAATTCTAAGGACATGGTCAGCTTCAGGGCAATGATGTCTACATTTTATCTTTGAAAATGGAAAGCTAACAATGCCTATATGAAGAGATTGAAAATTAGAAAACTTACCTCAGAACTGGATTTCGTGTTTTGAGTTAGAGCTCACTTCAAGATGTTTTAATGATCTGGTTAGCTTCCTTGAACCTCCCGGAAACTATTCCAATGGTTACTTTGAGCTGAGAGTGCTTGAACTGTTCTAGAGAAGTCCAAGTCCAGACCTCTGTTTTTGAAAATGGAGGTTAGTGCAAATGGTGTTACAGTTTGAAAACAGGTATTGGGATGGCTTATATTTTAGATAGGGAAGCTTTTGAAATGGTTTGGCCAAGAAACGCACGATTGAAATGGAAGTTTGATGTGTAAAGTCAAAATATGCACAACAATGGTGTTTTTAGGAAATTTTTTGCTTGAGGGAGTTTTCAGGCTTGTGTATTCGTGTCTTCGCTAGAAAATAGTGTCTCTATTTATAAGTAAAAAGTTTGGATGCTTGGAGAATTCAGAAATCAAGAATCACATGTTTGTGGATTTTTGCTTGTTTTTGAAGAAAGCTTGAAAATTGTGGTTCCAATGCACAAGTACCTAGTTTATAGGGTGGCTTCGAAGCTTTAAACATGTTGCTTTTGAGCATACATGTTGTGTGTGTTCAGAACAACAAGTTAGAGGCTCAAGAAGAGTGAACTTTGTGATTAAAGCCACTTTTCCAAAATGGCAATGTTGTCTTTCTTCCTAAAATGGTAATAAGCATGGACAATGCATTGAATTCTTGGATTAGGGCATAAAACTTTGTGTAATCGTATGACTAAAGGTAGACTTAGGGGTTAATGGACTTATGGAACAAGATTATGCATCATGTTTAACATTGGATCAAAAGGTTCTTCATGAAGAAATGACTTGTAATTCAAGTTTGAAACCCTAACTTCATCTCTTCGATTCTCCTAGCTCAAGAATGATCTCATTGATTTCTCTGAAATTTTGGAAAGCTTGGAACATCCTCTACAACCTTTATGTTTTTCACTTTTTAAGAATCCAATTGGAACTATGTGAAAAATTACCATGAAGTTGGTACAAAAAATCTGCCTAACTAGGTTAAATTTTCTCCGAGTGTTTTTATACAAAGTGCATGACTTTGTGAATCCATAACTTAAAATACAAGCATTTATAGAAATTTGTGATACGGTGGGAGAACTGACTTGATTTTTTGCGTTTCGATCGCACTTGTGCGGATAGCAAGATTCGCCACCGAATTTTCTTTTATCCAAAAGGAAAGGTAAAAAAGCACAGGAAAGACCTTTCGAGATTATTTCTCGGGTTCGGGGGGTAGATTATGAAAAGGGAAGGTATTAGCACCCTTTTCATCCATGGTTTTCCATGGGCTCTTAGTTACTCGTTTAGATCACTTGCTTTCATTTGACGGTGTGCTTGTGATGTGGGCTTTGAAAGTATTTTGAAAAATCTCTTTGTAATGGTTCTCGTCTCTATAAGAACGCGTACAAAGTTTTGTTTCGAAAAGTGGTTCAAAGATGTGTTTGTGAATCGTGTTTCGGATAGTGTTTTGAAAAGATGTTTTGCAATGGTTCTCGTCTCTATAAGAACGTATACAAAATGTTTTATCTTTTTAGAAAATGTTTTAAAATGAAAGTGTAGGTGTGAAAAGTTTTTATCGTGAGCAAGCGAGTAACTAAGAGCGAATCTATCTACTCAAAAGGTCTTAAATTGTTCTTTTCTTCTTCCTTTTAATGGTGTTATCTTACCATTGATTTGGTAAGAAGCCCCACCGTTGGATGTGAAGGGACAGGCGCGGGTCAATTTCACAATCGTCGAAAGCAACTTATGAGACGCTTTAGCAACTTTTGTAAGGGACGAGATCATTTTAATCGAAGGCAACATCAAGGGTCATCAAGGGACTACGATCTTTTTTATCGAAGGGTCATCGCTAGAGCGTCCCATATTCGAGGGACATGATTGTATTTCCGAGGCGACGAGCGAGGTTACCCTAGAGGTGCGCGTGTGAAAAAGTGTGTTGGTTTCAAGTTATTTTATTCTTTGATTAGGTCATCTAGCGATTGATTTTTTGAATCTTGCCATACACGCCTAATTACTATACAGTATATGGAAAACAGTAAATTGCGGGAATTGAAATTCTACGCTATTACAAAATATTCGGGAATGGGGGTACAATTTTTTACAAATGGGAGATGAATCAAATGAGATAGGAAAATCAAAATAGCAAACAATACAACCAAATCGAATTTTGTGCGATTTAATTAAAGTTATGATAATCCATGAAAATAAAATCAACAAAATATGGAAATGAAATGTTAAATGTTTACTTGAAAAGATAAAAGTAAAACCTATTCTAAAAATAAAAATAATTGATTAAATTATATTCCATATTTTTGTATTTTATTAATTTAAGTAAATCTAAAGAAAGAAAACAAACTAAATTATTATTTTTTGGTGTTTTATTATGTCAATTAAATCTAAAACAAAATTTATTTAAAAAATGATAAAAACTAATTACAAAACCTAAATCAAATTAATAAAATGTATATTTTATGTCTTATTAGCAATTTGCATAACAAAAAAAAAAGAATATAAAAAGAAAACAAATTAAAAAAACGCAATGGGCTTAAGGTGATTTGAGAAGAGGCCCAAAGAAGTTAAATGCTATTCTTGATGTAACAAAGAACAAACCAAAGGGGGGGGGGGGGGAGGGGAGGGGGTATGACCAGTAAAACGCATGGGCTTTAAGATCAAACAAAAAGAACCAAGCCCAAGTTTTTAAACCCAGCTTAGTTATTGATTAAGGGATCAAAATAAGATTAGGGTTCTTGGAACTCTCCTCACGCGGCGCCGCTGCTCATCTCTTTCATTCATCTCTGTATCATCTTATTGAATCCTCTAAATGTTCCCACTACTCGTCCCTGTTTCATTTTGCAAATAGAATCGCTCTCCCCATGCTAATTCCTTATCTCATCGTGATTCGCATCTCTTTGAAACCCTAGTTTCGGATCTAAACCTAAAAGAAACGAAATTAGTTCATCCTTGACCTCCTCCTAACTCTCTGTTGCCGGAACCCCAAACCTCTCGCCTCCCTAATCGAGTTCTAATGACTTTCTTTGAAAAAGGTACGGTTTATGTTTTTTTTCAAAGTTTACAAATTCGTTGATTTTTTTTATCTTGTCATGTTTTCTGTTAATTAAGCTTTGCCCTTCTTAGATGCAGGAAATGCGCTTATGGAAATATGGAAAAGAGGGGCAAACCATACCTGTTGAAGTTTTACAACTTTCATGTGATTTCCTGTGAAATAGAGAGGGTGAGGCGAGAGCAAGGATGGTGTTCCAATGGTGGCGGAAGTTGAACGAGGGGAAGAGATGAGGATGAGCGCGTTTCTTTTCTGACTCGTTGGTAATCTTTTTTGTTTCCTTTGAATGATGGTGATTAACAGTTTTCTGGATTTTTTTGTGGTTTGTTACTATTTGGGACTTTTTGTTTGATGCTTGGTTTTTGGATGGAGGCTTGGTACTGGTTTTTTGGTTTGGGATCTTGCTACTGTGTTTTTTGTTCTTGATGATGGTTAATGGTTTTTGTGGGTTTTGCTGGCTCTGTTACAGGTTTTAGGTTTTGGGGCTTTGCTACTGTATTTTCTGTTCTTGATGATGGTTAATGGTTTTTATGGGTTTTGCTGGTTCTGTTACAGGTTTTAGGTTTTGGGGCTTTGCTACTGTATTTTCTGTTCTTGATGATGGTTAATGGTTTTTATGGGTTTTGCTGGCTCTGTTACAGGTTTTAGGTTTTGGGGCTTTTGGTTATGGTTGTCGTTATTTGAGATTTGGTTCAGGTTTAGGATGTTTGGCTTGGTTACAGGTTTCAGGTTTTAGGAGTTAACAGGTTTTTTTTTATTTAATGGTGGTTGACTGTGTTTTTCAGCTTGAGACTTGGTTCAGGTTTTAGGAGTTAACAGGTTTTTTTGCTTTGAAGGGGGTTACTGGTTTCTCAGTTTGAGACTTTTGCTGGTTTTTGAGAGTTGGATACTTGGTACTGGTTTTGTTAACTTGGCTTGAGGCTTGTCAACTGTGTTTTCAGTTTGAGACCTGTGTTTTTCTTTCTATTGCCCTCTTCCTGTTATATCCATATTCAAATGTTGGGAAACCAAAAAATTTGAATATTTTAGTATAGTGTCCTTATGGCCTTTTTGTTGTAGTTTTGTTTTTTAGAAAATTCTATGCAACTTGTGACAAGCAGGGCAGCAAGGCTGTGCATTCCAATAACCTAGGTGACTTCTTTCCTCTCTTCTCTCTCAATGATAATAAAAAAGCAAATTGCTTTTTTGCCCTTTTTCTAATTCTGAAAGGTTTGCATGGAAAATGATGATATATTGCTTCTTGAGCAAGTTTTGCTTATTTTCTTGACTTAGCTATTTGCTTTATTTGCTATATTGCAGCCTCGATTTTTGTTGATGACGTTGGTTTGGCTTGTTGTAATGCTGCTGTTTGTGATGCTGTTTGGACAGTTTGTGGCATTTTGTTTGGTTCAGTTTGTGACATTTTGTTTAGTTCAGTTTGTGCATTTTGTTTGGACAGTTTGTGGCATTTTGTTTGGTTCAGTTTGTAGCATTTCTTTTGGACAATTTGTAATGCTTGCGAATTCTTTTCCTCTTTCTTTTTGTGAACCAAGAAGGATAACCTTCTTGTGATTTGCAAATAGAGGAAATAAATTGTGATGAATTGAACAGCATTCTGATTCCATATTGCAAACCTTAATGATGAATGCCTTTTGGAATTTTTTCTGTTCATGCCCAAATAATTTTCACTAACCATGTTTTTTTCTTTCTTTTGTTTTCATGTGAACACAATTGGATATGACAAAGCAAGGAAGGCAAGAACTCTGTGGCAAGCAAGGAAGTCTTGGAGATAAGCAAAGGAAATTGATACGACTTCAATCTTCAGACAAACTTAGCCATAGATTAATTCTCCTAGGCCAATCAAACATTTGGATTTTCTTTGTAATTTAGAGAAATCATTCTTGTATTGTATCCAATAGTTGTACCAATTCATCTTTAAATATAATAAGTTGTAAAACATAAAGTATTTAAAAGAATAAATTGTTTTGTAACAACGTTTGAAAAATTGGAGAAAATCTTATGAAATATTCTGGTGTCACTTGAAATCCTTTATCAACAACAACTTGTAATTTCTCTTCACATCCTAATTGACTTTTGAAATTCCCAATCAAGATATTTGAAACAAAATGCTCTAGTCTGGTAACTTAAATTCCAAGTAATCCCAATAATTATGTAACTGCATTTCAAACAAACACGCACTGTATATTCCATTTCCTAACCAAGCAAATGTTTTAAAGGACGCAATCATCTGGTCAACCTGGATCCCACAATCATGAGTGTCCTAAATGACAGTCTTAACCTCCATCTCTTGTCCCAAACAAATCATGCCCTGAGAACAAACATTATCTTTTTCAGTAAACTGTGTTTTAAGAAGATTCATAATCAATCAAATGTCTTGCAATGATTTGATAATTTTAAAGTTTTCCAAACTCAAATTTCTTCCGATTCTTTGAAGATAAACCTGTGAGCGACATCACATCTGACCATGAACAGACAGAATTGTCTCAAAACCTTGTAGCTTGAAGAAATCATAAGTACAAACTTGAGGAAGCATGAGGACCTGTGAAAGCCAATTGGATCTTTGAGAACTCATTTTCTTTTGAGAATTGCAAGAAACCCTAATTGCTGGTTTACTGCCACAGAAGAGAATCTGTCTGGTCGATTTCTGAGCCAACTTGAATATCCGAGAAACCCTAGGGTTGTGTCTTCTATGAAAAATGGGAGGGCAAATTTTGGGGTACAACAGCTGCCCCTGTTCAATTTTCTTAAACTTGAAAAGCGAGATCGACATGTTTGTCGTTTGTGGCTTGAAAGTAGAAGATAATTGAACACTAGAGTGTCCAGAAATTTACACTTGATGACGCGCTGGTTTGATTGTGTATGGAAATGGGATTAAAGATGCCATTTGGAGAAACAAAGGAGAATTGTCAGAGATGGGCTTGTAGATGCCATCCCAGGGTAATTGTTGGCGGAAAGTTTGAACTGGATCTGAATAGAGAACGAATCAGAATAAATTGTTGAGAGATTTATCTGAAACGGTAAAATCTGGAAATGAATCAGAATAAACCGTTGAGAGATTTATCTGAACCAGTAAAAATCTGGAGACAGATTAGAATAAACCGTTGAGAGATTTATCTGAAACAGTAAAAATTTGGAGACGAATCAGAGTAAACCATTGAGAGATTTATCTGAACCAGTAAAATCTGGAAATGAATCAGAATAAACCGTTGAAAGATTTATCTAAACCAGTGAGAATCTGGAGATGAATCAGAATAAACCGTTGAGAGGTTTATCTGAAGCAATAAAATCTCGAAATGAATCAGAATAAACCGTTGAGAGATTTATCTGGACCAGTAAAAATTTGGAAATGAATCAGAATAAACCGTTGAGAGATTTATCTGAACCAGTAAAATCTGGAGACGAATCAGAATAAACCGTTGAGATATTTATTTGAACCAGTAAAAATCTAGAAATGAATCAGAATAAACCGTTGAGAGATTTATCTGAACCAGTAAAAATCTGGAAACGAATCAGAATAAACCGTTGAGAGATTTATCTGAACCAGTAAAATCTGGAGATGAATCAGAATAAACCGTTGAGAGATTTATCTGAACCAGTAAGAATCTGGAGACAAATCAGAATAAACCGTTGAGAGATTTATCTGAACCAGTAAAAATCTGGAAATGAATCAGAATAAACCGTTGAGAGATTTATCTGAACCAGTAAAAATCTGGAGACAAATCAGAATAAACTGTTGAGAGATTTATCTGAACTAGTAAAATCTGGAGACGAATCAGAATAAACCGTTGAGAGATTTATCTGAACCAGTAAAAATCTGGAAATGAATCAGAATAAACCGTTGAGAGATTCATCTGAACCAGTAAAAATCTGGAGACGAATCAGAATAAACCGTTGAGAGATTTATCTGAACCAGTAAAAATCTGGAGACGAATCAGAATAAACTGTTGAGAGATTTATCTGAACCAATAAAATCTGGAGACGAATCAGAATAAACCGTTGAGAGATTTATCTGAACCAATAAAAATCTGGAAATGAATCAGAATAAACCGTTGAGAGATTTATCTGAACTAGTAAGAATCTGGCTTTTCTCGGAAACTGATCTGTATTTGACTTGTTGAAGATTTGTATATGTCGGAAATTTGTTGATAATAACGGTCAAATGTTTCTTTCCTATAAAAGGTGAAGAGTTAATTGTATGTAATGCTATGATGTATGCGATGCATGGTGTGATGCGTGCTTCTCAAAATAAATGAGATTGCACTGTATGAAATTGAGTTGCCAATGTTATGACGTATGTATGTGAATGTATGAGAAGTAAAGATTGTTTGTGCCGTAGCGTTGCTGGAAGTGGGGAAAATAAATCCCCTCTGAAGTATTGATGGGTGAATTTCTAGGTAAAAACTATGTTGCAGAAGGGAAAAGCCAGACATTGCTTGTGATATTCTGCTGGGGAAATCTGAGAAGTTGGGCAACTTGTTGGAGACACTTTGGACCAGTAGTTGGAAATAAATTTTTCTCTAGCTGGAGAAAGTACCTGCGGGGGTGTTATGGAATGGCTCACAGATATTACTTTATTTCTTAAAGTCATTATTAATTGTCTTTCCGGTTTTTTATTTTATTTATTTGTAACAGTAATCACATTCAAATGCATATGTTCAAAAATAAATCACTGGACGTTTTTGTAAATAAAAAAACAGGTGGTTTTGTACTTTCAAAAGGGATATCTTTGTATTAATTTGAACAAGTGTTTTTTGTACAATGAGACAAAGCATTCTGGAAAGAGAATGTCATCGTAAAAAAAGATGAAAATTTATACAAAGAAAAGGTAGCTATGTAAGATAATCCCTATGGGGTTCCTATTCTGCTATAGCCTTCATGTCTCTGAATGTCTTGTCCGCTGGTCGCTTTGACGAAGTCGATTAGATTGATTAGAGCCAATTGAGTTGATTGGTTGCCGCCGAAGATTGTTTTCCATATTATTTAACAGGACATAGTCATACGCTTTAATCCCTAACTTTTGCCTGGACCTCCCTCTCGGGTTTTCAGTCCACCGGGATACCCTTTTTTACCCAAGCCGCCCTTTCGAGTTTTCGACTTGCCGAGTGTACAGATTTTTTTTATTTTCATCCCTTATTTTTTCCCGAACCCTTTTGGTTCGCCGAGAAGCCCTTATTTTTGCCTAGGCCAGTCAACCTAGCGGGTCTTTGATCATGCGTAGTATCTTTTAACTATGTCCGTATTTACAGGGTGCGGGGGGTCATCGCCATCCATAATAGTCAAGATCATTGCTCCACCAGAGAAAATGCTTTTGATTACAAATGGCCCTTCATATGTAGGGGTCCATTTGCTTCTGGGATCACCTTGTGGCAAAATGATATGTTTAATTACCAAGTCACCAACCCGATATACCTGACTCTTGACCTTTTTATTAAAAGCTTTGATCATGCGTTTTTGGTACATCTGACCATTACTTATAGTTGTAAGCCTCTTCTCATAAATCAAGTTTAGTTGGTCAAACTGAGTCTAAATCCAATCTTCTTCATTCAAACTAGCATCCTTCATGATTCTCATAGAGGGGATCTGAACCTCAATAGGCAAGACAGCCTCCATGCCGTATACGAGAGAAAAAGGTGTTGCCCCAGTTGATGTGCGAGTTGTGGTACGATACCCATGGAGAGCGAACGGTAGCATCTCATGCCAGTCTTTGTATGTGACTGTCATTTTCTGTATGACCTTCTTTATGTTTTTGTTAGCAGCTTCTACAGCACCATTCATCTTTGGCCGGTAGGGGGAAGAATTGTGATGTTGAATCTTGAATTTCTCACACAAGGCGGTGATCATAGTATTATTCATATTTGTACCATTATCAGTGAGGATTCTCTCTGAGATACCGTACCGACGGATGAGATTCTGCTTGATGAATTGGGCGACTATATTTTTGGTAACGGAAGCAAAGGAAGCTGCCTCAACCCACTTTGTAAAATAGTCGATGGCCACTAAGATAAAGCGGTGTCCATTGGAGTCCGTTGGCTTGATTTCCCCAATCTTATTGATTACCCACATAGCAAATGTCCAAGGAGCCGTCAAGACATTCAGAGGAACCGGAGGTACATGCACTTTGTCGGCACAGATTTGGCACTAATGGCAAGTCCGAGAGCATTGATAGAAATTCGCTTCCATGGTAGACCAATAATAGCATGCCCGTAGGATTTTCTTTGCCATTGTATGCCCACTGGAATGTGTACCAAAAGTTCCTTCGTGTAGCTCACCCATGATCCTTTCAGCCTCAGCCTTGTCTACGCACCGAAGCAATACAGAGTCATGACTGCGTTTGTACAGAATGCCGTTACTAAGGAAGAATTTAGCCGAGAACCTTCTCAGGAATTTCTTGTCATTCACCGAAGCTCCTTCTGGATATTCCTGAGACTCAAGATACCTTTTGACTTCATGGAACCAAGGTTGGTCCACTACTTCTTCGGTATTAATCTCGTGACAGTAGGCTGGTTCATTCATCCGCTCAATGGTGATCTAGGGAGCTTCGTTATCCCAATTAAGTTTAAACATAGATGACATTGTAGCTAGAGCATCTGCTAGCTAATTTTCTTCTCGCGGGAAGTGCTCGAAGGTAATCTGCTCGAAATGTGGTAGCAATGTCAAAACATGTTCTTTGTAAGGGATAAGGTTTAGATGCTTAGTGTCCCTTTCTCCTTTGATCTGACTGATGACCAAATCTGAATCCCCAAACACAACTAAAGATTTGATTCCCAAGTCTATGGCAGTCTTGAGTCTAAAGATGCATGCTTCATATTCTGCCATGTTGTTCGTACAGTTGAAGCAAAGTCTGGCAGTGAAAGGAGTATGGCATCCTTCCGGAGATATAAGTACAGCACCGATACCGTTACCAAGTGCATTGGATACCCCATCAAAGTACATGGTCCATCGGGATCCTAGTTCAGGTCCTTCATATGGCCTGAATTCTTCAACATTGTCCAATGTCATGATGTCTTCATCAGATAAGTCAAACTTCATGGATTGATAATCTTCTACAGCTTGATGGGCCAGATGATCAGCTAGCACACTGCCCTTTAGAGCTTTTTGGGTCGTGTACTGTATGTCATACTCTGTTAGGATCATCTGCCATCTAGCTATCCTCCCAGACAAAGCAGGCTTCTCGAAGATGTACTTTATCAGATCCATTTTAGATATCAGCAAAGTGGTATGAGTCAACATATATTGTCTTAGCTGGCGAGAAACCCATACCAGAGCGCAGCAAGTTTTCTCGAGCAGTGAATATCTAGTTTCACAGTCGGTAAACTTTTTGCTCAGGTAATAAATAGCATGCTCTTTTCGGCCAGACTCGTCATGCTGCCCCAATATGCACCCCCATTGAGTTCTCTAAGACGGTCAGATACATGATTAGCGGTATTCCTTCGACTGGTGGCATTAAGACAGGAGGCTCTAGCAAATACTCCTTGATTTTATCGAAAGTAATCTGACAGTCATCATTCCATCTAACTACCTGATCTTTCTTCAACAACTTGAAGATTAGTTCACAAGTAGATGTTAGGTGAGAAATGAACCTAGCAATGTAGTTCAGGCGTCCCAAGAAACCTCTGACTTCCTTCTCAGTGCGAGGAGCAGGCATTTCTTATATCTCTTTGACTTTGGCAGGATCAACCTCGATGCCTTTGTTGCTGACAATGAAACCTAAGAGTTTACCGGACCATACTCTGAATGTGCACTTGTTTGGGTTCAATCTTAGCTTGTACTCCTTCAACCTGACAAACAGTTTTTGCAAGTGATCAAGGTGTTCTTCTTCAGTTTGTGATCGGGCTATCATGTCATCTACGTAGACCTCTATCTCATGATGTATCAAATCATGAAACAAAGCTACCATGGTGCGCTGATAGGTTGCCCCAACATTCTTCAGTCCGAATGGCATCACTTTGTAGCAGAACGTACCCCACTGTGTGACAAATGTAGTTTTCTCCATGTTCTCAGGTTCCATTTTGATCTGGTTATATCCTGAGAATCCGTCCATGAAAGAAAATACTTTATGCTGGGCTGTATTGTCAACCAGGATGTCGATATGTGGAAGTAGAAAATCATCTTTAGGGCTGGCCCTGTTTAAGTCTCTGTAGTCCACACACATCCGCACTTTACCATCTTTCTTGGGTACAGGGACAACATTGGCCACCCATTGGGGGTAAGAGGTGACAGCCAAAAATCCAGCATTGAACTGCTTCATAACTTCTGTTTTGATCTTTTCAGACATATCGGGTCTCATACGACGAACCTTTTGCTTTACTGGGGGACAATCTTCCTTTGTAGGCAGATGATGTACCACAATGTCTCCATTCAGTCCTGGCATGTCTTTGTATGACCAGGCGAAGATCTCAACATAATCGTGCAACAGCTGAATCAGACGTTCCTTGACACTCGGCTCTAGATCGGCACCCACCTTGATTTCCTTTTTATCTTCCTCGGTACCCAAGTTGATTGTATGCAACGGTTCCTCATGAGGCTGAATAGCTCTGTCTTCTTGTTGCAACAACCTGGCCAACTCTCCTGGCACTTCATAATCTTCCTCACCTTCATCATCGGCTTGGTAGATCGGATTTTCAAAGTCACAATTGGCCATAGCAGAACTGTTACCCCTGAGATCCTGAGTGGACGTAGATCTGCATTTTCAATATGTGAGTGTGTGTAAGAAACAGCTACCTTTGAAAGAAATAAAATGCAAGAAAGAAAAGACCAAGAAAACAAAATTTGATGTAAAAAAAACGTCCATGATTTATTAATGACATATGAGAATGAAGTGACAACCCTTACAGATGGACCATTGTGCCTCGGGTAAGACACAAGGTTTAGCAAAAAGTCTGAATTGTTTAAATATTACAAGCCTGAAAATATTAAAAGACAATTACTCTTGAATAAAAGTAATAGGAATGAAATCCTTCGCCTCCCAATTATTAAGCCCTCCGCCGATAGTTGGAAAAATCCATTCATCCATGTCACAGCTGCCATCACTATCTTCTAATGCGTTGACTCCTTGATTGCTGATACGCAGAGGTGGTCCCCCTGCGTGAGAACGTCGGACAGTCTTCTAAGCCTCTGAAGTGAACCCCAACCCAAATTTGTCGGACTTGTAGGGAATATCCGGAAGCTGACCCCAGATAGTACATCCTCCCTCTTCAACTACTGCTCGAGCGTCTTTTAATGAAGCCATTTTTAGCGGAGGTCTGGTAATCTCCGGAACCTTTGGAGTAGACTTGGTTGCTGCGACCGTTGCTGGAACCTCCTCAAAGTTCTGACAAGGAGTCTCTATGAATTCACCATCCATTTCAAAATACCTGAAAGAGTTCAAATAGCTAACCATGTATTCCTCTTCTCTGTGAACTGAACAATCTTCCCTCTGATCGGTTATTTTAGCATTTGGTGTAGGGTGGAAGTGACGGCACCAGCACCATGGATCCAGGGTCGACCCAACAGACAAGAGTATGAAGTACGGATGTCCATCACATAGAAAATTGAGTCAAAGGTATGAGACCCCATTTTTATGGGGATACTAACTTCTCTGTGCATTGTCCTCTTGGAACCATCAAAGGCCCTCACTATGATGTTGCTAGGCTTCAAGATGAGTCTCTCGCAATCCAGCCGATCGAGGGCATTTTTGGGCAATACATTCAATGATGAACCGGTATCCACCAAAACATGGGCAAGTGTGGTGCCCGTGCATTCAATGGAAATATGCAAGGCATCGTTGTGCTTCCTTCCCTTAGAGGTTAAATCAGCATCGAAAAAGCCCAATCCGTTATCAGCAGTTAGACTGGCCACACAGTCTTCAAATTGGTTGATGGAGGTCTCCTGGGGGACGTGAGCAGTCTTAAGAAACTTTACCAAGGCTTTGGCGTGATTTTCAGAGCACAAAAGTAAGGACAACAATGATATCTTCGAGGGGGTCTGCCCCAATTGTTCTACAATGTTGTAGTCACTTTTTTTTATTATCTTCAGGATTTCTTCTATTTCTTTTCTAGAAGCTTCAAGGATGACTTTGGGACATTCTCTTGCTTGGGCAGGCTCAACCAAAGCCTCTTTGCCCCTGGTATTGGCAGTAGGGACAACAGCGGGAGTATCACTGGCGGTGTCGGTAGGAGTGGCAGTAGTGATGATCACAGGAGTAGCAACGGTCTTTGGAGAAATCTCAGGTGAGAAGACTCTTCCACTTCTTGTTATTTTGTTGGTTCTAGTGATGTTACCGATATCAGGATCAATATCTCTCGCAACTTCATTTGTGACGGCCAACTGATCTTGTTTGACGCCGTAGTAATAAACGTCAGCCTCATAACTCCAGGGAACAGCTTTATTTGAGGAGTATGGTATTGGTCTTGGCATAGTGATGATCAATGGTGCATTTCTGGGAGCGGATGTAATCCTGACGGGTCTTTTGGTGGAGACCCTGGGAGGATTGTCGGAAATGGTGATTATCGAAACATCTTGATAAGAACTCTTGATAAGGGGTAACTTTTCGAAAAGGATTTCTTTACTAGTCATCAGGCGTTGGATGCCTATCTTTAGTAACAAACAACCGTTCGGCAGAGATTTGCAAAGGTGACAATTTTCATCATAACCTGGGAACAAGCCGGCTTGCAGTAGATTTTGTTTAACGGTCAGCAGAGGAGTAACCAAGTCATTCATGAAGGACACAAAACGATCATCATCAATGGTGTTGATACCTTGGCCATGTCTGGGCATTGGTGCCGTTATTACATTAGGCGTTTCTGGGGACTCAAATTCAAGCTCCTTTGCATCAATAAGGTCTTGCACCTTATTCTTTAAGGCCCAACAGTCATCTGTATCGTGCCCTGGGCTTCCAGAATGATAGGCACATCGGGCGTTCGGGTTGTAGCGAGGAGAAGCCGTATTAGGGTTCTTGGGAGCTTCCTTCAAAATTTCCAGATTGGTCCTTATAAGGTGTGGCAAAACTTGAGACATGGTCATGTTAATCCGGCTAAATCGTCTCATGGGTGCTTCTGGTTTGCGCTGATAATTTTGTTGCTGATTTGGCGCAGGATTAGAGATCATAATAGCCCCTACTGCCAGACGACGATCGGTTTTGTTTTGATTCCTATGATCATACACAGCATTGACTTCCTTCTTCCCAACAAAAGGTTTCTTCACCAAACTTGAGGATGCATCTCTTTAAATTTTTCCGCTTTTTATACCGGCTTCGACACGCTCACCAGTCATGATTAATTCGGTAAACCCAGATGAAGAACTCCCAATCAGGTGATTGAAAAATGGTCCTAACAAGGTGCCAAGGAACATATCCACTAATTCTCTGTCGGATAGAGGGGGCTGGACTCTGCCTGTGAGATCCCTCCATTTTTGAGCATAAGTTTTAAAACCCTCATTTGTTCCCATAGACATACTCTGTAACCGTGTCTTAGTCGGGGCCAAATCAGCATTGTATTGATACTGTTTGTAGAAAGCGGCAGCCAACTCTTCCTAATTACGGACATTGGACTCTTCTAATTGGTAGAACCAATCCAACTGAGTCCCCGACAAGCTCTCCTGGAAGAAATGCACCCACAGATTTTTGTCAGCCGTGTGGGGTTGAATCTTTCTGACATACGACCTCGGATGTAGTTTTGGGCAAGAGATACCATCATACTTGGAGAAGGTTGGGACCTTGAACTTCTATGGGATGACAACCCCTGAGATGAGTCCTAATTCTTCAAAGTCCAAACCGGGTACTCTCTGAATTTCCATGGAATTTAAACGATCCTCTAGCTGTTTGTATTTATCATCAGCAGGAGGATATTGCTCCTCAGAGTAATCAGGTTCTTCATCTCCTTCGGATGTTGGGTCGTTGTTCACTTCCTGGGTCTCGGCCCCTTGGTTATCTCCTTCACCCGATGATGTTACAAAATCCAAGGTTCGCCTGGTCTGTTCTTTAAACCTTCTTCCTATAATCACAACCCCGGTTGGTTTCTTCGTTTTCTTCTTCTTCTCTTTGGCTAGAAGAGTATTCAACTCCTCTTGACCTTTTGTCAGAGCCATGAGCATTTGTTGAAACTGGGCATTCTGCGCCTAAAGATCTTTCACAGTCTGTTCAACATCCATCTCACTGAAATAAACAGTAGAAGGATAAGGCGACCTGTTATGAGAAACCTGTATGATGTTATGATGAATGGAGATGCAATATGAAAATGATTTCAAGGAAATTTAGAAGATTTAAATTTGTCCAAACCAAAAAAGAACACACGTCATATTAAATAAAACCAAGTTTGAATGCATCAGGCCTCTTGGGCTTACAAAGAAAGAAAGAAAATACAGCAAAAATTCTTAAGACAAAAAGACCGAGCGCATCCTCTTCAGAGCAATGTAGGTTTTCAAATTCTTCTCTTCATGAAGCAATTTGGTGAGCTCCAGAACCTTCTTATCACTGGCGTAGTACTGGGTTTCAAAGATGTCTCGTTCTTCCTTCAACTGAATCCAAGCTTTCTGCAGGTCTTCGAGAGAGGTAGGCATGTCAGGATGAAGAACGGTGTACGGGACGTCTCCTTCAATGACAGGCTCAATGATGACAGGAAGGATGGAAAGGTAAGGCATCAAGAGACTCTGGGGTACGAGCCCATACCCACTTAAGGTAAGGCTCGAGAGGGATAGATTTTTTATGTCCCAAAGTCCTACTGTCCACTTTGTTCACCATTCCCCAAGCACGTGTAAACCTCTGGCGATAACCTTGATCTTCTTTGTCGTAGTCGAAAACCAGACCCTGGACGAGCATCTCATGAGGGTCATCTCTTCGGGCATACCCAAATTGCCGAAGAGCTAAACACGGGTTGTAGGTGATACCCCCCCTAATACCAAGCAGAGGTACATTAGGGAACTCCCCATAGCGGTCAATGATAGAGATATCTTCCAAAGATCTTGAGGACCAATGAATATCAGAGTGAGTGAGAGACATCATCCTTTGAGACCAAATCAATCTTTGCTCGTTCTTCAATGCTGATTGAGGCTGGTGTGAAGTGAACCACTTAGCGAGTAGGGGTATACAACACAAAAGGTTACCTCTTTTCTTCATGGTACGGGTATGAAGGCAATGTGAGATGTCTCCTAGCAAGGTGGGTATAGGATTGCGAGAGAGAAAGACTTTGATGGCATTAACGTATATGAATTGGTCCGAATTAGGAAACAGAACCAAACCATAAATGAGGAGAGCTAGCACGTCTTCGAAAGCTTGTAAATCCATGTCATCCCAGAATGAACGAGCTTTTTCCAACAGAAACTTAGCTAAAAAACCTTTAACTCCACTTCTTATCTCCCCATTGGCTATGACATCGGCCCTCTTCACATGTAAAGCTTCGACAATGAATTCAGGTTTTGGAATCCCTTCTAGACCGGTGAACGGTATCTGATTAAGCACGGGCACCCCTAAGAGTAGAGAGAACTCTTCCAATGTAGGTACCAACTGATAGTCTGAAAAGTGAAACAATGATGTACGGGATCAAAGAATTGGAATAGTACACACATCATCTCTTCTTGGAAGTTGGATGTAGCCAAACTGAGGAGTCGACCATACTTCTTGGTAAAAGGAGAATCCCCAGGCACTCTTGAAGCTAGCTGTGATACGGTGGGAGAACTGACTTGAGGTTTTGCGTTTGTATTCGCAAATGTTTCAGTTGAGCAAGAGTCGCCACCGACTTTTTATTTTATCCTAAGGAAAGGTTAAAAAGCACAGCAAAAACCTTTTGAGATGTTTTCTTGGGTTCGGGGAGTAGATTATAGAAAGGGAAGGTATTAGCACCCTTTCTATCCATGGTTATCCATGGGCTCTTAGTTACTTGCTTAGATCACTTGCCTTTTTGTTTTCAATTGTTTTAAATGGTGCTTGAGTGTGTGGGTTTGAAAATGTTTTGAAAAGAGGCCAATATGGTGGCAACCTTTGTAATGATCCATGTGGGGATGTATACAAAGATGTATGTCTTTTGAAAAGGTTTTCATTTGTTTTTGAAAGTTGTTTTTGAAAGTGTAGTGTTGTGTGGTTTTTTTGAAATAGGCAAGTGTTTTAGTTTGCAAGATTGATTCAAGTAACTAAGAGGTTATCTACTCCTAAATTTCTCAAAAGATTATTGCTATGTTTTAACCCTTTTAACAAGTTTGTTCCACCATTGAATTTGGTGGACAAACTTATGTTAGGATGTGAAAGGGACAGGCGCGGGTCATCGTTTAGACCATAATTGCAACAGCGTTAAATGTCTTTGGGAAATTTTCTTTAAGGGACTTGATCATTTGTTTTTGTTTGTTTTGAAAAGTTTTATCGAGGGACTATGATCATTCAAATTGTTTGCTTTGCCCAAAGAAGTTCAACATACAATATGGCCCATTTATTTGAAGGCAACAAAGTGGAGTACCCTAGGGGTGCAAGTGTGAGATGTGTGTCCATTTTCATGCTTGTTTATCTTGTGATTAGGTCATAACTATTTTTTATCGTTTTTCGCATGCAAACCCTAATTCTAACATGTTATTATTAGAAAGCGTATAAAGTGCGAAATTTAAATTACTAAGCTATTACAAAACCAAATATGGGAAGGGGGGTACAAATGTTCAAATGGGGATATTGACAAGAATTTAAATCTAAATTATTACATCATTTTTGAAGATTTGCAAAATAAATGAATTGCATAATTAAATGGAAATTAAATAAATATGCAAAATGCAAAAAGAAAGTTTTTTATATATGAGAAAAGTATGGTTTATGTAAAATAAAATAAGAAAATAAAAGGGTATTATTTTTGAGTATTTTCAACTTTTAGGGCAAAAACCCTAGTTTTAAAGAAAATGTATTATTTTCTAATTTAATACAAGTATTTATTTATTATATACAAAAATAAAAATAAAATGAAGTATATTATGAAAAAAGTATTTTTGTATCAAATATTAATAAAAATGAAAAAAATTCAAGTATTTTTATATTCTAACCTAAATATATTAATAAACATATATATATACATATATTAAGTTCTAAATATTATATACAAATAATAATAATAATTAATTTTTTTTAATAAAATCAATAAAAAGGTATTTTTATGTGAAATATTTTCAGAAGGTAAATAAAAATAAAAACATGTATTTACACTATTTCTGTATTTTATTCTAAATAAAAAAAATATGTATATATTTGTGTATAAACAAAAGAAATAAATCAAATAAATATGCCATAAATTCAAAAAAAGATGGAAAAATTTATGTTTTTTATATTATGAGAAAAAATAAACAAAGTCAATCAAAAAAGAAAAAGTCAAAAAGAGTTAAAAATAAGACAAATGGGCTTGGGGGGTTCATGAGTAATTATGGGGTGTGAAAAGAAAAGCACAAGACAAGCCCAGCCCAATGCCACTGTCTTCAACCTCCAACACAAATGTTTGAAAAAAACGCGCGCCATGTTCATCAATGTCCAACTCTCGATTCCTGGCTTTTTAGCAAAAACTCATAACACAACAAATGTTCAGCATGAGGAGACGATTCTAACCATGTATGGAACTTGACCTGACTCTCTAAGATGAGGGAGAATTTCTCCTCCCCCAAATCTTAACCTAGTTTTTCTGCCATTTTCAAACTCCAAATTCTCTCTACTCAGGCAAAAGAAATGAAATGTAAAGATATGTACATGTTCAGGGCTATGAGTAGAACCTTGTTTCTTCACAAACTTAAGACTAAAGATGCATGATAAGAGAGATATGAGTTCAAAGTTTTACCTGTGCAGTTGAACTTCTATCTGGAGAATGAGGAACTTCTGGTGCAAGGTAGTGATTGGAAAAGCTTCCTTGAGGTCCAAGGATGCTGTTTCAATGCTTACTTTGTCTTGAAACTTCTTGTATCGAGCTGTGGAACTTCAACTGCAAGAGGAAAAAATGAAAATGGTGGAAACTGTTAGAGGGATTACAGGCCAGGTTTTAGGTCATGGTTAGCTTGCATACATGCTAGGGAATGTGTATGGATTGATTTTGGTAAGAATGCTCGAGGGAAATGGGAGTTGGCACTCAAACTGCAGAGGCAACCCTGTTTTTGCAGTTTGAGGATGATTCTGAGATGGAGGGTGCTTGAGAGGTCAAGGACTCGTGCCACAGCTTGGATATGTTCTTTGGAATGTGTTTGATAGATTTGTTCTTGTGTGCTAAGGCTGAGATTGAAGTTGGTACAAGTTATGGACTTTTTCTTCTCTCTTAAGCAACAAAGGCAAGTTGATGGTTTAGGTCAGTAGGGGGCCTCCTAATGTGCTGCATAATCTTCTCTTGATCAGAGCAACTTGTCCATAATCATGTGCCAAAAGGATTTTTCTTGTACTTGTTGGATTTCTAAATTGACATAAAGCTAATCTTTTCAAAAATGGAAAGTTCACTTTATCTAGTTTAGGATTAATCTTGCATACAATGCTTGCACTCAAAGAACAACACTTTAACACATTGAATATGCATTAAATTATTGAGTATGGAATGGTTCAAGGACCTGTAATCAAGCATAAAGCAAGCTGAGTTCAAATTTGCAAGATTATGAACATGTCTTGGTTAAGAACAAAAGTGAATTTTTGCCAACTTGTGAAATTCGAATCTCTCAAGTCATGAGGTTGTTTGAGAAGTTCTTGGACATTTTGGAAAGCTTGGAATGTGTACTACAATCCATCTTTGAAATGCAAATTGAAATTCCAAGTGGAAGGGTATGAAAAATTGCCTTGAAGTGGGATAGAAAACCTTGTCAAAATAGGTTAAAATTTCACTAAGTTAAAAATGGTTTAGTGCCCTTATTCAAAAAATTGTAACTTGAGATACAAGCTTCAAATGAGAAAACTTTGTGAATAAAAGTTGTAGATTATGCAACAAGCTACAACTTTCATGTTTTGACTTTTGTTTGAATCCAAATGGATCTTGGTGAAAAGATGGGGCAAAGTTGGGAAAAAATTAGGGTTTTTCATAACTTAGAAAAATTCTAAGTTATGAAAAATTCCATTTTCTAACCCTAATTTGCATTTTGTGATTTCTTGGTGAACAAGTTTCATGATTTGGCATGTTTTGATGAAAAATGAATCTTGACTCTTGATTTTGACCAAAAAGTCAAAGTTTGACTTTTCAGTGTACAGTCAAAATTGATCAATTGACTAGGAAATTCAACTGTCAATCTTGTGTACTTGGGATCTTTTGAACTTGTTGAGCATGTCAAGATAATTCCATGGGGTCCTTGAGTCCATATGTGAGCTTGGTTTGCCATTGGCTAGGTCAAACAGTCAAAAACTGCCTTTGTACAGTCAAAACCCTAAAAATGACCATTTTGCCCTTTTGGTGATCTGATCAAATTTCTTATGGAATTGTGATCCAAACTTGATCAAATGGTTCATATGAGTTCATAATGTTGATGTGGGTCAAATTTCATGAGGTTTGACTGTCAATTGGCCACAGTTGACTTTTTCCCCAATACAGCTGATTTCTAGGTCAACTGTCCAATTGACTGGGCAAAGCTTGGAATCAAGACTTGAAACTTGGTGAGGATAAACTTGGGAGTCCAACATAAAACATGAAAGTCATCTTAGGCATTTTAGGTCAAAACATCCTTGGGCAAACACAAACCCTAATTTGAGTCCACAGTGCAAGGAGAAGTCTTGAGCAGAGGAAACCCTAACTGGATCTTGATCTTCAAGGGTCTTGTGATGAGAAAATGTTGAGGAAATGGGAGGGCAAATTTTGGGGTACAACAGTTGCCCCTGTTCAATCTTCTTGGACCTGAAGAGTTAGATTGGCAAGTTTGCCTTTCGTGACTCGAGGGTAAAAGGAGATTGGACACTAGAGTGCCCGGAAATTTGCACTCGCATGCTGGAGTCTCAGCAATGTGATGTCAGGAATGGGCTTGCAGATGCCATTTGGAGAGGTGGTGGAGAGGGAGATGGGCTTATAGATGCCATCTGGAGATGTGACAGAACCTTGTCGGGAATGGTCTTATAGATGCCATTTGGAAGTGTCGATCGCATAAGAGATTCCTTAGCGAGAACTTGTGTATTTGAGAAAGACAGATGTTTTCCCGGCTTGTTACAGGTGTTTGATCTTCAGTCTCCTTATGCAGATATGCCCTGGCTAGATACAGGTATCGAATCTACAATCGGTTGCTCACAGATGTGCCCTGGCTGGATACAGGAGTCGAATCTGGAAATAGTCGTTAATAGATGTGCCCTGGCTGGATACAGGAATCGAATCTTCGAACTCTTCAGACATGCCCTGGCTAGATACAGGAATCGAGTCTGGAGACGCGGTCAACAGATATGCCCTGGCTGGATACAGGAGTCGAATCTGGAGATGGTCGTTAATAGATGTGCCCTGGCTGGATACAGGAATCGAATCTTCGAACTCTTCAGACATGCCCTGGCTAGATACAGGAATCGAGTCTGGAAACTGATCACTCTCAGATGTGCCCTGGCTAGATACAGGTATCGAATCTGGAATTGTGACAGTTGAAGGTAGTTGTTTTTTGGGATTGTCTTTTTCCTGAAAAGGCAAAAACATAAGTTGTATGCAATGTCATGATGTTCAACATGAGATAGTGTTGCATGCACTTTATCATGTAGGTAAGCAAGATGTATGAAAATGTGAAATGTTTATGAATGTAATTTCGTCTTAGGAAAATAAATCCTTGACGAACGGCCGGGGAGTTGCTCTGTGGAAGAGGTACTTGGCCGAAGTTTTGATAAGAGGCCTGTTGAAGACTTTAATGATGGATTCGCTGAGGATAACGATGATAAACTCCGCTGGGGATACTGTGATACACTCTGCCGAGGATTGAAGGAACTTTGCCGAGGGCGGTCTTCCGTGGTTATTAGCTGAGGATAACCCAGTTATAAGTCCTTGTGAGGAAATAACTCTAAATAAAACTCGGGAGAGACGTCCGCACTCTGCAGGGGATAAGCTTCCAGAATCTACTGGGGAATGTTGTGCCTTTTCAGGATTGACGGGGAATCAACTCCGCTTGGGGAAAGTATTGCTGAATCTTGTCTTACTCTGCGGGGAGTTGAGATGATTTGGCCACATTCTTCGGTTGAACCTACCTTGGTACCTTGGCGGACAAAACAACCAGACTGCATTAGACAACTTCACATTGCCTCTGTCTCTGATGTCACCTGTAATCACTCTCTTGTTTCATATGTAAACATTCATGAATCAGCAATTTAATGTCAAATGCATATATCAAAAATGAACATTGGACGTTCTTCGCAAGACAAAACAGAAAAAAGGAAAACAATGGTAATTTGTATGGACAAGTGAATTTGTATTGATTTAAACTTTGCCTGTGAATAGGCGTTTTTGTACAAGAGGCTGACATCCTAGTAAGAGGACGCCGCCAAATAACATAGAGTTTACAATTTGAAAAAGGAAACAAAACAGCTATGTGAACAATCCCACTTTCCAACTCTGCTATCGCCTTTATGTCTTCGAACGTCTCATCGCTTTGTCGCCTAATTTGAAGATGAAGCTGTCAATGCCAAAATCTGGAGCCAGATAGCTGATGCCGAATTCCGGATACGAAGTGATTCAATGAGACATAGTGTTACGCTTTTATCCCTAACTTTTGCCTGGACCGCCCTTTCGGGTTTTCAGTCCACCGGGATACCCATTTTTGCCCAAGCCGCCTTTTCAGGTTTTCGACTTGCCGGGTGTACAGATTTCTATTCATTTCATCCCTTATTTTTGCCCGAACCCTTTTGGTTCGCCAGGAAGCCCTTATTTTTGCCTAGGTATGTCAACCTAGCGGGTCTTTTATTTATGCGTAGTATTTTTTCACTATGTCTGCATTGGCGGGGTGAGGAAGGTCGTCACCATCCATGGTGGTCAGGATCATGGCTCCTCCTGAGAACACACGTTTAACCACAAATGGCCCTTCGTATGTAGGGGTCCATTTGCCCCGGGGATCACTTTGAGGAAGGATGATGTGTTTGATTACCAGGTCCCCAACTTGATATTCTTGCGGTCTGACTTTCTTGTTAAATGCCCTGATCATCCGTTTTTGATACGTTTGACCATGACAGATAGCAGTGAGCCTCTTTTCGTCAATTAGATTCAATTGATCAAGTCGAGTCTGGATCCAATCATCTTCATTCAAGTCTGCATCCTTCATTATCCGGAGAGAGGGTATCTGGACTTCAATTGGCAAGACTGCCTCCATGCCATAGACCAAGGAGAAGGGAGTTGCCCCGGTTGACGTCCTTGCTGAGGTGCGGTACCCATGAAGAGCGAACGGTAACATCTCGTGCCAATCTTTATAGGTCACTGTCATCTTCTGCACAATTTTCTTGATATTCTTATTGGCTGCCTCTACAGCCCCATTCATCTCCGGCCGGTAGGGAGAAGAATTGTGGTGCTGTATCTTGAATTGTTCACAGAGTTCGGTGATCATTTTGTTATTGAGATTGGTACCATTGTCCGTAATGATTCTTTCTGGGACGCCGTACCGACAGATCAGATTATGCCGGATGAAACGTGCCACGACGCTCTTGGTTACTGTGGCGTAGGAAGCTGCCTCAACCCATTTCGTGAAGTAATCGATCGCCACCAAGATGAAGTGATGCCCATTGGATGCCGTCGGTCGGATCTCACCGATCATATCGATGCCCCACATTGCAAAAGGCCAAGGTTCCGTCAGGACATTCAAAGGAACCGGAGGGATATGCACCTTTTCATCATAGATCTGGCATTTATGACAAGTGCAGGAGTGTTGGTAACAATCGGCTTCCATTGTGGACCAGAAATATCCTGCCCGAAGGATTTTCTTAGCCATGGTGTGTCCACTGGAATGTGTTCCAAATGTGCCTTCATGTAATTCCATCATAATTTTCTCTGCTTCAGCCTTATCCACACAACGTAGCAGAGTTGAATCATGATTCCGTTTGTAGAGAATGCCGTTGCTGAGGAAGAATTTTGCAGCAAACCTCCTCATGAACTTCTTATCATTGACAGATGCACCTTCAGGGTATTCCTGAGCTTCCAAGTACCTATTCACCTCATGATACCAGGGTTTTTCAATAACCTTCTCAGCCTCGAGCTCGCAGCAGTATGCCGGTTTATCCAACTTCCAGATAATGATTCGGGGAGCCTCATTGTCCCATTTAACTTTGAACATTGAAGACATCGTAGCTAGGGCGTCCGCTAGCTGATTCTCCTCTCTAGGGAAGTGTTCGAAAGTTATCTCTTCAAAGTGGGGAAGCAAGGTCGACACATACTCCTTGTAAGGAATAAGATTCGGGTGTTTCGTATCCCACTCGCCTTTGATCTGATTGATCACGAGAGCGGAATCTCCGAAGACACTTAGGAATTTTATCCTTAAGTAGATTGCAGCTTGTAAACCCATGATACATGCCTCGTATTCTGCCATGTTGTTGGTGCAGCTGAAACATAATCGGGCGGTGAGGGGAGTATGAGTTCCTTTGGGAGATATGATTACAGCGCCGACGCCGTTACCCAAAGCATTGGAGGCTCCATCAAAATGCATAGACCATCGGGATCCTTCCTCAGGTCCTTCATCCGGCCCAGGTACTTCACAGTCGGTTACCACCATGATGTCTTCATCCGGAAAATCAAAGTTCAATGATTGATAATCGTCCACAGGTTGGTGTGCCAAATGATCCGCCAGTA
Organism: Vicia faba; assembly: GCA_948472305.1. Lineage (NCBI taxonomy): Eukaryota > Viridiplantae > Streptophyta > Magnoliopsida > Fabales > Fabaceae > Vicia > Vicia faba. Next base: position 1,216,279,986 of record OX451735.1, read on the forward strand.
CACTTCCCTTAATTGCTTTCTGAGTTGTATACTGGATATCATATTCTATTAAGATCATTTGCCATCTCGCTATTCTTCCAGACAGAGCGGGCTTTTCAAATATGTACTTGATGGGATCCATCTTTGAAATTAATAAAGTAGTGTGAGTCAGCATATACTGTCTCAGCCGGCGAGCAGCCCATACAAGAGCGCAGCAAGTTTTCTCAAGCAGTGAGTAACGAGACTCACAGTCGGTAAACTTTTTTCTCAAGTAATAAATAGTGTGCTCTTTTCGGCCAGACTCGTCATGCTGCCCCAGCACACACCCCATTGAATTGTCAAGTACTGTCAAGTATAGTATCAGAGGTCTTCCTTCCACCGGTGGTATAAGAATGGGTGGCTCTTGGAGATATTCCTTTATCTTTTCAAAGGCGGCCTGACATTCATCATTCCAGCGTACTACTTGATCTTTCTTCAGCAATTTGAAGATTGGCTCACAAGTAGCAGTCAGGTGTGAGATGAATCGGGAAATGTAATTCAGTCGTCCCAGGAAGCCTCTGACTTCCTTCTCTGTTTTTGGAGTCGGCATCTCTTGTATGGCTTTTACCTTGGCAGGGTCCACCTGAATACCCTTATCACTCACAATGAAACCTAGCAATTTTCCGGACCTCACCCCAAAGGTGCATTTGTTGGGATTCAATCTCAGCTTGTACAACTTGAGTCGGTCAAATAACTTCCTCAGATGGTCAAGGTGCTCCTCCTCAGTTTGAGACCTTGCAATCATGTCATCCACGTATACCTCAATCTCATGATGGATCATATCATGAAATAAAGCAACCATGGCACGTTGATAGTGCCCCAGCATTTTTCAATCCGAATGGCATGACCTTATAACAGAAGGTGCCCCACTGAGTCACAAAGGTAGTCTTCTCCATATCCTCTGGAGCCATCTTGATCTGATTATACCCTGAAAAACCATCCATGAAGGAGAACACCTTGTGTTGAGCTGTATTGTCAACAAGGACATCAATGTGAGGTAGGGGGAAGTCATCCTTGGGGCTGGCCCTGTTCAGATCCCTGTAGTCAACACACATTCTGACTTTACCGTCCTTCTTCGGCACTGGTACCACATTGGCAACCCACTGAGGGTAAGAAGTCACTGCAAGGAACCCGGCATCAAACTGTTTCATAACCTCGGCCTTGATCTTTTCAGACATCTCTGGACGCATCCGTCGGACTTTTTGCTTTACCGGAGGGCAATCTTCCTTGGTCGGCAGGTGGTGAACTACAATGTCGGCATCCAAACCAGGCATATCTTCATAGGACCAAGCAAAAACCTCCATGTAGTCTTGTAGCATCTGGATCAATCGTTGCTTCACACTGAGCTCTAGATTGGCACCAATCTTGACCTCTTTCCTATCCGTCTCAGTACCCAGGTTAATTGTCTCCACCGGCTCTTCATATGGCTGAATAGCTCTCTCTTCCTGGAGTAGCAGTCTTGCGAGTTCACCAGGAACTTCGCAATCATCTTCACCTTCGTCTTCGGCCAAGTTGATCGGATTTTCAAAGTCATAACTGGCGGTAGCAGAGCTGTTACCAGTGAGATCCAGAGTGGATTGAAACCTGTATAAGTGAGTGTGTGTAAATATAGCTGTTTTGCAATATATATAACACAGAAAGGAAAAGAGCACAAGATTTGAAATGCAACAAACGTCCAATGTTTTGATTGATGATATATGAAAATGTCATACAAAAAGCCCTCACAAATGGAGCTACGATGCCCCGGGTAGGACACCGAGCCAACAAAGTTTTAACATATTGTTTGTTACAAATTTGGAAATTAAAAGAAATCAATTACTACGTGACAAATGTGATAGGGGTAAAATCCTTTGCCGTCCAGTTGCTTGGTCCGTTGCTGGTAGTCGGGTAGATCCAACTGTCAAACTCTGCTTCCTCTACATCCTCCTCGATAGCATTCACCCTTGAGCTAGAGATAAACACCAGAGCCCTTCTGACCTTCTCCTTGCGCACAGCCCTCTGAGCCTCTGCAGTAAAGCCTAGCCCAAACTTGTCATTCTTCTGAGTGAAGTCAGGAAGCTGACCCCAGTTTGCACAATTGCCTTTCTGAACCACAGCCCGGGCATCCCTTAGGGAAGCCATCTTCAAGGAAACATTCTCTTCGACTGTTGTTTCTGCTGCTGCTGAAATTGGATGTACCTCCTCGAAATGCTGAAAGGGGGTTTCAATAAACTCCCCATCCATCTCAATGTATCTGAAGGAATTCAAATGGCTCACCATATACTCCTCTTCTCCTTGCACAGTGACGATCTTCCCCCTGACAGGGTACTTCAGCTTCTGGTGCAAGGTAGAGGTCACTGCCCCAGCTTTGTGGATCCAAGGTCGACCCAGTAGACAAGAGTACGATGGACGTATATCCATCACATAAAAGGTAGAGTCAAACACTTGAGAGCCCACACGAATAGGGATGTTAACCTCTCCATGAACCATCCTTTTTGAACCGTCTAAGGCCCTGACGATGATATTGCTGGGCTTCAGTTCTAGACCTTCATAATCCAAACGGTCTAAAGCCTTTTTCGGTAGGACATTCAAGGAGGAACCAGTATCCACCAATACATGCGCCAGAGTAGTGCCCCTGCATTCGATAGAGACATGCAGGGCATCATTGTGGTCTCTTCCCTTCGCAGTCAGGTCAGCATCTGAAAAACCCAAGCCATTGTCTGCTGTCAGATTTGCTACGCAATCAGTGAACTGGACTGCAGACGTCTCCTGCGGCACATGGGCCGTCTTGAGAAAAGAGATCAAAGCCTTAGCATGGGCCTCGGAGCATAGCAATAAGGAGAGCATGGAGATCTTGGAGGGCGTATGCCCCAGCTGCTCGACAACATTGAAATCACTTTTCTTTATTATTTTCAGGATTTCCTCCACTTCTTTTTGGGAGGCCTCAGCATTTATAGGTATTGGTGCCTCCATCCGGGCAGGCTCCTCTTCAATCCCTTTGCCCCGAGCATTAGATGACTCGGCAGCAGGGGAAACAACTTGATCAGCAACAGGAACAGGTAAACTTGTAGGTGTTATAAGGAGGGGTTTTCGAATAGCGGGCGGTGCAATGTCAAGCGAGAAGAGCCTGCCACTGCGGGTGACCTTGGCTGGACCAGTGATATCGCAGATATTGGCGCCAGTGTCGAATTCTTGTTTGATTCCATTTACATATACGTCTGCCCCATAATGCCAGGGGACAGCTTTATCAGACACGTAAGGGAGAGGCCCCGGTACAGTAATAACCACAGGTGCAACAGTCATGATTTGAACAGGCTTCTTCGGGAGAGCCTTGATTGGATTATTGAAGATGGTAACCACAGAAACTTCTTTTACCGGAACCAACTGAACAGCAGACTTCTTGAATAGAATCTCCTTGCTATCCATTAGGCTTTGGACGCCTAACCTCAGCAAGGGACAACCAGATAGGGAAACAGCACAGAACTGGCAACCTTCACTGCAACCCGGAAATAAACCGGCCCGCAGTAGGTTCTTCTTGACGGTCTTCAGAGGGGTGACAACTTCATTTACCGAAACAGCATACAGTTCTTCCTCAATGGCATTTACTCTATGCTGGGGCATAGGAGCAGTTACAACATTTGGTCTCTCCGGCGCTTCAAACTGAATTTCCTTTGCGTCGATCAGATCTTGCACTTTGTTTCTCAAGGCCCAGCAATCATCAGTAGTGTGCCCGGGACTATCAGAATGATAAGCACACCGGGCATTTGGGTTATACTTAGGGGATGCAGTGTTGACGACCTTAGGAGCTTCTTTGAGGGTTACCAGGTTGGTGGATAATAGTTGGGGTAAAATTTGAGATAAGGTCATACTCAGTCGAGTATACTGCCTCTTAGGCCTTTCGCTTCTTTGTTGATTGTACTGCTGAGGAGCAGCAACAGGTTTTGAGATGACCAAAGCATTGACGGCTTGGCGACTTTCGGGCTTGACTTGTCTTCTAGTACCCTAGACGGCACTTGCTTCTTTCTTAAATGGCCTCTTCTCAGCACTTGTGGAGGCAGCCTTTTGTATCTTGCCTGACCTGATGCCAGCTTCAATTCTTTCTCCCGTCAATATCAAATCTGTAAACCCAGCGGAGGAGTTACCAACCAAATGATTGAAAAACGGACCAGACAACGTCCCTAGAAACATATCAACCAGCTCTCGATCAGTCAACGGAGGCTGCACCCTGCTAGCCAAATCTCTCCATTTTTGAGCGTACTCTTTGAACCCTTCACCCGTTCCTAGAGACATACCCTGAAGTTGGGTACGCGTAGGAGCGAGATCAGAATTGTATTGGTATTGTCTGTAGAATGCGGTTGCCAAATCTTCCCAGTGTCGGATGCTAGCTCCATCCAATTGGTAGAACCATTCAAGCTGTGACCCCGAGAGGCTATCTTGGAAGAAGTGAATCCAGAGGTTCTTATCCGCCGTGTAAGGTTGGATTTTCCTTACGTACGACCTCAGATGCAGCTTTGGGCAAGAGACCCCATCATACTTGGCGAAGGCGGGCGCCTTAAACTTGTGTGGAATTACTACCCCAGAAGATAACCCCAAATCTCTGAAATCCAGTCCCGGCACATTCTGAATTTCCATGGCGCTTAAGCGGTCCTCCAATTGCTTGTATCTGTCAGCAGGAGGTGGGTATTGTTCGTCGTTATAGTCCGTCTCATTGTCGGAGACTGCGGGACTAGGAGCTCCTCCCCCTTGGGGACTGTTCTTCTCAGCAGAAGAAGTAGTTGGATCGGCTTCATTATGGAGTGTGTTCCCAAATCTGTGTCCGGTGTTGAACAGCGCAGTCCTCTTTTTCTTCTTCTTCTTCAGAAGTAGAGTCTTCAACTCTTGCTGTCCTTGGGCCAGGCTCAGGACCATCTCTTGAAACTGTGCATTTTGGGCCTGAAGGGCCTTGATTGCTTGCTCACTGGAGGAATCTGGATTCATGATGACTGTGCACACAAACAGCGAAGAAGATTAAGCAACCTGTGAAATAGGGTACCTGCTATGCATATGGTGCAATGGAATGCGTATGTATGCAATGCATTCAAGGATTTAGAATATTCAAAATTTGTTGCAGACAAAAAGGAACGCACATCATATTAATAAGGAGAAATTCGTTAGTACATAAATGCCCCATGGGCCAAATATTACAAAATGACTCCTCAAGGCAAAAAAACATTGCGCATCCTCTTTGGTGCGATGTAGGTGTTGAGATTCCTTTCCTCGTGCAGTAGGCGGGTGAGTTCCAGGACCTTCTTTTCACTAGCATGTAGATTGGTCTCAAGAGAATTCCGTTCTTCCTTAAGCTGGACCCAGCTCTTCTGCATTTCTTCCCAGGAGGTGGGCATGTCGGGATGTTGAATGGTGTAGGACACCTTTCCTTCCAAGACTGGTTCTTTGATCACAGGGAGCATATGAGGATAAGGCATCACTAACTTCTGGGAGCGGGCTCGTACCCACTTGAGATAAGGTTCCAACGGGATGGAGTTCCTGTGCCCCAGTGTCTTGCTGTCTATCCTACTCGGCATCCTCCAAGCTCTGATAAATCTCTGACGAAGTCCTTGAGTATCGTTGTCGAACTCAAAAACTATGTTAGGAATTAACATGTCATGAGGGCCATCCCTCCGAGCATAACCAAACTGTCTCCAAGCCAGGCATGGGTTGTAAGTAATACCTCCTTTGATTCCAAATAAAGGAACATTATGGTACTCCCCGCAACGATCAATGATAGTGACGTCTTCCCTGGACCTAGGGCACCAATGTATATCTGCATGCGTGAGAGTCATTAACCGTTGTGACCATCTCAAACCCCGCTCGTTCTTCAAAACTGATTGTGGAAGGTGCGAAATAAACCACCTTCCCAGGAGAGGAGTGCAACACATAAGGACACCCCTTCTTCTCATGGTTCGAGTGTAACATGAGTGAAGGATGTCCCCCAGCAACGTAGGTATAGGATTCCTGGTCATGAAGATCTGGACAGCACTGATATCAATAAGCTGATCTGGGTTAGGGAATAACACCAAACCATAGACAAGGAGGGCCATAACTTCTTCAAAAGCTTGTAGGTCAAGGGAGTTCCAACATTCTTGGGCTTTCTCAAACAGAAACCTGGCTAAGAACCCCTTGATACCACTTCTAACTTCCCAATGTCCCTTGAGGTCAGACGGTTGTAGGTGCAAGGCTTTAGCAATCTCTTCAAGCTTGGGTTCCTCTTCCGTACCGTTGTAGGGTAGTTGATCAAGGATAGGGACCTTCAGAAGTCGGGAGAACTCTTCCAATGTAGGCACCAATTGATAATCCGGGAAAGTGAAACAGTGATGCAGAGGGTCAAAGAACTGGAACAAGACTTTTATCATATCGTCCTCAATGTTGGTGTTAACCAAGCTGATGAGTCTTCCATGTCTCTCACTGAATGAAGAACCCTCGGGAATCCTGGATATAAGTTCCTTAAGCTGAGGAGGGATCTTTACAAGGCTAATCTGAATTGTCTTTCTGCGAGCAGTTTCCATGTCCTATAAAACAAGAACAAAGATGAAGATTCGAAACCCTTGAAATGGTCAGTCAATGCACATGATGTTGTATGATGTCATGATGTTATGATTAAATACACCACAAATATTCACAAAGGCAAACATGGTAAGGCACACAAGGCACACCAGACAAACCCTTAGAGTTTAGGCCTGCATGGGGTCTGGGTATCACCCTCTTGAAGTTTGGTGGGATCAACCTGTCCTATTAGAAGTAACCGGGTTCTAAGGATCCCAATATCACTGGATTACTTTCATTGTTCATCGTTTCGATTTAGCCACTGAACTGGGGACCGAAATATCCCAGGAAAGCAACCCTCAATTGAGTGTAGTATCGAGTATCAACCAACCTCGGACTGCACCAAAGTCAGTTATCTCACTACCCTAAAGAGGCCAAGATGGTTCAATTAAGGTTCCTAAGGTCAGTTGATGCTTCACGACACCACGCGGCGGCCCCGTACTCTCCTTGACTGAACTCAAGGGTTACCGGTACACACCAAAGTGCCACATCAACGTAGCAGACTGCTTCAACCATGTCGGTATACCCCGCACAGTTCCCTCACAGCCTTGTTGCTACTTTCTAAGAAGGTATCCCCATATCCGGGTTAGGATCTATAAAACTCCGATACAAAGCCCACAAATGTAAAAGCAAACAAGACAATCAATTGAAAACAAAGGTGATCTAAGCCCTAAGGTTACTCCACTTTTTTAAAAAATCTCCCCAGCAGAGTCGCCAGTTCTGTGATACGGTGGGAGAACTGACTTGAGGTTTTGCGTTTGTATTCGCAAATGTTTCGGTTGAGCAAGAGTCGCCACCGACTTTTTATTTTATCCTAAGGAAAGGTTAAAAAGCACAGCAAAAACCTTTTGAGATGTTTTCTTGGGTTCGGGGAGTAGATTATAGAAAGGGAAGGTATTAGCACCCTTTCTATCCATGGTTATCCATGGGCTCTTAGTTACTTGCTTAGATCACTTGCCTTTTTGTTTTCAATTGTTTTAAATGGTGCTTGAGTGTGTGGGTTTGAAAATGTTTTGAAAAGAGGCCAATGTGGTGGCAACCTTTGTAATGATCCATGTGGGGATGTATACAAAGATGTATGTCTTTTGAAAAGGTTTTCATTTGTTTTTGAAAGTTGTTTTTGAAAGTGTAGTGTTGTGTGGTTTTTTTGAAATAGGCAAGTGTTTTAGTTTGCAAGATTGATTCAAGTAACTAAGAGGTTATCTACTCCTAAATTTCTCAAAAGATTATTGCTATGTTTTAACCCTTTTAACAAGTTTGTTCCACCATTGAATTTGGTGGACAAACTTATGTTAGGATGTGAAAGGGACAGGCACGGGTCATCGTTTAGACCATAATTGCAACGGCGTTAAATGTCTTTGGGAAATTTTCTTTAAGGGACTTGATCATTTGTTTTTGTTTGTTTTGAAAAGTTTTATCGAGGGACTATGATCATTCAAATTGTTTGCTTTGCCCAAAGAAGTTCAACATACAATATGGCCCATTTATTTGAAGGCAACAAAGTGGAGTACCCTAGGGGTGCAAGTGTGAGATGTGTGTCCATTTTCATGCTTGTTTATCTTGTGATTAGGTCATAACTATTTTTTATCGTTTTTCGCATGCAAACCCTAATTCTAACATGTTATTATTAGAAAGCGTATAAAGTGCGAAATTTAAATTACTAAGCTATTACAAAACCAAATATGGGAAGGGGGTACAAATGTTCAAATGGGGATATTGACAAGAATTTAAATCTAAATTATTACATCATTTTTGAAGATTTGCAAAATAAATGAATTGCATAATTAAATGGAAATTAAATAAATATGCAAAATGCAAAAAGAAAGTTTTTTATATATGAGAAAAGTATGGTTTATGTAAAATAAAATAAGAAAATAAAAGGGTATTATTTTTGAGTATTTTCAACTTTTAGGGCAAAAACCCTAGTTTTAAAGAAAATGTATTATTTTCTAATTTAATACAAGTATTTATTTATTATATACAAAAATAAAAATAAAATGAAGTATATTATGAAAAAATTATTTTTGTATCAAATATTAATAAAAATGAAAAAAATTCAAGTATTTTTATATTCTAACCTAAATATATTAATAAACATATATATATACATATATTAAGTTCTAAATATTATATACAAATAATAATAATAATTAATTTTTTTTTAATAAAATCAATAAAAAGGTATTTTTATGTGAAATATTTTCAGAAGGTAAATAAAAATAAAAACATGTATTTACACTATTTCTGTATTTTATTCTAAATAAAAAAAATATGTATATATTTGTGTATAAACAAAAGAAATAAATCAAATAAATATGCCATAAATTCAAAAAAAAGATGGAAAAAATGTTTTTATGTTTTTTATATTATGAGAAAAAATAAACAAAGTCAATCAAAAAAGAAAAAGTCAAAAAGAGTTAAAAATAAGACAAATGGGCTTGGGGGGTTCATGAGTAATTATGGGGTGTGAAAAGAAAAGCACAAGACAAGCCCAGCCCAATGCCACTGTCTTCAACCTCCAGCACAAATGTTTGAAAAAAACGCGCGCCATGTTCATCAATGTCCAACTCTCGATTCCTGGCTTTTTAGCAAAAACTCATAACACAACAAATGTTCAGCATGAAGAGACGATTCTAACCATGTATGGAACTTGACCTGACTCTCTAAGATGAGGGAGAATTTCTCCTCCCCCAAATCTTAACCTAGTTTTTCTGCCATTTTCAAACTCCAAATTCTCTCTACTCAGGCAAAAGAAATGAAATGTAAAGATATGTACATGTTCAGGGCTATGAGTAGAACCTTGTTTCTTCACAAACTTAAGACTAAAGATGCATGATAAGAGAGATACGAGTTCAAAGTTTTACCTGTGCAGTTGAACTTCTATCTGGAGAATGAGGAACTTCTGGTGCAAGGTAGTGATTGGAAAAGCTTCCTTGAGGTCCAAGGATGCTGTTTCAATGCTTACTTTGTCTTGAAACTTCTTGTATCGAGCTGTGGAACTTCAACTGCAAGAGGAAAAAATGAAAATGGTGGAAACTGTTAGAGGGATTACAGGCCAGGTTTTAGGTCATGGTTAGCTTGCATACATGCTAGGGAATGTGTATGGATTGATTTTGGTAAGAATGCTCGAGGGAAATGGGAGTTGGCACTCAAACTGCAGAGGCAACACTGTTTTTGCAGTTTGAGGATGATTCTGAGATGGAGGGTGCTTGAGAGGTCAAGGACTCGTGCCACAGCTTGGATATGTTCTTTGGAATGTGTTTGATAGATTTGTTCTTGTGTGCTAAGGCTGAGATTGAAGTTGGTACAAGTTATGGACTTTTTCTTCTCTCTTAAGCAACAAAGGCAAGTTGATGGTTTAGGTCAGTAGGGGGCCTCCTAATGTGCTGCATAATCTTCTCTTGATCAGAGCAACTTGTCCATAATCATGTGCCAAAAGGATTTTGCTTGTACTTGTTGGATTTCTAAATTGACATAAAGCTAATCTTTTCAAAAATGGAAAGTTCACTTTATCTAGTTTAGGATTAATCTTGCATACAATGCTTGCACTCAAAGAACAACACTTTAACACATTGAATATGCATTAAATTATTGAGTATGGAATGGTTCAAGGACCTGTAATCAAGCATAAAGCAAGCTGAGTTCAAATTTACAAGATTATGAACATGTCTTGGTTAAGAACAAAAGTGAATTTTTGCCAACTTGTGAAATTCGAATCTCTCAAGTCATGAGGTTGTTTGAGAAGTTCTTGGACATTTTGGAAAGCTTGGAATGTGTACTACAATCCATCTTTGAAATTCAAATTGAAATTCCAAGTGGAAGGGTATGAAAAATTGCCTTGAAGTGGGGTAGAAAACCTTGTCAAAATAGGTTAAAATTTCACTAAGTTAAAAATGGTTTAGTGCCCTTATTCAAAAAATTGTAACTTGAGATACAAGCTTCAAATGAGAAAACTTTGTGAATCAAAGTTGTAGATTATGCAACAAGCTACAACTTTCATGTTTTGACTTTTGTTTGAATCCAAATGGATCTTGGTGAAAAGATGGGGCAAAGTTGGGAAAAAATTAGGGTTTTTCATAACTTAGAAAAATTCTAAGTTATGAAAAATTCCATTTTCTAACCCTAATTTGCATTTTGTGATTTCTTGGTGAAAAAGTTTCATGATTTGGCATGTTTTGATGAAAAATGAATCTTGACTCTTGATTTTGACCAAAAAGTCAAAGTTTGACTTTTCAGTGTACAGTCAAAATTGATCAATTGACTGGGAAATTCAACTGTCAATCTTGTGTACTTGGGATCTTTTGAACTTGTTGAGCATGTCAAGATAATTCCATGGGGTCCTTGAGTCCATATGTGAGCTTGGTTTTCCATTGGCTAGGTCAAACAGTTAAAAACTGCCTTTGTACAGTCAAAACCCTAAAAATGACCATTTTGCCCTTTTGGTGATCTGATCAAATTTCTTATGGAATTGTGATCCAAACTTGATCAAATGGTTCATATGAGTTCATAATGTTGATGTGGGTCAAATTTCATGAGGTTTGACTGTCAATTGGCCACAGTTGACTTTTTCCCCAATACAGCTGATTTCTAGGTCAACTGTCCAATTGACTGGGCAAAGCTTGGAATCAAGACTTGAAACTTGGTGAGGATAAACTTGGGAGTCCAACATAAAACATGAAAGTCATCTTAGGCATTTTAGGTCAAAACATCCTTGGGCAAACACAAACCCTAATTTGAGTCCACAGTGCAAGGAGAAGTCTTGAGCAGAGGAAACCCTAACTGGATCTTGATCTTCAAGGGTCTTGTGATGAGAAAATGTTGAGGAAATGGGAGGGAAAATTTTGGGGTACAACACTAGCTCTTGAAGTTGAGGATGTACTTTTACAAAGTTGATTCGGATGGTGTTTCTTCGGAGAGAATTCATATCCTACAAAACAAAAACAAAGATAAATTTCTAAATCCTTGAAATGGTTAGTAAGCATGCATATGATGTTGATGATGTTTATGATGTTTATGATGTTTATGTACAAGCAAACATATACACACACAATAAACATATCCCTATGTTTCAGGCTTGCATGAGTTTGTAGGTAAGTACCCTCTTGAAGTTTTAGTTGGCTCAACCTGTCCTAGAAATAATGATCGGGTTCTAAAGGATCTCAATATCACCGACCTTTCTCTTAGGCATTGTCTCAGCACAACAATCTTTTCTTGCGGCCGAGATATCCCAAAAGTCTAGACTCAATGAGTGTAGTATCGAGTGTCAACCAATTTTCAGCTTTACACTGAAACCGGCTACCTCACTACGTCCTAATGGCCAAGTTTGTTCAATTAGGGTTCTAAGGTTAATTAGTGCTTCGCGACGCCACTCAGCGGCCCCGTATTCTCCTCGATTCATCGTGAGGGATATCGGTACCACAAATGCGTCACACTAACATAGCCATTGTTTCAACCATATCAGTCTACGCCATACAGTCTCCACAATCTATTGCTATTTACCTAAAAAGGTGCCCCAAATCCGGGTGGAGGATCAAAGCAAGCCCAATACAAAGAACTGAATATAAAGCATACAAATCAAATAATGAAAGCGAGTAAAAGTGATCTATCTCTAAGGTAACCCCACTTTTTTTTATTATTCCCCAGCAGAGTCGCCAGTTCTGTGATACGGTGAGAGAACTGACTTGATTTTTTGCGTTTCGATCGCACTTGTGCGGATAGCAAGAGTCTCAACCGACTTTTCTTTTATCCAAAAGGAAAGGTAAAAAAGCACAGGAAAGACCTTTCGAGATTATTTCTCGGGTTCGGGGGTAGATTATGAAAAGGGAAGGTATTAGCACCCTTTTCATCCATGGTTTTCCATGGGCTCTTAGTTACTCGTTTAGATCACTTGCTTTCATTTGACAGTGTGCTTGTGATGTGGGATTTTAAAGTATTTTGAAAAATCTCTTTGTAATGGTTCTCGTCTCTATAAGAACGCGTACAAAGTTTTGTTTCAAAAAGTGGTTCAAAGATGTGTTTGTGAACGTGTTTCGGAAAGTGTTTTAAAAAGATGTTTTGCAATGGTTCTCGTCTCTATAAGAACGTTTACAAAACGTTTTATCTTTTTGAAAATGTTTTGAAATGAAAGTGTAGGTGTGAAAAGTTTTTATCGTGAGCAAGCGAGTAACTAAGAGCGAATCTATCTACTCGAAAGGTCTTAAATTGTTCTTTTCTTCTTCCTTTTAATGGTGTTAACTTACCATTGATTTGGTAAGAAGCCCCACCGTTGGATGTGAAGGGACAGGCGCGGGTCAATTTCACAATCGTAGAAAGCAACTTATGAGACGCTTTAGCAACTTTTGTAAGGGACGAGATCGTTTTAATCGAAGGCAACATCGAGGGTCATCGAGGGACTACTATCTTTTTTATCGAAGGGTCATCGCTAGAGTATCCCATATTCGAGGGACATGATTGTGTTTCCGAGGCAACGAGCGAGGTTACCCTAGAGGTGCGCATGTGAAAAAGTGTGTTGGTTTCAAGTTATTTTATTCTTTGATTAGGTCATCTAGCGATTGATTTTTTGAATCTTGCCATACACGCCTAATTACTATACAGTATATGGAAAATAGTAAATTGCGGGAATTGAAATTCTACGCTATTACAAAATATTCGGGAATGGGGGTATAATTTTTTACAAATGGGGGATGAATCAAATGAGATAGGAAAATCCAAATAGCAAACAATATAACCAAATCGAATTTTGTGCGATTTAATTAAAGCTATGATAATCCATGAAAATAAAATCAACAAAATATGGAAATGAAATGTTAAATATTTACTTAAAAAGAGAAAAGTAAAACCTATTCTAAAAAGTAAAAATAATTGATTAAATTATATTCCATATTTTTGTATTTTATTAATTTAAGTAAATCTAAAGAAAGAAAACAAACTAAATTATTATTTTTTGGTGTTTTATTATGTCAATTAAATCTAAAACAAAATTTATTTAAAAAAATGATAAAAATTAATTACAAAACCTAAATCAAATTAATAAAATGTATATTTTATGTCTTATTAGCAATTTGCATAACAAAAAAAAGAATATAAAAAGAAAACAAATTAAAAAAACACAATGGGCTTAAGGTGATTTGAGAAGAGGCCCAAAGAAGTTAAATGTTATTCTTGCTGTAACAAAGAACAAACCAAAGGGGGGGGAGGGGGGGGGTTATGACCAGTAAAACGCATTGCCTTTGAGATCAAACAAAAAGAACCAAGCCCAAGTTTCTAAACCCAGCTTAGTTATTGATTAAGGGATCAAAACAAGATTATGGTTCTTGGAACTCTCCTCACGCGGCGCCGATGCTCATCTCTTTCATTCATATTTGTATCATCTTACTGAATCCTCTAAATGTTCCCACTACTCGTCATTATTTCATTTCGCGAACAGAATCGCTCTCTCCATGCTAATCCCTTATCTCATCGTGATTCGCATCTCTTTGAAACCCTAGTTTCGGATCTAAACCTAAAAGAAACGAAATTAGTTCATCCTTGACCTCCTCCTAACTCTCTGTTGCCGGAACCCCAAACCTCTCGCCTCCCTAATCGAGTTCTAATGACTTTCTTTAAAAAAGGTACGGTTTTTGTTTTTTTTCAAATTTACAAATTCGTTGATTATTTTTTTTTATCTTGTCATGTTTTCTGTTAATTAAGCTTTGCCCTTCTTAGATGCAGGAAATGCGCTTATGGAAATATGGAAAAGAGGGGGAAACCATACCTGTTGAAGTTTTACAACTTTCTTGTGATTTCTTGTGAAATAGAGAGGGAGAGGTGAGAGCAAGGATGGTGTTCAAATGGTGGCGGAAGTTGCACGAGGGGAAGAGATGAGGATGAGCGTGTTGCTTTTCTGACTCGTTGGTAATCTTTTCTGTTTCCTTTGAATGATGGTGATTAACAGTTTTCTGAATTTTTTTGTGGTTTGTTACTATTTGGGACTTTTTGTTTGATGCTTGGTTTTTGGATGGAGGCTTGGTACTGGTTTTTTGGTTTGGGATCTTGCTATTGTGTTTTCTGTTCTTGATGATGGTTAATGGTTTTTGTGGGTTTTGCTGGCTCTGTTACAGGTTTTAGGTTTTGGGGATTTGTTACTGTATTTTCTGTTCTTGATGATGGTTAATGGTTTTTATGGGTTTTGCTGGTTCTATTACAGGTTTTATGTTTTGGGGCTTTGCTACTGTATTTTCTGTTCTTGATGATGGTTAATGGTTTTTATGGGTTTTGCTGGCTCTGTTACAGGTTTTAGGTTTTGGGGCTTTTGGTTATGGTTGTCGTTGTTTGAGATTTGGTTCAGGTTTGGGATGTTTGGCTTGGTTACAGGTTTCAGGTTTTGAGAGTTAACAGGTTTTTTTTGATTTAATGGTGGATGACTGTGTTTTTCAGCTTGAGACTTGGTTCAGGTTTTGGGAGTTAACAGGTTTTTTTGCTTTGATGGGGGTTATTGGTTTCTCAGTTTGAGACTTTTGCTGGTGTTTGAGAGTTGGATACTTGGTACTGGTTTTGTTCACTTGGCTTGAGGCTTGTCAACTGTGTTTTCAGTTTGAGACCTATGTTTTTCTTTCTAATTCCCTCTTCCTGTTATATCCATATTCAAATGGTGGGAAACCAAAAAATTTGAATTTTTAGTATATTGTCCTTATGGCCTTTTTGTTGCAGTTTTGTTTTTTAGCAAATTCTATGCAACTTATGACAGGCAGGGCATCAAGGTTGTGCATTCCAATAACCTAAGTGACTTCTTTCCTCTCTTCTCTCTCAATGACAATAAAAAAGAAAATTTCTTTTTTGCCCTTTTTCTAATTCTGAAAGGTTTGCATGGAAAATGATGATATATTGCTTCTTGAGCAAGTTTTGCTTATTTTCTTGACTTAGCTATTTGCTTTATTTGCTATATTGCTGCCTCGTTTTTTGTTGATGCTCCTGGTTTGGCCTGTTGTAATGCTGCTGTTTGTGATGTTGTTTGGACAGTTTGTGGCATTTTGTTTGGTTCAGTTTGTGACATTTTGTTTAGTTCAGTTTGCGCATTTTGTTTGGACAGTTTGTGGCATTTTGTTTGGTTCAGTTTGTAGCATTTCTTTTGGACAGTTTGTAATGCTTGCGAATTCTTTTCCTCTTTCTTTTTATGAACCAAGAAGGATAACCTTCTTGTGATTTGCAAATAGAGGAAATAAATTGTGATGAATTGAACAGCATTCTGATTCCATATTGCAAACCTTAATGATGAATACCTTTTGGAATTTTTTCTGTTCATGCCCAAATAATTTGCACTAACCATGTTTTTTTCTTTCTTTTGTTTTCATGTGAGCACAATTGGATATGACAAAGCAAGGAAGGCAAGAACTCTGTGGCAAGCAAGGAAGTCTTGGAGATAAGCAAAGGAAATTGATACGACTTCAATCTTCAGACAAACTTAGCCATAGATTAATTCTCCTAGGCCAATCAAACATTTGGATTTTCTTTGTAATTTAGAGAAATCATTCTTGTATTGTATCCAATAGTTGTACCAATTCATCTTTAAATATAATAAGTTGTAAAACATAAAGTATTTAAAAGAATAAATTGTTTTGTAACAACGTTTGAAAAATTGGAGAAAATCTTATGAAATATTCTGGTGTCACTTGAAATCCTTTATCAACAACAACTTGTAATTTCTCTTCGCATCCTAATTGACTTTTGAAATTCCCAATCAAGATATTTGAAACAAAATGCTCTAGTCTGGTAACTTAAATTCCAAGTAATCCCAATAATTATGTAACTGCATTTCAAACAAACACGCATTGTATATTCCATTTCCTAACCAAGCAAATGTTTTAAAGGACGCAATCATCTGGTCAACCTGGATCCCACAATCATGAGTGTCCTAAATGACAGTCTTAACCTCCATCTCTTGTCCCAAACAAATCATGCCCTGGTAACAAACATTATCTTTTTCAGTAAACTGTGTTTTAAGAAGATTCAAAATCAATTAAATGTCTTGCGATGATTTGATAATTTTAAAGTTTTCCAAACTCAAATTTCTTCCGATTCTTTGAAGATAAACCTGTGAGCGACATCACATCTGACCATGAACAGACAGAATTGTCTCAAAATCTTGTAGCTTGAAGAAATCATAAGTACAACCTTGAGGAAGCATGAGGACCTATGAAAGCCAATTGGATCTTTGAGAACTCATTTTATTTTGAGAATTGCAAGAAACCCTAATTGCAGGTTTACTTCCACAGAAGAGAATCTGTCTGGTCGATTTCTGAGCCAACTTGAATATCCGAGAAACCCTATGGTTGTGTCTTCTATGAAAAATGGGAGGGAAAATTTTGGGGTACAGCAAACTTGTTCCATTATACAAAGTTTTAGATATCATTGAGATCTACAACTTTCATGTTGGAAGTTTTTCTTGAATCATCTTGCATTTTGGTGAAAATTTGGCATGAAGTTATGAAAAAAATAAGACTTGAAGACACTTAGAAAATTTTCTAAGTCTTGAAAACTTTGACTTTTCAAAATGAATTTTGACTTTCTTGATTTATTGATGATCAAGTTTCATATTTTTGAATGTCTTGATGAAATATGATCTTTGAAACTCAAATTTGATCAAAAAGTCAAAGTTTGACTTTTGGTGTATCAGTTGACTTTTCATTAGTTGACTGAATTTCAACTATCAATCAATTGATCTTGAGAAATGTTTTGAGCCATGAAATTAGGTCAATATGTTGTATTTGAATCCTTGAGATTTTTCTTCAAACCATTGAAACATGTATTATGGCAAAAACCCTTGATCAGTCAAATACAGTCAAAACCCTAATTTTGACCATTTTGCCCTTTTGGTGATTTGAACAATTTTCTTGGGGATTTGGGATCCAAACTTGATAAATTTATACATATGACTTCAAAATATTGATATTGGTCCAAAATCTTGAAGTTTGACTGTAGGTTGACCACAGTTAACTTTTTACCCAATACGGATGATTTTAGGTCGTCTGAGCAATTTTGTGATCCAAGACTTGAAACTTGAAATGAGTAATATTGAAGGACTATAATGATCCATTAAAGTCAATTGAAGCATTAGAATTCCAATTGTCCCTGTGAAAATCCAAACCCTAATTTGAAACATCAGTGTTGAGGAGATGGCTTGACCTAATCAATACTTGTGCATGCTTGAACCATTGAAGATCTTCGTGATAAATATATTGAGAAAAGAGAGGGAAAATTTTGGGGTACAACAACTTCCCCTGTTAAATATTCTTAAACCTGAAGAGTTTGATTGGTGGATCCGCCATTCATGACTTGAAGGTGGAAGATGATTGAACACTAGACTGCCCAGAAATTTGCACTTGATGATGTGTTAGTTGATTGTGTCGGGAATGGGCTTAAAGATGTCATTTGGAGAAGTGATAAAGAATTTGTCGGAGATGGGCTTACGGATTCCACCCATAGTAACTATTGGGAGAAATTAGAAGAAGTGTCAAGATAAATCTTTGGTCGATTTATGCTGAAACAATAGATGTCTTTTGTAATCTTTAACTGGAGAACGAATCAGTATAAATCTTCGGAGCGATTTAACTGAACCATAGATATTTCCTATCAGAATGGAATCAAGATAAATCATTGATTGATTTAAACTGAACCAGGAGAGGTCTTGAATAATCTTTAACTGGAGAACGAATCAGTCTAAATCTTTGGAGCGATTTAACTAAACCAGAGAAAGTGTCTACCAGAATGAAATCAGGATAAACCATTGATAGATTTAAACTGAACCAGTAGAGGTCTTGAATAATCATTAACTGGAGAATGAATCAGTATAAATTTTCAGAGTGATTTAACTGAACCAGAGAAAATGTCTACCATAACGGAATCAGGATAAACCATATATTTAAACTGAACCAGCAAAGGTCTTGAATAATCTTTAACTGGAGAACGAATCAGTATAAATCTTCAGAGCGATTTAACTGAACTAGAGAAAGTGTCTACCGGAATGGAATCAGGATAAACCATTGATAGATTTAAAATGAACTAGCAGAGATCTTGAATAATCTTTAACTGGAGATCAAATCAGTATAAATCTTCGGAGCGATTTAACTGAACCAGAGAAAATGTCTACCGGAATGGAATCAAGATAAACCATAGATTTAAACTGAACTAGCAGAGGTCTTGAATAATCTTTAACTGGAGAACGAATCATTACAAATCTTCAGAGCAATTTAATTGAAACAGAGAAAGTGTCTACCGGAACGGAATCGGGATAAACCATTGATAGATTTAAACTGAACCATCAGAGGTCTTGAATAATCTTTAACTGGAGAACGATTCATTATAAATCTTCGGACCAATTTAACTGAACCAGAGAAAATGTCTACGGGAATGAAATCAGGATAAACCATATATTTAAACTGAACCAGCAGAGGTCTTGAGTAATCTTTAACTGGAGAACAAATCAGTATAAATCTTTAGAGTGATTTAATTGAACCAGAGAAAGTGTCTACCAGAACGTAATCACGATAAACCATTGATAGATTTAAGCTGAACCAGCAGAGGTCTTGAATAATCTTTAATTGGAGAATGAATCAGTATAAACCTTCAGAGTGATTTAACTGAAACAGAGAAAATGTCTATCGAAACAGAATCAGGATAAACCATAGATTTAAACTGAACCAGCAGAGATCTTGAATAATCTTTAAGTAGAGGACGAATTAGTATAAATCTTCAGAGCGATTTAACTGAACCAGAGAAAGTGTCTACCGGAACAGAATCAGGATAAACCATTGATAGATTTAAACTAAACCAGCAAAGGTCTTTTGTTTTGTTGATTGATTTTTCCTACAAGGAAGAGGGTTAGATGCATGAATATGTATGCATGGCGTAATGATGTTCTCAAAATAAATGAGATTATGATGTATGCATTTGTCATGTACTTGCTATGATGTATGAATGTGACACATTGAAGTGCATCTTTGTCTGGGAAATAAATCTTTGACAAATTGTTGGGGAGTATTAGGAAGCTGAATCTCGAACTAATGCTGGATATGGAGAATATGTGTATCTTTGACTTTGTTTAGAGTGTTCCGCTGGGGATAATTTTGTTGAAGTAACTCTGTGGGGATAGTTTTGTTGAAGTAATTCTGTGGGGATATCCCAAATCTTTAAGAAAATGTTTATAACTGTTTTTAAGCATAAATTTGTTAACAGTTAATCATATTCACATGCATATGTTCATTTAATTTTAGTCATTAGACATTTTTGCACTCAAAACAGAAAAAACAAAAAGTTTGCACTTCAAAGTATATTTGTATTGATGTTTTGCCTATAAATAGGCGTTTTTCTACAAGGAGACAGAGATCCTAATAAGAGGAAATAGTCGAAAGAATAGAAAGTTACAACAAAAATAATATCCATATGGAAGTGATCTCATCATGTTCCAACTTCTCTATTTCCCCGATGTCTTCGAACATCATCCCATGTCGTTGAAAGAAGTTGATTGAATTGATCTTACACCCAAGAGCTTGGACCTTGGTAATAAAGCTAGTTGTAGTGATTTCCACGGGACATAGTTGTTGTACCCCAAGATTTTCCCTCTCATTTATCAAAACTTTTCTCACAAGATCTCTTTGACTCAAGACTGGATTAGGGTTTGGTCAGCTCAGGACATCTCATCTTGCACTGATAACCCAAAATTAGGGTTTGTGTTTGCACAAGGATTTTTGGACTATGAATGCTTCATATGAATTTCAAACATCATTATGGATCCCTAAGATTTCTCATGACAAGTTTCAAGCCTTGAACCACATTTTTTATCAGTCAATTGGACAGTTGACCTAAAAATCAACTGTATTGGGGAAAAAGTCCACCATGGCCAATTTACAGTCAAACTTCATAATTTTTTATCCACATCAACATTTTAGACTCATATGTACCATTTGATCAAGTTTGGATTACAACTCCTCAAGAAATTTGATCAAATCATCAAAAGGGCAAAATGGTCAAAATTAGGGTTTTGACTGGGGAAGGGCAATTTCTGATTTTTAACCTAGAAAATGACCAATTAAGTTCAAGCATGATTTCAAGGATTCAATGGCATTATATTGACTTAATAACATGGCTCAAAACATCTCAAATTCATTGGATTGACAGATGAAACTTGCAGTCAACTGATCAAAAGTCAACTATATACTGAAAAGTCAAACTTTGACTTTTTGGTCAAAATCAAGCACCAAGGGTCATAATTCATCAAAACATTTCCAAATGTGAAACTTGTTCATCAAGAAAACCAATTTGGAAAATTAGGGTTTTGAATTTGAAATTTTTCTAACTTAGAAATTTTCTAAGTATAGAAAATTTTCTTATTTTTTCTCAACTTTACACCACTTTTACACCATGATGCATAATGATTCAAGTAAAGTTCCCAACATGAAAGTTGTAGATCTCCATGAAATATACAACTTTGCTTCACACAGTTTTCCCTAAAGATGCTTGGATCTCAAGATATAAATTTGTGAATACATGGTCATAAACTTGTTAACTTAGTGAAATTTGCCCTAATTTAGGCAGGTTTTGGACCCAACTTCATGGTCATTTTTCACCTAGTTCTAAGAGGTATCTCAAAATTCATTTCAAAGATGAATTATAGAGAACATTGCAGGCTTTCCAAAATGTACAAGAACTCCTCAATATCATTTTTGAGTAGGGAGAATCGAAGAGAGGAAATTGGCATTTTCTCACTTTCTGTTCAAGCCATTTCATGAAGAACCAATTTGCAAATCAATCCTATGCTGGCTATTTCATGTTGTACAGGTCCTAAACTTATTCCACACTCCTTAATTAAATGCTTACTCAGTTGACAAAGCCTCTATCCATGCTTTTGAACCTTTATCCAACTTGTAATTCCATTTATGGCAAAAAGGTTCCATTGCCATTTTGAAAAAGAGTAACTTTTGCAAACTTTGTAATCTTGAGCATTGGACATGTCTCCTTGGTGCATACAAATCTCACAGGTCTCAAGCAAGTTGCACAAACTCATACCAACCCTAAGCAAGCTAGTACAAGCATGTGAAGCTTGGGTCTTATTGTTGTACCCCAAAATTTGCCCTCTCATTTATCAAGATTTTCCTCACAAGACTTTTTGGGTACAAGACGAGATTAGGGTTTGGTCAGCTCAGGACATCTCCCTGCACTGATAACTTGAAATTAGGGTTTGAGTTTGCATAAGGATTTTTGGACCACCAATGCTTCATGTGACTTTCATACACCATCATGGACCCCTAAGATTTCTCATGTCAAGTTTCAAGCCTTGAATCACATTTTTGCCCAGTCAATTGGACAGTTGACCTAAAAATCAGTTGTATTGGGGAAAACGTCAACCATGGCCAATTTACAGTCAAACTTCAGAATTTTTTATCCACAAAAACATTTTAGACTCATATGTACCATTTGATCAAGTTTAGATCATAACTCCTCAAGAAATTTGATCAAATCATCAAAAGGGCAAAATGGTCAAAATTAGGGTTTTGATTGAGAAAGGGCAATTTCTGATTTTAACCTAGCCAATGACCAATTGGGTTCAAGCATGATTTCAAAGACTCAATGGCATCATCTTGACCTAATTACATGGTTTAAAAGATCTCAAGTTCATTGGATTGACAGATGAATTTTCCAGTCAACTGATCAAAAGTCAACTGTACACTGAAAAGTCAAACTTTGACTTTTTGGTCAAAATCAAGTGCCAATGGTCATAATTCATCAAGACATGTCAAAATATGAAAATTGTTGATCAAGAAAACCAAATTTGAAAATTAGGGTTTTGAATCTGAAAAAATTTCATAACTTAGAATTTTTCTAAGTGTGGAAATTTTCTTATTTTTTCACAACTTTTTCACCATGATGCAATTGGATTCAAAGAAAACTTCCAACATGAAAGTTGTAGTCCTCCATGAAATCTACAACTTTGATTCACAAAGTTTTCCCAAAAGATGCTTGGATCTCAAGTTATGAATTTGTGAATCTCCATGAACTAAAAGACTTAGTTAAAATTTGCCCTAATTTAGGCAGGTTTTTTACCCAACTTCATGGACATTTTTCACCTAGTTCCAAGAGGTATCTCAAAATTCATTTCAAATATGGATTTTAGATCATGTTGCAATATTTCCAAAATGTCCAATAACTCTCCAAGATCATTTGTGGTTAGGGAGAATCGAAGAGGAGAAAATAGCATTTTGTCACTTTTGTTCAAGCCATTTTCACAATGCACCAATTTGCAAATTTGATCAAGCATGCTTGTACCTTGAATTACAGGTCATAAATCCCTTCTACACTCCATAATTAAATTCTAGCTCAGTGGTTAATGGCTTTATTTTGACCTTTGGAGCATTGTACAAAGAATAAATCCATAAATGGCATAAAGGGCACATTGCCATTTTCATAAAGGCAAGCTTTTCCAACTTTACAATTCTTGAGCCATGGACCTGTTTCTTTGTTACAAGCAATGTCCACAAATATAAAGAAATGTTTACCAACCCTTGGCAGCCCTAGAACTAGCAAGTACAGGCCTTTGGCTCAAGTCATTTCACTTTTCTTCAAATAAAAGAAAGGTTGCAAAAGAGGTCAGAACTTGCACATCTGTTAAAGAGTGGACTTGGCCTCATTCAAAATACATTCACAAACTTGTTACAAGAAAACATACGAATGCTTATGATCTGAAACACTCCAAAACCAAAAAACTCCATTTTTTTGCCCAAACTTCCAGTTTCTGCAAAACACTAGCAAGCTCAATATTTGCTCGTGCGTTTTGCCTTGTAACACTTCAAACATCTTCCCCATATCATATCCAAACTATCCAAGCAATCATCCTGCAACTATGAGCTCTGTTTTAGACATCACCATTTTCAAACTTGAAGCTTGCAGCTTGACTTCTACAGGGACTTTCAGCCATCCACAAAGCCAGCTAAGCATTGGAATAGCTTGAGGGAACTTCAAGGAAACTCACACGATCCTCAGGCCTCACTCAAATTCCCCACATTTCCATATTCAAATCTAGCTGAAGGAGGTATTTTTCAAAACTTTATCTCTCTATTTAGGCATCCTCAAGTCACTATTTGTGAAGCAAAAATGTAGTCTCTAACATGGTGAAGCTGTACATATGCATAGTTGTCATTTATTTTAACTGAGCTAAGAGAATTTGACTGTTGAACATGCTGAAAAAATTAGGTCAGAAATTAGGGCTACTGAAATTCTCCCTGATCTTTGAGAGTTAGATTATGAATTTTATATCATTGGAATCGTGAGATTCCAAGCTACATTTTTTATGTTGCAAGTTTTTGTTTTTATGCAAGCATGAGCAAGTTGCAGGATTGGACATAAACGCGCGCAGAAGAGGAAGCCAAGGACAGGGACGAAGTTGTCATGGGCTTTTTTCATTTTTCTGGCCTTTTTGTTTTTACTTTCCACACCCCCATATTCCTTTTGCACCCCCTGACTTATTTCTTATATTTTTGCATTTTTCTTGCATAATTTTATTTTATTACTTGCATTTATTTTTTCTAATGATAAAAAATACCCAAAAATATTTTATTGATTTTCACATTTTTATTTTATTTTTTTGTTATTTTTTGCATAAAAATAGTTTATTTAAATAGAATAGAAATCATTTTCTTAAAATAACTTGTAACTAATAAAAAAATACTATACTTTTTTTTTATTATTTCACACATAAAAATAATTATTTTCACACATATTTAATTTTTAATATTGTATATAATATTACTTATATTTTCTCATACAAAAAATAGACAAAATAATATTAGGAAACATATTTTCTCTTTTAATCAAAATTAGGGTTTCCCCTTTCAAAAATATTAATGTTATTTTTTCTTATTTTTAGGACTTAAATAATTTTATTTTCTCATACAAAAATCAAATACAAAACATTTTTGCATATTTACATTTTTATTGCATTTTTAATAATTGTACATTTATTTAGTTTGAAAATATTCAATTGGGTTGTAATAGTATTTTAGGGTTTATTTTTGTGCAATATCCCCATTCAAAAACTTGTATCCCCCCTCCCATAATAATTGTTGTAATAGTTTAGTTTACTTTATGCAATTTATCGCATTTATACCTATATAGTAAATTATGGTTTTGCATGATAAGACAAGAATCAAACAAATAGACAAGACCTAATACAAGACAATCAAAGGCATGCAAAATGATACACGTTGCACACAAGCACCCTTAAGGTTTCACCCACTTGTTTGCCTAAACAAAAATGGCCATGGTATGCATGCAAAGTATCTTGGCAAAACAAAACAAAAAAAAACAAAACAAAAAGATCATAGTCCCTCGATGACGCTATCAAAAGGTTGCCTAAAACAAAATGATCTTGGTCCCTCAAACATGCTAAGATACTTGGCAACATTGCTATCATGGTCATACGATGACCCACGCCCGTCCCGTTTAACATCCAAAGATAGAGTTGTCTACCAAAACAATGGTAGGTCAACAATGTCAAAGGAATAAAAATGTATAGGAAAGACATTTGAGTAGGGTAGATAGTTCTAAGTTACTTGCTCTCTTTCAAACAATCCTTGCTATTTTCAAAAACCATCACACACACATTTAGAAAACATTTCCAAACAACTTTCAAAACATTGAAACATTTTTCAAAAGACAAACATCTTTGTATACATTCTTACGAACGAGAATCATTACAAAGATTGCCTAAATGATGGCCTCTTTTGAAAATACTTTCAAAACCACACAAAGCACTATTCCAAACAATTGCAAAAGCAAAGCAAGTGATCTAAGCAAGTAACTAAGAGCCCATGGATAACCATGGATGAAAAGGGTGCTAGAATCTTCCCTTTTCATAATCTACCCCCCGAACTCAAGAAAACATCTCAAAGGTCTTTCCTGTGCTTTTTGACCTTTCCTTTAGGATAAAATAAAAGTCGGTGGCGACTCTTGCTAAACTGCGACATTTGCGACGAAACGCAAAAACCTCAAGTCAGTTCTCCCACTGTATCACAGAACTGGCAACTCTGTTGGGGAAAATTATAAAAGTGGGGTTACCTTAGGGTTTAGATCACCTTTATTTGCTTACCATGTTTTCCTTGTTTGATTTACACTTTGGTTCTATTGTTTGGGTTTGAATCCTCCACCCGGATTTGGTAAACATTTATAGGTAAATAGCATTACGTTGTGGAAACTGTGCAGGGTATACCGACACGGTCTAAGCAATAGCTATGTTAGTGTGACATATTTATGGGTACCGGTAGCCTTTGAGTCAATCAAAGAGAATACGGGGCCTCTGAGTGATGTCATGAAGCACTAACGAACTTCTAGAACCTTTACTTGACCAACTTGGCCTTTTAGGATGTAGTGAGATGACTGACTTTGGTGTAGTCCGAAGTTGGTAGATACTCAATACTACACTCATTGAGGGTTGGTTCCTTGGAATATTTCGGTCGCCGGTAAGAGGCTTGAATTGAAACAATGAACAAGGAAACAATCCAATGATATTGAGCTCCTTAGAACCCGGTTACTATTTCTAGGACAGGTTAAGCCATCTAAACTTCAAGAGGGTACTTACCTATGAAACCCCATGCAAGCATAAACCAGGATCTTGTGTGACTTGCTTGTACATATATACTTGTGCATAACATCATGGACATCATGAAGCATCATATGCATCCACTAACCATTTCAAGGATTTTGGAAATTCATCTTTGTTCCTGTTTTGTAGGTTATGGATTCACTTCGCAGGAAAACTATCCAAGTCAACCTTGTAAGAATTCCTCCACAGCTCAAAGAGCTAGCTTCAAGGATTCCTGAGAATTCTCCATTCACCGAGAGGCATGGTCGCCTTCTCAACTTAGTCACTTCCAATACAGAGGAAGACATGATGAAAGTTCTTTTCCAGTTCTTTGACCCTTTGCATCACTGTTTCACATTTCCTGACTACCAGCTTGTGCCTACTTTGGAGGAATTTTCTCAACTCTTGAGGATTCCTATTCTCAATCAACTACTCTTCAACGGTACAGAAAGAGATCCAAAGCCATAAGAGATTGCTCAAGCCCTGCACTTGCACTCATCTGATGTCACAACCCATTGGGAAACTAGAAGTGGTGTCAAAGGCTTCTTAGCAAAGTTCTTATTTGAGAAGGCCCAAAGCTGCTGGAATTCCTTGGACTTACAAGCTTTTGAGGAGATTGTAGCTCTTCTCATCTATGGGATGGTCTTGTTCCCTAATCCTGACCAACTCATAGATGTGAGTGCTGTCAAAATCTTCATGTCACGCAATCCAGTGCCTACATTGCTTGGAGATATCTTACACTCTTTTCACACTCGTACAATGAGGAAAAGAGGTGTTCTCATGTGTTGCACTCCTCTACTGGCAAGATGGTTTATTTCTCATCTTCCCCAATCAGTCTTGAAGAATGAGCAAGGTTTGAGGTGGTCACAACGATTGATGACTCTTACACATTCAGACATTCATTGGTGTTTTCGATCCAAGGAGAATGTTATCATCGTCGACCGTTGTGGGGAATTCCCTAATGTCCCTCTACTTGGAATTAGGGGAGGCATCACCTATAACCCCTGCTTGGCTCTAAGACAGTTTGGTTATACCCGAAGGGATGGCCCACATGATATGCTGATTCAAGACTTAGTTTTCGACTTCGACAACGACAATCAAGGACTCTGACAAAGGTTCATCTGAGCTTGGAGGATGCCAAACAAGGTAGACAGTAAGACCTTGGGACACAAGAATTCCATCCCCCTTGAGCCTTAGCTCAAGTGGGTACGAACCCGCGCCCAAAGTCTTGTGATGCTATACCTCTCCATTCTCCCAGTGATTATAGAGCCTGTTGAGGAAGGAGAGGTTCCATACACCCTCCTACATCCTGACATGCCAACATCACTCGAAGATCTGCAAAGGAGTTGGATACAGCTCAAGGGAGAACGTGATACTTTTGAAGCCCAATTCTATGCTAGCGAGAAGAAGGTTTTAGAACTCACTCGGTTACTTCACGAAGAGCAGACTCTCAACACCTACATTGCACCAAAGAGGATGCGCAACGTCTTTTTATCTTAGAATTTTGTACTATTTTTCCCTAGGGGCATTGATGTAAACATATTCTATTTTATTAATATAACGTTTGTTCCTTTTTGTTTAACACAAATTTGAATTTTCAAATCCTTGGAAGCATTACATCAATACATATCATTCATCATATGCATAAACAGGTCTTTACAAGAAGTTTCCTCATCCCTCTGCTGTTTATTTCAGCAAAAATGGATCTTGAACAAACGGTTAAAGACTTGCAAGCTCAGAATTCACAATTCCAACAGTTACTCCTGACTCTGGCCAAGGGGAAGGAGGAGCTTAAGACTCTACTAGAAAAAGAAAAAGAGAAAAAGAAGAAGAAGCCAGTTGGGGTGGTTCTTATGGGCAGAAGGTTCCAAGGACAAGCCAGACGGACTTTGGAATTTCCATCAACCTCTGAGGAAGGAGAGAGAAAAGGTAAAGAGACAGCAGTACCATCTAATTCTGAAGCAGTAGAAGAGGAGGAAGAAGACTACTCCGAACAACAATACCCTCCGGCGGATGACAAATACAAAAATCTGGAAGAGCGTCTAGCTGCTATGGAAGTATAGAGAGTACCTGGGCTGGATTTCGAGGAACTAGGGTTGGTGTATGGAATAGTAATCCCTCCTAACGTCAGGAAAATTCAGGATGCGTCTAGCTGCTATGACGGGGTGTCTTGTCCCAAGATGCACCTACGATCTAATGTCAGGAAAATTCAGCCACATTCTGCTGACAAAGATTTGTGGGGCCACTTTTTCCAAGATCGTTTTTCAGGAACACAGCTTGATTGGTTCTACCAGTTGGAGAGGTCTTATGTGCATAATTGGGAAGACTTGGCAGCGGCCTTCTATAAACAGTATCAATACAACGCCGACTTGGCACCAACCCGTACTCAACTCCAGAGTATGGCTATGGTGTCGAATGAGGGTTTCAAAGACTACGCCCAAAAGTGGAGGGATTTAGCCGGAAGGGTGCAACCACCTTTATATGAAAGAGATCTAGTGGACATGTTCTTAGGGACTCTGTCAGGTCCTTTCTTTAATCACCTGATTGGAAGCTCCTCTGCAGGTTTCATTGAGTTGATTCTAACTGGCGAGAGGGTGGAAGCCGGTATTAGAAGCGGGAAAATTCAGAAAGACGCGTCTACCTCTGCTGTTGTAAAAAAGCCCTTCATTGGAAATAAGGAAGTGTCTACTGTCTATGCACGAAGAAATCAGGGAAGAACCAAACGACGACCAACAGTGGGGGCCGTTATGATTCAAAAGTCTACATCAGACCAACCAAGAAACAACCAGCCGAGAAATGATCAGCCGAGAAATAACCAGCAAAGGATGGAAAGACCTGTAAGGCAATTCACCAAGATAAACATGACTCCTGCTCAAGTCCTACCACATCTTCTGAAGTTGAACCTTGCCATGCTAAAAGAGGCCCCTAAAAATCCCAATACTGCATCTCCATACTACCATCTGAATTTCAGGTGCGCTTACCACTCTGAAAGTCCAGGGCACGACACCAAAAACTGTCGGGCTCTGAAGAATAAGATTCAAGATCTGATAGACGCTAAGGAAGTTGAATTTGAAGCTCCTGAGAAATTGAATGTTATTTCTGCTCCAATGTCGAGGCATGGACACAATGCCAATGTTGTGGAAGAAGATCTGTTTGTTTCTATTGTGGATGATCTGTTAACTCCTCTCCTAACCATCAAGTTGAATTTGTTGAAAGCTGGGGTGTTCCCAGGTTGTGACTAAGATTGTCATACTTGTCTGTCCTCATCATTTGACTGTCCTCTGTTGAAGAAAGGTATCCAACAATTGATTGATAACCAGGAAATTTTGTTTGAGAAAGCTCCTATTTCACCCATTCCAGTTCTAGAAGTTTCAATAATAACCATATACGACAATCCTTCCAGGGTTCCTAAAAAACCTGTTAGGATTACATCTGCTTCAATGACTACTCCGTTGAAGATAACAATGCCCGGGCCTGCCCCATACAAATCAGATAAAATGGTACCATGGAACTATGGTGGAGAAATCTACTACCATGGTATCAAATAGATATAACAGACTGCCGAAGACGAGAGCTCCTAAGAGGACAATTCCGACATCAGTAACATTGCCGGAACAAGTAAAATTACCCGCAGTGGAAGAATTTTCTCTCCAGAGATTGCGCCTCCAAATGCAGTCTCTGGACCCGTGGCCGTTCCGAAGATTACAGTTGTACCAGTGATTACACTTGCAAGTGTACCCGCCAATAATGACAATGCAATTCCTATCCCTACTTCCGCTGCTGAATAAAGGAAAGAATGTTCAAGAGGAGCCTGTCCTGACGAAGGCTCAATCACTAGTTATTCCCGAGACATCCAAGAAGGAGATGGAAGAAATCCTGAGGATCATTAAGAAAAGTGATTATGATGTGGTAGAACAACTGGGGCAGACCCCCTCCAAAATCTCTATGTTAGCCATGCTGCTGTGCTCTGAGGCACATGCTAAAGCTTTGGTAAAGTTTTTGAAGATGGCTCATGTTCCGCAAGAGACGTCTGCAGATCAATTCCAAGAGTGTGTGGCCAGTCTGACAACCGACAATGGTCTGGGTTTCTCTGATGCTGACTTAACCTCCAAAGGGAGAAAACACAACGATGCACTACATGTCTCAGTGGAGTGTAGGGGAACCACCCTAGCCCATGTTTTGGTTGATACTGGATCATCTATAAATGTCTTGCCAAAGAAAGCCCTGGATAGACTGGATTGCGAGGGGCTGACTTTAAAACACAGCAACATAATTGTGAGAGCATTTGACGGCTCTAAAAGGATGGTCCATGGGGAGGTGGACATCCCGATCAAGGTGGGTACCCAGACGTTCAATTCAACATTCTATGTGATGGACATTCGTCCTTCTTACTCTTGCCTGTTGGGACGCCCCTGGATTCACAACGCCGGTGCGGTCACCTCCACCTTGCATCAGATGTTGAAGTACCATGTCCAAGGGAAAATCATAACTATCCATGGTGAAGAGGAATACATGATTAGTCATCTAAATTCTTTCTGATATGTAGAATTGGAGGGCAAATTCATTGAGACCCCTTTCCAACATTTTAAAGTCTCTCAAGAAATAGCAGCGACCAAGGCGGTATCCTCAACTCCTGTGATAACAAGACATGTACCTCGGATGTCTTCTCTAAAAGATGCAAGGTGTTGTACCCCAAAATTTGCCCTCCCATATTCTTCAAAGTTTTGACAAGAATCATCCACAAATGTTTCAAGATCTCTCAGAGGGTTGCACAGTCAAACCATCCTCCTAAGCCAGTCAAATTAGGGTTTTGGTTCTTGCAAGGAAGTTGAGGTTTTCAAGGGCTCAATCAAGTCACATGTGCCCATATACATTGTCAAGCACCTACATGTCAAGTTTCAAGGCTCACAAGTTCAAGTTGCACTGTCAAAAACCTTAATTGCTTCACAGTCAACTGCAGGGGCAAAATGGTCATTTGGCAGTCAAAAGTCAAAAATTTTGGTCAACATCTTATTTTGAAGCCACAATCATCATTTGATCAAGTCTTGATCATGATTCCACAAGAATGGCTCAAAAATCATCAAGGTGTCAAAAGTTTCTATTTTGGGACAACTGAAAAGTCAACTGTAACTTGACCAAGGCATAACTTTTTCATGGTTCATCAGAAAAATCCCATCCAATTCTCATTTTGAAGGGGAGGACATTTCCTACAACTCATATTCACATTCCAAGTCCAATAAATGCTCTCACAAAAAGTTATCAATTTCAACATTATAGGTCATTTTCAAAAGTCAACAAAAAGGGACTTTAAGTCAAAGACCATAACTTGAGATTGGTAAATCAAAATGACATGGGACCAAAGACATTGGTTATAGGACTTCAAGACCTTTCCAAAATGTCCAAGAACATGTTCATAGCTTCAAAATTGAGCAAGATATGCATTGGAGAAGTTGGGAAATTTTTGTGAAATGGCCAAAGTCAACTATCCTTGAAATTTCATTTTTGACAAAAGGGGCCCACTTTTTCCACTTGATTCAGCTTGGCCATGCCTCCCACGTGTCCCACAATTTATTTCAAGATTAAAAATTAATTTTTCCATTTTTATTTAATTTTATTTGATTTAATTCATTTTAAATCTTTAAAATTCAAATAAAAATCAAAGAAATTAATGGAGGGATATTTTGTGGTTTGAATAGCTTTAATACACCATCATTCACCTTCCAAATTCGTGCAAGGCCTATTCCAAGCAAGAAATTCAAATTTTGACAAGAATGGTAAGTTGCTTTAATGGAGGTTATGGCAAAATCTCAAGCATAATTGCAAGGCTTCAAGGCTCATTATATGGATTGATACTCATTCAAAACCATATATGCAAGCTTTCCCAATACATTACACAACCTAGAAACACTCATACGGCATAAGCCATTTCCAAATTTTCAAGAGAAAAATCACAAACTGAAAACCACCTTGCAGCCCATTTCAAGCTCCCTTCTTAATCCAGACATACTCCTTGCATTGCCAGGAACCTTTGGCAATCAGAATTAAGCAAAAAACCTCAAGAATTCGTGCCACACAACTCACTCAGTTTGCCTTATTTCTCAAATCTGTATATCGCATTTCATGAGCTTTTAATCCATTTTTTTGATTGGTTTGTATTGTTAGGGACCTTCTGAAGCTAGTGAAACAGTTTAATTGAACTGAAACGCGTAGAATCACAATCCACCATTAGCGATTATTAGGGTTTCCAGAACTTTGAAATTGGGGTCTTTCTCATACTATAAAATTAAGACTCCAAATGTACATGGCCAAAATCAGTGTGACAAGACGAGCAGGATGAACATATCGCGCCCAATTTATGCTTCATGAGCGTCTAATCGCTATTTTCATAATGCCTGTATTTTATGGGGGTTTAAAACCCCCGCTATATGTTTTATGTTTACAGGAAAAGCTTGAAGACGAAAGGCGTGGCAGCGTATGAGTGGTCAATTCAAACTGGGCGCGCGCGTTTTCTTATTTCCAGCATATAACGCTTTTGTTTTATATAATATTTCTTTTTTATGTTATTAACAAACGTGCCAAAGTGATGCAGTGGTTGGTGATGTGTTGGTTCACCACTGGGACCTGGGTTCGATTCCCAGGTCCCCCCATAATTCATTATCATTTTTTCTAAAGTGCTTGTGTGCAGCGTCTCATCCAGCATCCACCATAGACCTCATCCAGGAGCGCTCTAAGTGTCCATCAGTGCAGATCCAAGGGCCAAGCATGAGGACCATGGTATTCTGGAGTCAGCGCATGCGTAGGCAACCGGAAAAAGTCAAACAGGCCTTGTTCAAATGGGCCTCAAATCTCAATCCAACACCCTCTATTTCAGCCCACACCCCCTTGGGTTTTACTCTTCTTTTTATTTTGTTTTGACATTTTCTTTTTTTATTTACTTGCTTTATTTTATTTATTTATTATTAACAACTAACCAACTAATATTTTTTATAAAAAATCAAAAATGGAACTAATATCATTATTATTATTATTATATTATTTTGTAAATAAACATTAATTGAAATAGTTTAATTAGGAAATTTTGACTTTTCTTTTAATAATTAAAATAATTTAGAATTAGGTTAACTTAATTTTGTTTCTTTTTATTTTATTTCATTAAAAACATAAAAACACAAAAAATATTTTCTTAATTAATTAATTAATTAGTTATTATCATTAATTTCATTTAAATCACAAAAAAGACAAAAAAATTCATTTCTTTTCTTAAAAGGGTCAAAACTCTTAGGACGTTCCCGATTTAATTCTTGCGCGCATTTATTTATTTTGATTATTATGTAACTGCTTCAAGAATGTAATAGTAATTAGGTTTATTACTTTCTTTACTTTCCGCACTTTATCAAAACGGGTCTTTGTATTTTTGGCGATGTATAGACCCGCGCCTTGTAATAGCGTAGCTTTACATTCCCGCACTTTAACTTTCCGCACTCCTAACTGTTAAATGCATGAAAGAATGTATGTAAATAAAATCAATCCGTAGCTCACAAATAACATGTACAAAAACATTAACTGAATACAACACACAAAGCACATGCCACTCCTAGGGTACGCTTCACTCGTTGCCTCGAAACGTGGTCATCAAGTATAGGACGTCTTAGAGGTCACCCTTCTGTCCAAACGATCCAGTTGCCTCGAAACGGTTGCCTCGGATTAAAAAAGTATCTAGGACATTAGGGTTACTTCTAAGGCATCCTACCATTGCTTCGGTGACCACACTGTCCCGATAATCGAATTGACCCGAACACCTCCAACGATGGTGCTACCTACCTCTCAATGGTGGGATAGCACTATCTAAAGGACACTCACACAGCTTAATTCCTTAGGGTAGGTAGGTGACTCATGGGTACTTGCTTTTTTCAAAAACAAACAAAATACTTTTCACACCTTACACTTTCAAAAGCTTTCAAAACAAATTTTTCAAACACTCTTGAGGACAGATACAAGAGTCATTCAGAAATCTTTCAAAGAAACTTTTTCAAACCCACACACACTTGAAAAGCAAACAAATCTTTTGAAAACATAAGAGCAAGTACCTAAGAGCTCGTGGATAACCACGGATAGAAAGGGTGCTAACACCTTCCCTTTCTATAAATCTACCTCCCAAACCGAGAAACATTCTCGAATAAGGAATTTTGATGTGCTTTTGTCCTTTCCATGTTGGAGAACATAAAAGACGGTGGCG
Source organism: Vicia faba (assembly GCA_948472305.1). Taxonomy (NCBI): domain Eukaryota; kingdom Viridiplantae; phylum Streptophyta; class Magnoliopsida; order Fabales; family Fabaceae; genus Vicia; species Vicia faba. The sequence goes on from OX451735.1 coordinate 1,216,314,404, forward strand.
ACTCTTGCTTAACGCGACATTTCGCGAAACCGGCTTAAAAAACAGTCAGTTCTATTTCCACCGATCACAGAACTGGCGACTCTGCTGGGGAGACTTAATAAGTGGGGTGTACCTTAGGAATAGTTCATCATCATGTTTTCAATTGCTTGATCTATTTGCTTTAATATTGTGGGCCTGTTTTGGGAGTTTCATAGATCCTAACCCGGATCTGGGGGATACCTTTTAGAAAGTAGCAACAAACTGTGAGGGAACTGTGCGGGGTATACCGACATGGTTGAAGCAGTTTGCTACATTGATGTGGCACTTTGGTGAGTATCGGTAACCCTTGAGTCAAGTCAAGGAGAGTACGGGGCCGCCGCGTGGTGTCGTGAAGCATCAACTGACCTTAGGAACCTTACTTGAACCATCCTGGCCTCTTTAGGGGTAATGAGATGACTGACTTTGGTGCAATCCGAAGTTGGTTGATACTCGATACTACACTCATTGAGGGTTATTTTCTTGGAATATTTTGATCGCCAGTTCAGTGGCTAAATCAAAACAATGAACACAGAAAACAACCCTATGATATTGAGCTCTTTAGAACCCGGTTACTTTTGATAGGACAGGTTTTTGAGCCCACCAACTTCAAGAGGGTAGTACCCCAAACTTCATGATGGCCTGAACTCTAAGGGCTGTCTTGTGTGACTTGTGTGCTTGCAAACTTGATTACTTGCATGCTTGTTATCTGACACTTGAGTTTCTTGCAGGCTTTGTTTACAGTCCTTAATTGGGACTCATTACAGGGCCTACTTACATCACTCCATGCATAGCATAACATCATACCATTGCATGCATCCTACATAAGGACTAATCCATTTCAAGGATCTCAAGGGTTTGTGATGCAGGTCATGATGAACCAAACGTCTAGCAAGGGGCAAAGGGGATTTATTTTCCTCTAGCCAAGGTTGTGTGGAGATCATAACACGAAAATTTGAGTCGGGGGGCTATGACCCACTCGATATGGTGAGCCTTGACTCTTAAAGAAGGACTCTCATCAATATGAAGTACCTTCAATCAAGCAACCGGATTTAATTCTAACAATTTTCTTGTTTACCCCGCGAGATCCTTGAAAACATTGCATACATATATCATACATATCATGGCATATCAGGTACCCTTGTTACAGGTCACTTACCTTCTTCGTTGTTTATTTCAGCAATGGCTTCCCAACAAGACAACCAAGATCTTCATGCTCAAGAGACTCAGTTCGGGGAAATCCTCCTAATCTATCCAAGGGGCAGGAAGAGCTGAGAACACTCCTCATGGGGACTTTGGCCAGGAACAGTCCTGAAGACGATAGGGACGAACGGTTGAAACGTCTACAAGCTGAGGTGGATACAATGAGAACCCAGATGCTGGGGCAAATGGCTCTTATCCAAGACTTATCTCAAAGACAAGGAGAGCTTAGGGTTCTCGTTAACCAACTGCTTCGGGATAACCAACTGGGGCAAACATCTAAGGTTGAAGAAAAAGCCATCATTCAACCACCTGTGGGGCAAGAAGACCGGGGAAAAGCTCCTCAGTTTGCTTTAGGGTCACAAGCCCAGCATCAACCTCACCAGCGTCAACAGGATAATCGGCGTAAGCGAAATACGTCTGGAAGACATTTCTCGGAGACTGGTATACCATCATCACTGATACTGAGACGCTTGTTGGAGGTCAAGTTAATTGCTTTAAAGGATCCTCCTAAGACTCTCAACATAACCTCCCTAAAATACAATCCTGATGAAAGGTGTGCCTACCATTCTGACAGCCCTGGACATGACACTGACGACTGTTGGAGCCTGAGGAACAAGATTCAAGACTTGATCGACGGAAGGGTGCTAGAGTTCATGTCGGGTGGTAAAATGAACATCTTCTGCTGAGAATCTTCCATCTGAGATGACTAGTTCAAACTAAGAAACTTTTGTTCATTCGAATGTTCAAGTTGTATTTTTCTTTGATTGTTTAAACATTTTATTCATATCAAACGTTGTTATTTCATTAATGCATTACACATGACTGTTTTGAAGTAATTATTTCGTATTCACTATATTGCAAATTGCTTTCATATTTTGGTGTGATGATCAACGCTCGGTTAATAATTCTAGGCCTCTTGAGGGAGGATGACGAAAACGATATCATGATCCTTACAATATGCTTTTGAATAGACCCCGCTGATGAGGTACATGCATTGTTTCAAATCCTAAACACTGGAGTTATAAGGAAGATAATCCCTCGTCAACCCCTTTGAGCCAAAGAAGTAGGAGTTTTTCTTTTTGCAAAAATTAAAACCCTTAATTATAACCTGGGGCAAGGTAGTTCTCTCAGTTGATCCAAGTGCACAACGAATGGCACCAAGGAGTCCTTACAAAACAAAAGACAGTGATGGTTCCGAATAATCATAAAGACAGGCAGTCGTTATCTTTCAGAAACAAAAGCCCTATAAGTCAAAACCTATGAAGGAGACTTGCAAAACCGGGGCATCCCGCTGACTGTAATCACCAAAGAAACTGTTCAGACAAAAAAAATAGGGATAACAAAATCAAAAAGAAAAGAGGTCACACAAACCCTCAATAAAAAGAAATGACTGCCTATTCAAAATAAACTGTCAATATCCAAACCATCACCGGAATATCAAAGAAAAGACTCAAACAAGGTCTAACGCACGATCAGCTGAGTTTAGGTTTGAAGAACATCACGAAGAGCGGGTGGGTACAAATACTTTGAGCCTTTATCCTTTGTTTCTTAAACCGTGAACCAGGCCACGTTACAACCCTAAAAAGTCCTAGCTGAAGCATGGGTTAGTTCGAAAGCATACTGTTACGAAAGGTATCCTGACTCCTTAAGGTTTGCTATAAAATACTGAGTTGACATCACATCTTACAAAATTTGCTTGTTTTACTGAAAAATGCATTTTCAAAAACGTCAAGACAGACATAAGCTTTGCATTTTTAACATAACTTTGTTTGCATATGACTTTTTGTTCGAACAGTAGAGAAATTCGCACGAAGAATATCTAGTGAACAAAAAACACTTCCAACCAAGGGGCATGGCATGATCATTGTCCATCATCTGGGGCAGTCAGGTCAAGATTCAAAGAATCTCTCAAATGCCAAATACCAGGGGCAAATTTCCGCCTGAGTCACTTGGGGCATTGGACATGAATTCCAACTGCGAATCTTGCACGATCAAACGAAGATCTTCTAGTAGTAGGGCAACGCAACACAACAACAGGGGCACCGCCCTACATCTTGAGAACGTGGACATAGTCGAAAAAATATTATGCATAATCAAAGACCCGCTAGGTTGACACACCTAGGCAAAAATAAGGGCTTCCCGGCAAACCAAAAGGGTTCAGGCAAAATAAGGGATGAAAAGGAAAAAAATTTGTACACCCGGCAAGTCGAAAACCTGAAAAAGCGGCTTGGGCAAAAATGGGTATCCCGGTGGGATGAAAACCCGAAAGGGCGGTCCAGGCAAAAGTTAGGGATCAAAGCGTACGACTATGTCCCGGCATCCCGTCACTTGCCTACCAGAAGAAGATTTGTCAATCGGCAGGTGTCTAACACCTCACAAGGTATCTTCTTCTCTCACATCAGAAACAGGGGAAATAATGAAGTTGTCCAAGCAATCTAGTTGCTCTATCCACCAAGGTACCAAGGTAGGTTCGGCTGAAGAACGTAACCAAGATACCTCCACTCCCCGGGAGTAAGACAAGATTCAGCAATACTCTCCCCCGAGCAGAGTTGGTCTCTCATTAGCCCGAAAAGGCACAATATCCCTAGCAAGTCAGCAACACTCTCCCCGAGCAGAGTTAGCCTACTGTCAGCCTTAAGGAAGTTGGGTATCCCCAGAAAATCTCAACATTCCCCAGCGGAGTATACAGACGTTCCTAAGCAAGCATCCCCGGCAGTCTTATTCTGAGATTGTTCCCCGGCGGAATACCAGACACTCCAGTGGAGCCACATCCCCAGTACAGTCCAAAAGTTTCCCAGGAGAGTTGAATCATCATCCCCAGTAGATTCTGGAAGCTTATCCCCAGTAGATTCTGGAAGCTTATCCCCTGCAGAGTACGAACGCATCTCCCCGGCTTTATTCAAAGAGTTATCCCCCACCAGAGCTTATAACTGGGTTATCCTCAGCTATTTACCACGGAAAGATCGTCCTCGGTGAAGTCCTTCCTATCCCCCATCGGAGTTCATCAAATCCTCCAACAAAACTTATCAATGGTATCCACAACGGAGTTATCATCAGCATCTCAGCAAGGTGCCTCTCTTCCCACAGAGTAATTCCCCGCAAAGTGATCTCTCCAGCAAAGTTTATTCCTCAACGGAGTCATCTTCTCCTACAGGTTTATTCTCGCAACCATCATCCCCAGCGGAAACAAAGAATTCTACTCTTCAACATCAGCCCAGGAGTTAACTTCCCGGCACCCGTCAAGAATTTATTTTCCTAGACAAAAACACATTCATAAACATCACATCTTCATATATTATAGCATGCACATACGCATCATGGACATACAATCTCATTTATTTTGAGAACATCATGCATATCATACATCATGACATCGCATGCAACTAACATTTTGTCCTTTCAGGACAAAAAGTCAATACAAAGATGATTACTATCAACTGCCGCAATTCCAGATTCGATACATGTACCTAGCCGGGGCATATCTGTGAGCGATTACTTGTGGATTCGACACCTGTATCCAGCCAGGGCATATCTGCATAAAGAATTTCCAGACTCGATTCGTGTATCCTGCCAGGGCACGTCTGAAGAGTTTGAAGATCCGATTCCTGTATCCAGTCAGGGCGTATCTGTTGACGACTATTTTCCGGACTCGATTCCTGTATCCTGCCAGGGCACGTCTGAAAAGTTTGAAGATCCGATTCCTGTATCCTGCTAGGGTGTATCTGTTGATGACTATTTTCCGGACTCGATTCCTGTATCTTGCCAGGGCACATCTGAAGAGTTTGAAGATCCGATTCCTGTATCCTGCCAGGGTGTATCTGTTGACGACTATTTCCGGACTCGATTCTTGTATCCTGCCAGGGCACGTCTGAAGAGTTTGAAGATCCGATTCCTGTATCCAGCCAGGGCGTATCTGTTGACGACTATTTCCGGACTCGATTCCTGTATCCTGCCAGGGCACGTCTGAAGAGTTTGAAGATCCGATTCCTGTATCCAGCCAGGGCGTATCTGTTGACGAATATTTCCGGACTCGATTCTTGTATCCTGCCAGGGCACGTCTGAAGAGTTTGAAGATCCGATTCCTATATCCAGCCAGGGCGTATCTGTTGACAACTATTTCCGGACTCGATTCCTGTATCCTGCCAGGGCACGTCTGAAGAGTTTGAAGATCCGATTCCTGTATCCAGCCAGGGCATATCTGTTGACGACTATTTCTGGACTCGATTCCTGTATCCTGCCAGGGCACGTCTGAAGAGTTTGAAGATCCGATTCCTGTATCCTGCCAGGGTGTATCTGTTGACGACTATTTTCCGGACTCGATTCCTGTATCCTGCCAGGGCACGTCTGAAGAGTTTGAAGATCCGATTCCTGTACCCTGCCAGGGTGTATCTGTTGACGACTATTTCCGGACTCGATTCCTGTATTCTGCCAGGGCACGTCTGAAGAGTTTAAAGATCCGATTCCTGTATCCTGCCAGGGTGTATCTGTTGACGACTATTTTCCGGACTCAATTCCTGTATCCTGCCAGGGCACGTCTGAAGAGTTTGAAGATCTGATTCCTGTATCCGGCCAGGGCGTATCTGTTGACGACTATTTCTTGACTCGATTCCTGTATCCTGCCAGGGCACGTCTGAAGAGTTTGAAGATCTGATTCCTGTATCCAGCCAGGGTGTATCTGTTGACGACTATTTTCCGGACTCGATTCCTGTATCCTGCCAGGGCACGTCTGAAGAGTTTGAAGATCCGATTCCTGTATCCAGCCAGGGCGTATCTGTTGACGACTATTTCCGGACTCGATTCCTGTATCCTGCCAGGGCACGTCTGAAGAGTTTGAAGATCCGATTCCTGTCTCCTGCCAGGGTGTATCTGTTGACGACTATTTTCCGGACTCGATTCCTGTATCCTGCCAGGGCACGTCTGAAGAGTTTGAAGATCTGATTCATGTATCCTTCCAGGGTGTATCTGTTGACGACTATTTTTCCGGACTCGATTCCTGTATCCTGCCAGGGCACGTCTGAAGAGTTTGAAGATCCGATTCCTGTATCCTGCCAGGGTGTATCTGTTAACGACTATTTTCCAGACTCGATTCCTGTATCCTGCCAGGGCACGTCTGAAGAGTTTGAAGATCTGATTCCTGTATCCTGCCAGGGTGTATCTGTTGACGACTATTTTCTGGACTCGATTCCTGTATCCCGCCAGGGCACGTCTGAAGAGTTTGAAGATCTGATTCCTGTATCCTGCCAGGGTGTATCTGTTGACGACTATTTTCCGGACTCGATTCCTGTATCCCTCCAGGTCACGTCTGAAGAGTTTGAAGATCCGATTCCTGTATCCTGCCAGGGCATATCTGTTGACGACTATTTCCAGATTCGATTCCTGTATCCAGCCAGGGCACGTCTGAAGAGTTTGAAGATTCGATTCCTGTATCCAGCCAGGGCACATCTGTTGACGACTATTTCCATATTCGATTCCTGTATCCATCCAGGGCACGTCTGGAGAGTTTGAAGATTCGATTCTTGTATCTAGCCAGGGCACATCTGTGAGCAACTAATTGTAGATTCGACGCCTGCATCCAGCCAGGGCATGTCTACATAAAGAGTTTGAAGATCAACCCCTGTAACAGGTCAGGTAATTATCTTTCTTTCTCAGGTACGCAAGTTCTCGCTAAGGAATCTCTTACGCGATCGACACCCAGATGGCATCTATAAGCCCATCCTCCCATCACAGTTCCAAATGGCATCTATAAGCCCATTCCCGACAAGGTTCTGTCACACCTTCAGATGGCATCTATAAGCCCATCCTCCTATCCACTATCTCTCCAAATGGCATCTGTAAGCCCATTCCCGCTATCACATTGCTAACACTCTACTATGTGAGTGCAAATTTCTGGGCACTCTAGTGTTCAATCATCTTCCACCCTCGGATCACGAAAGGCACACAAGCCAATCTACGTCCTCAGGTCTAAGAAGATTGAACAGGGGCAACTGTTGTACCCCAAAATTTGCCCTCCCATATTCTTCAAAGTTTTGACAAGAATCATCCACAAATGTTTCAAGATCTCTCAGAGGGTTGCACAGTCAAACCATCCTCCTAAGCCAGTCAAATTAGGGTTTTGGTTCTTACAAGGAAGTTGAGGTTTTCAAGGGCTCAATCAAGTCACATGTGCCCATATACATTGTCAAGCACCTACATGTCAAGTTTCAAGGCTCACAAGGTCAAGTTGCACAGTCAAAAACCCTAATTGCTTCACAGTCAACTACAGGGGCAAAATGGTCATTTGGCAGTCAAAAGTCAAAAAATTTGGTCAACATCTTATTTTGAAGCCACAATCATCATTTGATCAAGTCTTGATCATGATTCCACAAGAATGGCTCAAAAATCATCAAGGTGTCAAAAGTTTCTATTTTGGGACAGTTGAAAAGTCAACTGTAACTTGACCAAGGCATAACTTTTTCATGGTTCATCATAAAAATCCCATCCAATTCTCATTTTGAAGGGGAGGACATTTCCTACAACTCATATTCACATTCCAAGTCCAATAAATGCTCTCACAAAAAGTTATCAATTTCAACATTATAGGTCATTTTCAAAAGTCAACAAAAAGGGACTTTAAGTCAAAGACCATAACTTGAGATTGGTAAATCAAAATGACATGGGACCAAATAAATTGGTTAGAAGACTTCAAGACCTTTCCAAAATGTCTAAGAACATGTTCATAGCTTCAAAATTGAGCAAGATATGCATTGGAGAAGTTGGGAAATTTTTGTGAAATGGCCAAAGTCAACTATCTTTGAAATTTCATTTTTGACAAAAGGGGCCCACTTTTTCCACTTGATTCAGCTTGGCCATTCCTCCCACGTGTCCCACAATTTATTTCAAGATTAAAAATTAATTTTTCCATTTTTATTTGATTTTATTTGATTTAATTCATTTTAAATCTTTAAAATTCAAATAAAAATCAAAGAAATTAATGGAGGGATATTTTGTGGTTTGAATAGCTTTGATACACCATCATTCACCTTCCAAATTCGTGCAAGGCCTATTCCAAGCAAGAAATTTAAATTTTGACAAGAATGGTAAGTTGCTTTAATGGAGGTTATGGCAAAATCTCAAGCATAATTGCAAGGCTTCAAGGCTCATTATATGGATTGATACTCATTCAAAACCATATATGCAAGCTTTCCCTATACATTACATGACCTAGAAACACTCATACGGCATAAGCCATTTCCAAATTTTCAAGAGAAAAATCACAAACTGAAAACCACCTTGCAGCCCATTTCAAGCTCCCTTCTTAATCCAGACATACTCCTTGCATTGCCAGGAACCTTTGGCAATCAGAATTAAGCAAAAAACCTCAAGAATTCGTGCCACACAACTCACTCGATTTGCCTTATTTCTCAAATCTGTATATCGCATTTCATGAGCTTTTAATCCATTTTTTTGATTGGTTTGTATTGTTAGGGACCTTCTGAAGCTAGTGAAACAGTTTAATTGAACTGAAACGCGTAGAATCACAATCCACCATTAGCGATTATTAGGGTTTCCAGAACTTTGAAATTGGGGTCTTTCTCATACTATAAAATTAAGACTCCAAATGTACATGGCCAAAATCAGTGTGACAAGACGAACAGGATGAACATATCGCGCCCAATTTATGCTTCATGAGCGTCTAATCGCTATTTTCATAATGCCTGTATTTTGTGGGGGTTTAAAACCCCCGCTATATGTTTTATATTTACAGGAAAAGCTTGAAGATGAAAGGCGTGGCAGCGTATGAGTGGTCAGTTCAAACTGGGCGCGCGCGTTTTCTTATTTCCAGCATATAACGCTTTTGTTTTATATAATATTTCTTTTCTATGTTATTAACAAACGCGCCAAAGTGATGCAGTGGTTGGTGATGTGTTGGTTCACCACTGGGACCTGGGTTCGATTCCCAGGTCCCCCCATAATTCATTATCATTTTTTCTAAAGTGCTTGTGTGCAGCGTCTCATCCAGCATCCACCATAGACCTCATCCAGGAGCGCTCCAAGTGTCCATCAGTGCAGATCCAAGGGCCAAGCATGAGGACCATGGTATTCTGGAGTCAGCGCATGCGTAGGAAACCAGAAAAAGTCAAACAGGCCTTGTTCAAATAGGCCTCAAATCTCAATCCAATACCCTCCATTTCAGCCCACACCCCCTTGGGTTTTACTCTTCTTTTTATTTTGTTTTGACATTTTCTTTTTTTGTTTACTTGCTTTATTTTATTTATTTATTATTAACAACTAACCAACTAATATTTTTTATAAAAAATCAAAAATGGAACTAATATCATTATTATTATTATTATATTATTTTGTAAATAAACATTAATTGAAATAGTTTAATTAGGCAATTTTGACTTTTCTTTTAATAATTAAAATAATTTAGAATTAGGTTAACTTAATTTTGTTTCTTTTTATTTTATTTCATTAAAAACATAAAAACACAAAAAATATTTTCTTAATTAATTAATTAATTAATTAGTTATTATCATTAATTTCATTTAAATCACAAAAAAGACAAAAAAAATCATTTCTTTTCTTAAAAGGGTCAAAACCCTTAGGACGTTCCCGATTTAATTCTTGCGCGCATTTATTTATTTTGATTATTATGTAACATCTTCAAGAATGTAATAGTAATTAGGTTTATTGCTTTCTTTACTTTCCGCACTTTATCAAAACGGGTCTTTGTATTTTTGGCAATGTATAGACCCGCGCCTTGTAATAGCGTAGCTTTACATTCCCGCACTTTAACTTTCCGCACTCCTAACAGTTAAATGCATGAAAGAATGTATGTAAATAAAATCAATCCATAGCTCACAAATAACATGTACAAAAACATTAACTGAATACAACATACAAAGCACATGCCACTCCTAGGGTACGCTTCACTCGTTGCCTCGAAACGTGGTCATCAAGTATAGGACGTCTTAGAGGTCACCCTTTTGTCCAAAAGATCCAGTTGCCTCGAAACGGTTGCCTCAGATTAAAAAAGGATCTAGGACATTAGGGTTACTTCTAAGGCATCCTACCATTGCTTCGGTGACCACACTGTCCCGATAATCGAATTGACCCGAACACCTCCAACGATGGGGCTACCTACCTCTCAATGGTGGGATAGCACTATCTAAAGGACACTCACACAACTTAATTCCTTAGGGTAGGTAGGTGACTCATGGGTACTTGCTCTTTTCAAAAACAAACAAAATACTTTTCACACCTTACACTTTCAAAAGCTTTCAAAACAAATTTTTCAAACACTCTTGAGGACAGATACAAGAGTCATTCAGAAATCTTTCAAAGAAACTTTTTCAAACCCACACACACTTGAAAAGCAAACAAATCTTTTGAAAACATAAGAGCAAGTACCTAAGAGCCCGTGGATAACCACGGATAGAAAGGGTGCCAACACCTTCCCTTTCTATAAATCTACCTCCCGAACCGAGAAACATTCTCGAATAAGGAATTTTGCTGTGCTTTTGTCCTTTCCATGTTGGAGAACATAAAAGACGGTGGCGACTCTTGCTTACCGCGACATTTCGCGAAACCGGCTTAAACAACAGTCAGTTCTATTTCCACCGATCACACAAGGGAAGTAGTGGAAGAAGGCGGATCCACTATCTGGGGGAAGCTTCCAGATTTTCCTTTCAAATCAGACAAGTTTGGCCTGGGATTTACTTCAACTGCTCAGAAGGCTGTCCGTCGCGCCCATGACGGAAGGCCACTTGTGAAGATCAGCCACCAAGGGGTTAACGCACTAGAGGACAGTGAAGAAGATGGAAGCTTGGAAGACTGGATTTTTCCTACTGTTGGCGGAGGACTGTGCAACTGGGAAGCAAAATACTTTGTTCTGATTACTTTCACACCGCAGTAATTTATCTTTTCCATTTCTGTTGGATCTGTAATAGTTCACAAACAATTCGTACTTTTTCAACCTTGTGTCTTACCCGAGGCACATGGGTCCATTTGTAAGGGTCCTTATTTCATTTTCATATGTCATTTTAATGAATCATGGACGCTTTTTCATTTAAACCTTTTGTGCTCATTATCTTTCTTTTACATTTTGTTGTTTTAAGATGGCTATGCCCTTACACACACACCCACACTCACAAATGCAGGTACCCTTCCACTCCGGGACCCATGGGTAACGATACTGCTATAGCCTTCAGTGACTCTGAAGATCTGATCTACCAAGCCGAATATGAAGGTGAGGAAGATTGTGAGGTGCCAGGGGAATTGGCCAGACTATTACAACAAGAAGAAAGAGTTATGCAGCCTCATGAGGAGTTGTTAGACACAATTAACTTAGGTACTGAGGAAGACAAGAAGGAAATCAGAGTGGGTTCCAACCTAGAGTCAAGTGTCAAGGAGCGCTTAATTCAGCTGTTGAATGATTACGTTGTGATTTTTTCCTGGTCATACAAAGACATGTCGGGACTTGATACAGACATTGTGGTACACCGTCTACCCACAAGAGAAGACTGTCCACCAATGAAACAAAAAGTCCGCCGCATGAGACCTGACATGTCGGAGAAGATCAAAGTCGAAGTTATGAAACAGTTCAATGCTGGATTTCTTACTGTTACCTCCTATCCACAATGGGTTGCTAACATTGTGCCCGTACCTAAAATGGACGGCAAAGTAAGAATGTGCATGGATTATAGACACTTAAACAGAGCCAGCCCTAAAGATGACTTTCCACTTCCGCACATTGACATCCTGGTTGATAACACAGCTCAGCACAAAGTATTTTCTTTCATGGACGGATTCTCAGGCTATAACCAGATCAAAATGTCACCTGAGGACATGGAGAAAACTACTTTTGTTACACAATGGGGTACGTTCTGCTACAAAGTGATACCATTCAGACTGAAGAATGCCGGGGCAACCTATCAACGCGCCATGGTAGCTTTGTTTCATGATATGATACATCATGAGATAGAGGTCTACGTAGATGACATTATAGCCTGATCACAAACTGAAGAAGAACACCTCGATCACTTGCAAAAGTTGTTTGTCAGGTTGAAGGAGTACAAGCTACGGTTGAATCCGAACAAGTGCACATTCGGAGTCTGGTCTGGTAAACTCTTAGGTTTCATTGTTAGAAACAAAGGCATCGAGGTTGATCCTGCCAAAGTCAAAGCTATACAAGAAATTCCTGCTCCTCGCACTGAGAAGGAAGTCAGAGGTTTCTTAGGACGCCTAAACTACATTGCTAGGTTCATTTCTCACCTAACATCTACTTGCGAGCCAATCTTCAAACTGTTGAAGAAAGATCAGGTAGTTAGATGGAATGATGACTGCCAAATTGCTTTTGATAAAATCAAGGAGCATCTACAAGAGCCTCATGTCTTGATGCCACCCGTCGAAGGAATACCGCTAATCATGTATCTGACCGTCCTAGAGAATTCAATGGGGTGCGTATTGAGGCAGCATGACGAGTCTGGCTGAAAAGAGCATTCCATTTATTACCTTAGCAAAAAGTTTATCGACTGTGAAACCAGATACTCACTGCTCGAGAAAACTTGATGCGCTTTGGTATGGGCTGCTCGCCGGCTAAGGCAGTATATGTTGACTCATACCACTTTACTGATATCTAAGATGGATCGGATAAAATACATCTTCGAGAAGCCAGCTTTGTCTGGAAGGATAGCTAGATGGCAGATGATCCTAACCGAGTATGACATACAGTACACGACCCAAAAAGCCATAAAGGGCAGTGTACTAGCTGATCATCTGGCCCATCAAGTTGTAGAAGATTATCAATCCATGAAGTTTGACTTCCCTAACGAAGACATCATGACAGTGGATAACATTGAAGACTTCAGACCATATGACGGACCTGAACAAGGATCCCGATGGACCCTGTACTTTGATGGGGCATCCAATGCGCTTGGTAATGGTATCGGCACTGTGCTCATATATCCAGAAGGTTGCCATACTCCTTTAACCGCCAGACTTTGCTTCAACTGTACGAACAACATGGCCGAATATGAAGCATGCATCTTAGGACTCAAGGCTTCCATAGACTTGGGAATCAAATCTTTAATTGTGTTTGGGGACTCAGCTTTGGTCATCAGTCAGATCAAAGGAGAATGGGACACTAAGCATCCAAACCTCATCCCTTACAAAGAACATGTCTTGACATTGTTACCTCATTTCGAGCAGATTACCTTCGAGCACTTCCTGCGAGAAGAAAATCAGCTAGCAGATGCTCTAGCTACAATGTCATCCATGTTTAAACTTAATTGGGATAATGAGGCTCCCCAGATCACCATTGAGCAGATGGACGAACTTGCACACTGTCAAGAGATTAATACTGAAGAAGTAGTGGACCAGCCTTGGTTTCATGAAGTCAAAAGGTATCTCGAGGCTCAACAATACCCTGAAGGAGCTTCAGTCAACGACAAAAAGTTATTAAGGAGATTCTCAGCTAAGTTCTTCCTAAGTAATGGCATCCTGTACAAACGCAATCATGATTCTATTCTTCTCTGTTGTGTGGACAAGATTGAAGTTGAAAGGATTATGGCTGAATTGCATGAAGGTACCTTTGGAACTCACTCTAGCGGGCATACGATGGCTAAGAAGATTCTAAGGGCAGGCTATTATTGGTCTACCATGGAAGCAGACTGCTATCAACACTCCCGGACTTGTCATAAATGTCAAATCTATGCAGACAAGGTGCACATGCCCCCAGTTCCTCTAAATGTCTTAATAGCTCCTTGGTCGTTCGCTATGTGGGGAATCGACATGATTGGAGAGATCAAGCCTATAGCCTCCAATGGACACCACTTTATTCTGGTGGCCATTGATTATTTCACAAAGTGGGTCGAAGTGGCTACCTTCGCATCCGTTACTAAGAATGTTGTTGCCCGCTTCATCAAGCAGAATCTCGTTTGTCGGTACGGTGTCCCCGAAATGATCATCACTGACAACGGTACAAACCTTAACAATACTATGATCACCGCTTTGTGCGAGCAGTTCAAGATTCAACATCAAAATTCATCTCCCTATCGGCCAAATATGAATGGTGCAGTTGAAGTTGCAAACAAAAACATTAAAAAGATCATACAGAAAATGACAGTCACCTACAAGGACTGGCATGAGATGCTACTGTTTGCTCTCCACGGGTACCGAACCACGACTCGCACATCAACTGGGGAAACACCATATTCTTTGGTCTATGGCATGGAGGTTGTTCTACCTATTGAGGTTCAGATCCCCTCTTTGAGAATCATGAAGGATGCAGGTTTGAGTGAAAACGATTGGATTCAAACCCGACTTGATCAGCTGAACTTAATTGACGAAAAGAGACTTACTGCTGTTTTCCATGGTCAGACGTATCAAAAACGGATGATCAAGGCTTTCAACAAGAAAGTCAGGAGCCAGGTGTATCAAGTTGGAGATCTAGTGATCAAGCGCATTATCTTGCCACAAAGTGATCCCAGGGGAAAATGGACTCCTACCTATGAAGGACCATTTGTAATCAAGAACATCTTTTCTGGTGGGGTAATGATCTTAACCACCATGGAAGGCGACGACCTGCCGCACCTTGCGAATGCAGACATAGTCAAAAGATACTACGCATGAAAGACCCGCTAGGTTGACACACCTAGGCAAAACAAGGGCATCCCGGTGAATCGAAAACCCAAAAGTGCGATTCAGGAAAAAATTAGGGATAAAATTAAAAAAAATATGTACACCCGGCAAGTTGAAAACCCGAAAGGGCGACTTGGGCAAAAAAGGACAATCTCATCGAATCACTTTAAGGAAAATCTCTTCACATACAAACCTGGAGCTTCTGATCAATCCAATCATCTTCGGACGAAGCAACAAATGGACAAGATATTCAGAGATACGAAGGCTATAGCAGAATGGGAACCCCATGGGATTTTTTACACATATCTATCTTTCTTTGTATAAATTTTTCTTACTTTTATGACACCATCCTCTTACTAGGATGTTTGTCTCCTTTGTACAAAATACTTACTCAAAGTTAATACAAAGATACCTCTTCAAAGTACAGAAAACCATTTGTCCTTTTTCTTTTTACACTTGTGTTTTATTTGCAAAAACGTCCAATGATTCATTGATGAACATATGCATTTGAATATAATTACTGTTTACAAATAAACAGGATGAAAAAGAACAATTACTGACAGGTTGAAAGAATAGGAAAACGTCTTTCGGCTATTCCAGGAGCAATTCCTACAGTACATCATCTAGATCCCCGGCGGAACTAAAAATTTCAAACCCTTAATCCCCATCAGAGTTAAAACTTCAAACTCCCAGATCCCCAGCGAAGCCAAAATTTCCAACTATCAACCCCCAACGGAAACCATGCAGTTTTCTCCAAATTCCCCAACAAGTTGTCTTGAAGTCTGAGAATCAACCAGATAACAGTTAACTTTTTGTCTCTCCCCAATCTAGGATAATTCCCCAGTAGAGTGGCAGATAATCCAAAATCCTGGACCTACTCCCTAACAGTAAGCCTTCTTCCCCATGGAGTTTTTATTGCTCCCCAGTGAAGTCGCCATAATGAAGATTCTCATTCTTAATTCCCCACAGAAGTCATCAGAGTTTTCTCCATTTCCCAGCAGAACAAAGATTCCCACTGTGTAGTCCCCGGTAAAAGTCATCAAATTCTCTGGATTCTCTAAGCGGATTACTTAAGCAGTATATGGCATTGCTCGCAGCAGATTTTTGTCAATACTCCAATTTCAAGCCATAAAGGATCCCTATATCCCCAGGAAAGTCATCAAGGATTTCTAATCCCCAACAGTCGCCAAGGATTTCTCATCCTCAGCAATCAAGGATTTATTTTCCCCGGCAGCAGTCAAGGAGTTATTATCCCCAGTCGCCAAGGATTTCTTATCCTCAACAGTCAAGGATTTATTTTCCTCAGCAAAATAGCTAATCAACTTACATGCGCATACATTACATTCATGATTGTAAACATTGATAAAGCACATATATTGCATCATACATTTCATGCAACATAACTTTGTGTTTCAGCTAACATTTTACCCTTTTCAGGATAAGATTAACAGTTATCTTTAACAAATGTTCAAAAGATTTCAGATACAGCATAAATACGCTCTAGACAAGGATTCCATTCTGATACTCATTCAGATTCCAACTTCAGATACAGTAAAGATACACTCCAGACATGGAAGTCATTCTATTACTCATTCAGAATTCAAAGTTCAGATACAATATAGATACACTCTAGACACGGAAGTCATTATGTTATTCATTCAGACCTCAACTTCATGATACTGTCCAGATACGCTCCAGACACGGTTACCATTCTGTCACTTATTCTGATTTTCCCCAGCTTCAGATACGCTCCAGACACGGATGCCATTTTGCCGCTTATTCAGATTTCAGATTCTAGATACAATACAGATACATTCCAGATGCGGAAGCCATTCTGTTATTAATTCATATTCAGTCTCTAGTTACAGCTCGGATACGCTCCAGACACGGCTGCTATTTCTTTGCTCATACAAATTCAGTCTCCGGATAACAGTTCAGATACATTCCAGACATGGATACCATTCTGATACTTATTCTTCTAATTTACAACCTACAACTCAACAAACACTCTTGGATGGCATATTTAAGCCCATCTCCAACAAGATTTTATCACCTCTCCAAATGGCATCTTTAAGCCCATTCCCTCGACTACACTTTGACGAGTGCAAATTTACGGGCACTCTAATGTCCAATCATCTTTTACCTTCGAGTCATGAACGGCAAAACTCGCCAATCTAACTTTTCAGGTTCAAGAAGATTGAATAGGGGAAGTTGTTGTACCCTAAAATTTGCTCTCTCATTTATCAAGATTTTCCTCACAAGAGTTTTTGGGCTCAAGACAAGATTAGGGTTTGGTCAGCTCAGGACATCTCCCTTCACTGATAACCTCAAATTAGGGTTTGATTTTTCACAAGGATTTTTGGACCATCAATGCTTCATGTGACTTTCATACACCATCTTGGACCCCTAAGATTGCTCATGTCAAGTTTCAAGTCTTGAATCACATTTTTGCCCAGTCAATTGGACAGTTGACCTAAAAATCAGTTGTATTGGAGAAAAAGTCAACCATGGCCAATTTACAGTCAAACTTCATAATTTTTTATCCACAACAACATTTTAGACTCATATGTACCATTTGATCAAGTTTGGATCACAACTCCTCAAGAAATTTGATCAAATCATCAAAAGGGCAAAATAGTCAAAATTAGGGTTTTGGCTGAGAAAGAGCAATTTCTTATTTTTAACCTATCCAATGACCAATTGGGTTCAAGCATGATTTAAAAGACTCAATGGCATCATCTTGACCTAATTACATGGTTCAAAAGATCTCAAGTTCATTGGATTGACAAATGAATTTTCCAGTCAACTGATCAAAAGTCAATTGTACACTGAAAAGTCAAACTTTGACTTTTTGGTCAAAATCAAGTGCCAAGGGTCATAATTCATCAAGACATGTCAAAATATGAACCTTGTTGATCAAGAAAACCAATTTTGAAAATTAGGGTTTTGAATCTGAAAAAATTTCATAACTTAGAATTTTTCTAAGTGTGGAAATTTTCTTTTTTTTTCTCAACTTTTCACAACTTTTTCACCATGATGCAATTGGATTAAAAGAAAACTTCCAACATGAAAGTTGTAGCCCTCCATGAAATCTACAACTTTAATTCACAAAGTTTTCCTAAAATATGATTGGATCTCAAGTTATGAACTTGTGAATAGAGGTCCATGAATTAAAAGACTTAGTGAAAATTTGCCCTAATTTAGGCAGGTTTTTGACCCAACTTCATGGACATTTTTCACCGAGTTCCAAGAGGTATCTTAAAATGCATTTCAAAGATGAATTGTAGAGAATGTTGCAAGCTTTCCAAAATGTCCAATAACTCTCCAGGATCATTTGTGGTTAGGGAGAATCGAAGAGGAGAAAATAGCATTTTGTCACTTTTGTTCAAGCCATTTTCATAATGCACCAATTTGCAAATATGATCAAGCATGCTTGTACCTTGCATTACAGGTCCTAAATGCCTTATAGACTCCATAATTAAATGCTAGCTCAGTGGTTAATGTCTTTATTTTGACCTTTGGAGCATTGTACAAAGAATAAATCCATAAATGGCATAAAGGGCACATTGCCATTTTCATAAAGGCAAGCTTTTCCAACTTTACAATTCTTGAGCCATGGACCTGTTTCTTTGTTACAAGCAATGTCCACAGATATCAAGCAATGTTTACCAACCTTGGCAGCCCTAGAACTAGCAAGTACAGGCCTTTGGCTCAAGTCATTTCACTTTTCTTCAAATACAAGAAAGGTTGCAAAAGAGGTCAGAACTTGCACATCTGTTAAAGAGTGGACTTGGCCTCATTCAAAATACATTCACAAACTTGTTACAACAAAATACACGAATGCTTATGATCTGAAACACTCCAAAACCAAAAATAAACTCAATTTTTCTGCCCAAACTGCCATTTTATGCAAAACACTAGCAAGCTCAATATTTGCTCGTGCGTTTTACCTTGTAACACTTCAAACATCTTCTCCACATCATATCCAAGCTATCCAAGCAATCATCCTGCAAATGTGAGCTCTGTTTCAGACATCACCATTTTCAAACTTGAAGGTTGCAGCTTGACTTCTACAGAGACTTTCAGACATCCACAAAGCCAACTAAGCATTGGAATAGCTTGAGGGAACTTCAAGGAAGCTCACACGATCCTCAGGCCTCACTCAAAGTCCCCACATTGCCATATTCAAATCCAACTGAAGGAGGTATTTTTCAAAACTTTATCTCTCTATTTGGGCATCCTCAAGCCACAATTTGTGAAGCAAAAATATAGTCTCTAGCATGGTGAAGCTGTACATATGCATAGTTGTAATTTATTTTAACTGAGCTAAGAGAATTTGAATGTTGAACATGCTGAAAAAATTAGGTCAGAAATTAGGGCTACTGAAATTCTCCCTGATCTTTGAGAGTTAGATTATGAATTTTATATCATTGGAATTGTGAGATTCCAAGCTACATTTTTTATGTTGCAAGTTTTTGTTTTTATGCAAGCATGAGCAAGTTGCAGGATTGGACATAAACGCGCGCATAAGAGGAATCCAAGGACAGGACGAAGTTGTCATGGGCTTTTTTCATTTTTCTGGCCTTTTTATTTTTACTTTCCACACCCCCCCCCCCCCCCCCCCCCCCATATTCCTTTTGCACCCCCTGACTTATTTCTTATATTTTTGCATTTTTCTTGCATATTTTTATTTTATTACTTGCATTTATTTTTTCTAATGATAAAAAATACCCAAAAATATTTTATTGATTTTCACATTTTTATTTGGTTTTTTTGTTTTTTTTTTGCATAAAAATAGTTTATTTAAATAGAATAGAAATCATTTTCTTAAAATAACTTGTAACTAATAAAAAAATACTATACTTTTTTTTATTATTTCACACATAAAAATAATTATTTTCGCACATATTTAATTTTTAATATTGTATATAATATTACTTATATTTTCTCATACAAAAAATAGACAAAATAATATTCGGAAACATATTTTCTCTTTTAATCAAAATTAGGGTTTCCCCTTTCAAAAATATTAATGTTATTTTTTCTTATTTTTAAGACTTAAATAATTTTATTTTCTCATACAAAAATCAAATACAAAACATTTTTGCATATTTACATTTTTATTGCATTTTTAATAATTGTACATTTATTTAATTTGCAAATATTCAATTGGGTTGTAATAGTATTTTAGGGTTTATTTTTGTGCAATATCCCCATTCAAAAACTTGTATCCCCCCTCCCATAATAATTGTTGTAATAGTTTAGTTTACTTTACGCAATTTATCGCATTTATACTTATATAGTAAATTAGGGTTTTGCATGATAAGACAAGAATCAAACAAATAGACAAGACCTAATACAAGACAATCAAAGGCATGCAAAATGATACACGTTGCACACAAGCACCCTTAGGGTTTCACCCACTTGTTTGCCTAAACAAAAATGGCCATGGTATGCATGCAAAGTATCTTGGCAAAACAAAACAAAACAAAACAAAAAGATCATAGTCCCTCAATGACGCTATCAAAAGTTTTCCTAAAACAAAATGATCTTGGTCCCTCAAACATGCTAAGATACTTGGTAACATTGCTATCATGGTCATACGATGACCCACGTCTGTCCCGTTTAACATCCAAATATAGGGTTGTCTACCAAAATAATGGTAGGTCAATAATGTCAAAGGAATAAAAATGTATAGGAAAGACATTTGAGTAGGGTAGATAGTTCTAAGTTACTTGCTCTCTTTCAAACAATCCTTGCTATTTTCAAAAACAATCACACACACATTTACAAAACATTTCCAAACAACTTTCAAAACAATGAAACATTTTTCAAAAGACAAACATCTTTGTATACATTCTTACGAACGAGAATCATTACAAATATTTCCTAAACGATGGCCTCTTTTCAAAATACTTTCAAAACCACACAAAGCACCATTTCAAACAATTGCAAAAGCAAAGCAAGTGATCTAAGCAAGTAACTAAGAGCCCATGGATAACCATGGATGAAAAGGGTGCTAGCACCTTCCCTTTTCATAATCCACCCCCCGAACTCAAAAAAACATCTCAAAGGTCTTTCTTGTGCTTTTTAAACTTTCCTTTTGGATAAAATAAAATTCGGTGGCGACTCTTGCTAAACCGCGACATTTGCGACGAAACGCAAAAACCTCAAGTCAGTTCTCCCACCGTATCACACTTATCACTTTGCTTCAAGTACAAGAAAGTTGGCAAAAACGCTAGCATTGGCAGATCTGTTGGGAAGCTGGCCTAAGATCATTTCAATACTAATATACAAACTATATGTAACACATAACACAATTGAGAAGCACCTAAAACACTCTCAAGCTGAAAGACACAAAAATTTGTCCAAAATGTACAGTTACTGCACAAGCCCACCCATCTTCCATTTGGCTCGTGCGTTTTAAGTTTGGATCATTTAAACACATTACATACTTGGTACCTAGTCAATCCAGGCCATCATCCCTGTTCTGTAATCAGTCCTCCACCATCTGCCATTGTTGACTTAAGAGCTTGCAACTTGACTTAGCCAAGGAGTTCCAGCTACTTTCAGAGCAAGGCAAGGGTTAGAATAGATTCAGGGAAGCTCAAGGAAGCTCAAGCAAGCATCAGGCCTCCATTAAAGTCACTCCATTTTCATACACGATTCCAGCTGAAGGAGGTAAATTTTCAAACTCTATCTCTTTGTACAAGCAACCATAGGCCACGATTTGTGAATAAAAAATGTAGTCCTCATCATAACGAAGTTGTACATATCATTATCTTGCATTGATTGTACTTGTGCTAAGAGAATTTGAAACTTGAAATTTCTGGAAATATTAGGTCAAGATTTAGGGTTGTTTAAATTCTCCTTGATCTTTGATAATTAGTTTACATAACTTATATGGTTGGAATCGTGAGTTCAAGTACTACAATTTTCATGTTATAAGTTTTTATTTTCATGGAAGTATGAGGAAGTTACAGGGTATTCGACCAAGGCTTGAGGAAGAAGATGACACGGGGCAAGGGCGCATTTTGGAATATGTTATTTTTGTTTCACTAAGGATAATGAAAGTATAGCCACCCCAGTGGCAAAGCAGCGCGCTGGTGAGACCCGTGTCCTGGGTTCGAACCTGCGCGCTACTTTTGTTATTTTTCACTCTTTTCTTTTCCATTTTTCACATTTTTTTGCAGGATGAGCTTGGCTATTGGGCCAGTGTTTTTTTTGCTAGCCTTACCACCAAATCTGCTTCATCACCCCTCTTACTAACTTTCATATTTTTATTTTTATTTTGTTTTATTTTAATATTTTACATATTAAATATTTTCTCTAATATATGAAAATACCAAAAAATATAAATTGATAATATTACACTTTTATTTTATTTTTTCTCACATAAAATATATTTTATTTTTATAGGATATAATTTATTTTCTTAATAAACTTGTAAATATAAAAATATATTTAGTATAATTTATTTTTTATTTTCATACTTATAAATACCTATTTTTGCATGTATATAATTTTATATTTATATACAATATTATTTATTATTTTTATACAAAAAAAATGCACAAAATAATACATATAAAAACTTTATTTTCTTTTAAATAAAAATTAGGGTTAAACCCCTTTCAAAAAAATTAAATCTTTTTCCTTATATTTTTAGGTTTAGATTAAAATTTCTTTTACATAAAAACAAGACACAAAAATCGTTTCTTCACATATACATTGCATTGCATTTTAAATATTGTATTATATTTATTCTAAATTTGTACAAATTCGATTTGGTTGTAATAATTTATTTAGGCTTATATTCTTGCAAAATCCCCATTCAAACTTGTATTCCCCCCTCCCTTAAATTGTTGTAATAGCTTAAAAATATTTACATTATGCAATTTATCGCTTTATATGCCATGATTAGTAATTAGGGTTTGTATGACAAGAATCAAAACAAAGCAAAATAGAACACCCTAAATACAAGATAAAATCAAAGCATGAAAATGACACACTTGCACACAAGCACCCTTAGGGTTTCTCCCACTTGGTTGCCTAAAACAAAATAGTCATGTTACGCATACGAAGTATCTTGGCAAAACAAAACAAATATAAAGATCATAGTCCCTCGATGACGCTATTCAAGGTTGCCTTACAAAAATGGTCTTGGTCCCTCAAAGTGCTAAGATACTTTGAAAACATTGCTAATCATGGTTATACGATGACCCACGCCCGTCCCGTTTACACCAAAGATAGGGTTGCTTACCAAATCAATGGTAAGACAACAATATCAAAGGAATAGAAAATGCATAAGAAATACATTTGAGTAGGTAGATGGCTTCTAGTTACTTGCTCCATTTCAAACAAACAATCCTTGCTATTTACAAAACAAACACACATTTCAAAAGCATCTTACAAACATTGAAAACATTTTCAAAAAGACAAACATCTTTGTATACATTCTTACGAACGAGAATCATTACAAAGATTGCCTAAACGAATGGCCTCTTTTACAAAATACTTTCAAAACCACACCAAACACAATTTCAAACAAACAAGAGCAAGTGATCTAAGTAAGTAACTAAGAGCCCATGGAAAACCATGGATGAAAAGGGTGCTAATACCTTCCCTTTTCATAATCTACCCCCCGAACTCAAGAAAACATCTCAAAGGTCTTTCCTGTGCTTTTTCACCTTTCCTTTTGGATAAAAGAAAAGTCGGTTGCGACTCTTGCTAAACTGCAACATTTGCCATAAAACGCAAAACCTCAAGTCAGTTCTCCCACCGTATCACAGAACTGGTGACTCTGCTAGGGAATATTATAAAAGTGGGGTTACCTTAGGGTTTAGATCACATTTATTTGATTACATTGTTTGACTTATTTGCTTTACATTACGGTTCTTTGTTTGGGTTTGAATCCTCCACCCGGATTTGGGAAACATTATAGGTAAATAGTAATACATTATGGAAACTGTGCGGGGTATACCGACATGGTCTAAGCAATAGCTATGTTAGTGTGACATATTTGTGGGTACCGGTAGCCTTTGAGTTAATCAAGGAGAATACGGGGCCGCTGAGTGATGTCATGAAGCACTAATGAACTTCTAGAACCTTTTACTTGACCAACTTGGCCTTTAGGATGTAGTGAGATGATCGGCTTTGGTGCAGTCTGAAGCTGATAGATACTCGATACTACACTCATTGAGGGTTGGTTTATTGGGATATTTTGGTCGCCATTAAAGAGGCTTGAGCTGAAACAATGAACAAGGAAACAATCCAGTGATATTGAGCTCCTTAGAACCCGGTTACTATTGTTAGGACAGGTTGAGCCAACTAAACTTCAAGAGGATACTTACCTATAAAACCCCATGCAAGCCTAAACTAAGAACTTGTTTGATTTGCTTGTGTATGCATATTTGTACATAACATCATGCACATCATGACCATCATATGCATCCACAAACCATTTCAAGGATTTTGGAGATTAATGTTTGTTTTTGTTTTGTAGGATATGGATTCACTTCGCAGGAAAACTATCCAAATCAACCTTGTAAGAATTCCTCCACAACTCAAGGAGCTAGCTTCAAGGATCCCTGAGAACTCTCCATTCACCGATAGGCATGGTCGTCTACTCAACTTGGTCACCTCCAACACAGAGGAGGATATGATGAAGGTTCTCTTCCAGTTCTTTGACCCTTTGCATCATTGCTTCACATTTCCTGACTATCAGCTTGTGCCTACTTTGGGAGAATTCTCCCAACTCTTGAGGATTCCTATTATTAATGAACTACCTTTCAATGGTACGGAAAGAGATCCAAAGCCAGAAGAGATTGCTCAAGCCTTGCACTTGCACTCATCTGAGGTCACAACTCATTGGGAAACTAGAAGTGGTGTCAAAGGCTTCTTGGCAAAGTTTTTGTTTGAGAAAGCCCAAAGTTGTTGGAATTCCCTAGACTTGCAAGATTTTGAGGAGATTGTGGCTCTTCTTATCTATGGGATGGTCTTATTCCCCAATCCTGACCAACTCATAGATGTGAGCACCGTCAAAATCTTCATGTCACGCAATCCAGTGCCTACATTACTATGGGATATCCTACACTCTTTTCACACTCGTACAATGAGGAAAAGAGGGGTCCTGATGTGTTGCACTCCCCTCCTGGTAAGATGGTTTATTTCTCATCTTCCCCAATCAGTCTTAAAGAATGAGCAAGGATTAAGGTGGTCACAAAGGTTAATGACGCTCAAACATTCAGATATTCATTGGTGCTCTCGATCCAAAGAGAATGTTATCATTGTTGACCGTTGTGGGGAATTCCCTAATGTCCCTCTACTTGGCATTAGGGGAGGCATCACCTACAACCCATGCTTGGATGTAAGACAGTTTGGATATGCCCTAAGGGACGGCCCACATGATATGCTGATTCAAGGCCTGGTATTCGATTATGACAACAACGATCAAGGACTTCGCCAGAGATTCATCCGAGCTTGGAGGATGCTAAACAAGGTGGATAGAAAGACTTTGGGACACAAGAATTCCATCCCTCTTGAGCCTTACCTCAAGTGGGTACGAACCCGCGCTCAAAGTCTTATGATGCCTTATCCTTCCATTCTCCCAATGATTATTGAGCCTGTTAAGGAAGGAGAAGTTCCATACACTATCCTACATCCTGACATGCCCACATCACTCGAAGATCTACAAAGGGATTGGATACAGCTCAAAGGAGAGCGTGATACTTTCGAAGCCCAATTCTACGCAAGAGAGAAGAAGGTTTTGGAACTCACTAGGCTACTTCATGAGGGGCAAACTATAAATACCTACATAGCACCAAAAAGGATGCGCAACACTTTTTTATCTTAGAATTTTGTATTATTTTGCCCAAGGGGCATTGATGTACTCAAATTCTATCTTATTAATATAACGTGTGTTTCTTTTTGTTTAAAACAAATTTGAATTTTTAAATCCTTGAAAGCATTACATATGCACATATCATTCATCATAACATAAACAGGTCTTTGCAACAAGTTTCCTCATCTCTCTACTGTTTATTTCAGTAAGATGGATCTCGAATAGACGGTCAAAGATCTTCAAGCTCAAAACACATAATTTCAACAGTTACTCATGACCCTAGCCAAGGGGCAAGAGGAGCTTAAGACTCTGCTGGCAAAAGAGAAAGAGAAAAAGAAGAAAGAGAAGAAACCAGCTGGTGTGGTAATCATGGGAAGAAGGTTTCAAGGACAGGCTAGAAGAACCTTGGAATTTCCAATGACATCTGATGAAGGGGAAAGAAAAGGAAAAGAAACAGCAGTTCCGTCAGACTCTGAAGAGGAAGAGGAAGACTACTCTGAAGAACAGTACCCTCCGGCTGATGATAAGTACAGACACCTGGAAGAGCATTTAACCAGTATGGAAATACAGAAAGTACCAGGTCTAGACTTTGAGGAATTGGGGCTAGTGTCAGGAATTGTGATCCCACCAAAGTTCAAAGTGCCTCTATTTGCGAAATATGATGGGGTGTGTTGTACCCCAAAATTTTCCCTCGCATTTCTCAATGATTTCTCATCACAAAACCTTTGAAGCCCAAGATCCAGTTAGGGTTTCATCTGCTCAAGACTTCTCCTTGCACTGATGACCCAGATTAGGGTTTGTGTTTGCACCAAGATGTTTTGACCTAAAGTACCTAATATTACTTTCATGCTTCATATTGGACTCCCAAGTTTATCCATACCAAGTTTCAAGCTTTGATTCCAAGTTTTGCTCAGTCAATTGGACAGTTGACCTAGAAATCAGCTGTATTGGGGAAAAAGTCAACTGTGGCCAATTGACAGTCAAACCTCATGAAAATTGACCCACATCAACATTATGAACTCATATGGACCATTTGATCAAGTTTGGATCACAATTCCATAAGAAATTTGATCAGATCACCAAAAGGGCAAAATGGTCATTTTTAGGGTTTTGACTGCACAAAGGCAATTTTTGACTGTTTGACCTAGCCAATGGCAAACCAAGCTCATATATGGACTCAAGGACCCCATGGAATTATCTTGACATGCTCAACAAACTCAAAAGATCCCAAGTACACAAGATTGACAGTTGAATTTCCCAGTCAATTGATCAATTTTGACTGTATACTGAAAAGTCAAACTTTGACTTTTTGGTCAAAATCAAGAGTCAAGATTCATTTTTCATCAAAACATGCCAAATCATGAAACTTGTTCACCAAGAAATCACAAAATGCAAATTAGGGTTAGAAATTAGAATTTTTCATAACTTAGAATTTTTCTAAGTTATAAAAAACCCTAATTTTTTCCCAACTTTGCCCCACTTTTTCACCAAGATCCATTTGGATTCAAACAAAAGTCAAAACATGAAAGTTGTATCTTGTTGCATAATCTACAACTTTGATTCACAAAGTTTTCCCATTTGAGGCTTGTATCTCAAGTTACAAAATTTTGAATAAGGGCACTAAACCATTCTTAACTTAGTGAAATTTTAACCTATTTTGACAAGGTTTTCTACCCAACTTCAAGGCCATTTTCCATACACTTCCACTTGGAATTTCAAATTTCATTTCAAAGATGGATTGTAGTACACATTCCAAGCTTTCCAAAATGTCCAAGAACTTCTCAAACAACCTCTTGGTTAGGGAGAATCGAATTTTGCAAAATGGGAAAAAGTCACTTTTGTTCTTGGCCGTGTACATGTTCATAACACTATGCATTTCAATCTCAGCTTGCATATCTTGATTACAGGTCCTTAAACCATCCAACACTCATAAATTTAATGCATATTCTTTGTGTCAAAGCCATGTTCTTTATGTTCTAGCATTGCATAAAGGATTAATCCCAAAATAGATAAAGCATTTCTTCCATTTTTGCAAAAGGTAGCTTTATGTCCAATTACAAATCCAAGAAGTACAGTCCATATC
Organism: Vicia faba; assembly: GCA_948472305.1. NCBI lineage: Eukaryota > Viridiplantae > Streptophyta > Magnoliopsida > Fabales > Fabaceae > Vicia > Vicia faba. The sequence goes on from OX451735.1 coordinate 1,216,342,171, forward strand.
TAATTGGCACAAGTTTATGTGTTAATCACACTGATCAAGGAGGGATTATGCAGCATAGCATGAGGGCCTGTACAGGCTAGAGGCACAAAGTAACCATTGCTTGCTTAAAGTGTAAGAAACACATCATAACTCAAACCAACTCTCATATCAGCTTACAAACCCTTAAGTGAACTTGTAAAACATACTCAAGACATCTCAACCAAGCTGTTGCACGACCCTAACACCTCTCATACACTCCCAATCTCAGAATCATCTTCAAACTGCAAAAACAGGGTCAGGCCTACAGTTTGAGTGCCATCTTCCATTTCCCTCAAGCTCTCTTGCCCAAACCAGTTCACATACATTCCTTAGCACCTATGCAAGCTAACCATGACTTGAAACACGACCTGTAATCCCTCTAACCACTTCCACCATTTTCAGTTTCTTGTTTTGCAGGTGAAGTGCTCTAGCACGATTCAAAAGCTTTCAAGACAAAGTAAACATTGGAATAGCATCCCTGGACCTCAAGGAAGCTTTTCCAATCATCACCTTGCACTGAAAGCTTCCTCATTGCCAGATAGAACTTCAGCTGAACAGGTATCTTGGTGAACTTCTATCTCTCTTATCAAGCATCATTAGCTCTAAGTTTGTGAATAAACAATGTTCTACTCATGCCACTGAACATGTACATGTTTTTACTTTTCATTTCTTTTACTTGAGCTGTGAGAATTTGAGGTTTGAAAATGGCAGAAAATCTAGGTTAGGATTTGGGGGAGAAGAAATTCTCCCTCATCTTAGAGAGTTAGATCAAGTTCTGCATATGGTTGGATTCGTCTCTTGATGCTGAACATTTTTTATGTTATGAGTTTTCATTAATAAGCCAGGAATCGGGAGTTAGAAGATCAAGAACAGGGCGCGCGTTTTTTGAATGACACAGTTCAGAGGTTGAAGAAAGGTGGCATTGGGCTGGGCTTGCTTTGTGTTTTCTTTTTGCACCCTACAATTGGTTTTACACCCCCTGAGCCCATTTGTTTTATTTTTAATGTTTTTTGACTTTTTCTTTTTTTAATTAACTCATTTATTTTTTCTCAGCATATTAAAAATTTAAAAATATTTTTTCTCATCATTTTTGATTTTATTAGGGATTTATTTGATTTTTTCTCTTAGTTTGTACACAAATAAATAAATATATACTTTTTTGTTTAAACTATTAAAATAGCACAAATATATTCTATACACTTTTATCTTATTTTTGCTTCCTGAAAATATTTTATAGAAAAATACTTTTTTATTTAAATATTAAATATTATTAATTAATGTATATAATACACATTTTGCAAATAATATAAATATATAGGTATATATTAATATACTTAGGGTAAAAATACCAAAAAATGTACATGTTTTATTTTTTAATATTTAATACTAAAAAATACCTTTTTTACAAATATACTATATTTTATTTTATTTTTGTATGTAAATAATAATTATTATATGAATTAATTGATTAATATCCCTTTTTGATTAAAAATTAGGGTTTTGCCCTAAATTTGAAAATACTCCAAAAATAATACCCTTTTATTTCTCTTTTTATTTACATAAATAATATTCTTTTTTTTCATACACATAAAAATTCTCTTTTTATTACATTTTTGCATATTTATTTCATTTCCATAATTATACAATTATTTGTCTTGTAAATATTCAAAGAAAAATGATATAATAGTTAGGTTTAAATTCTTGTCTAAATATACCCCATTTGAAACATTGTACCCCCCTCCCCATATTATTGTGTTTTAATAGTGTAGGAATTTAAATTTCGCACTTTTAATGCCTTCTAAACATACCATGCTAGAATTAGGGTTTGAATGCGAATAAAACGAACAAAATAGTTGGACAAAATCTCAAGATAAATATGCATGAAAATGGACAACACATTCCACACTTGCACCCCTAGGGTATTCCACTTTGTTGCCTTCAAATAATTGGGCCATATTGCATGTTGAATTTCTTTGGGTAAAATAAACAATCAAATGATCATAGTCCCTCAAAATGTTGCCTAAATGAATGATCAAGTCCCTCTTAAAGAAAAAATTGCCCAACGGCATTTAACACTATTGCAATTATGGTCTAAACAATGACCCGCGCCCGTCCCTTTCACCTCCTAAGACAAGATTGTCCACCAAATGCAATGGTGGAACAAAATTGTCAAGAGGTTTAAAACATAACAAAAATCTTTGAGAAAAATTTTAGGGTAGATAACTCTTAAGTACTTGCCAATTTGCAAAGAAAACACTTGCCTATTTTCAAAACCCACTTCACAAACACTTTCAAAACCAACTTTAATAAAACCTTGAAACATCTTTTTAAAAAGACAAAACACCTTTTGTAAAACATTCGAGTAAAGAATTGTTACAAGGGTAGCCTATACAAGGCATCTTTTCAAAACATTTTCAAACCACACACCAAGTACCATTTCAAACAATTGAAAACCAAGGCAAGTTGATCTAAGCAAAGTACCTAAGAGCCCATGGATAACCATGGATAGAAAGGGTGCTAATACCTTCCCTTTCTATAATCTACTCCCCGAACCCAAGAAAAATCTCAAAGGTTTTTGCTGTGCTTTTTAAACCTTTCCTTAGGATAAAATAAAAAGTCGGTGGCGACTCTTGCTCTACCGAAACATTTGCGAAAACAAACGCAAAACCCTAGTCAGTTCTCCCACCGTATCACAGAACTGGCGACTCTGCTGGGGAAAATATTTAAAAGTGGAGTAACCTTAGGGCTTAGATCACCCTCTTGCATGACTAATTGTTTGAATTGATTGCTTTATATCTTGGCTCTATTGTTTGGGTTTGCAATCCTACACCCGGATTTTGGGAAACATTCATAGATAGCAATACGTTGTGGAAACTGTGCGGGGTATACCGACACGGTCGAAGCAATAGCTATATTAGTGCGACATATTTGTGAGTACCGGTAACCCTTGAGTTCAATCGAGGAGCGTACGGGGCCGCTGAGTGATGTCACTAAGCACTAATGACCTAGAACCTTACTTGACCATCTTGGCCTTTTATTAGGGGTAGTGAGATGACCGGCTTTGGTGCAGTCCGAAGTTGGTAGATACTCTATACTACACTCATTGAGGGTTGTTTTCTTGGAATATTTTGGTCGCTAGTTAAGTGGCTAAACCAAAACAATGAACATTGAAAACAATCCAGTGATATTGAGCTCCTTAGAACCCGGTTATTATTTATAGGACAGGTTTTTAAGCCAACTACACTCAAGAGGGTACTCACCTATGAAACCCCATGCAAGCTTGAAACTAGGGTTTTGGTGTGATTTGCTTGTACATATGTTTTGTGCATACATCATAAACATCATGAAGCATCATATGCATTTACTAACCATTTCAAGGGTTTGGATCTTCATCTTTGTTCCTGTTTTATAGGTCATGGAAATTCCTCGCAGAAATACCATTCAAGTCAACCTTGTGAGAATTTCTCCTCAACTCAAAGAGCTCACCTCAAGAATTCCGGAAAATTCATCCTTCAGTGAAAGACATGGTAGACTGCTTAGCCTAGTCAACACCAACATTGAAGAAGACATGATGAAAGTGCTATTCCAGTTCTTTGACCCTCTTCACCACTGTTTCACTTTCCCTGATTATCAGTTGGTACCCACTTTGGAGGAGTTTTCTCAACTCCTGATAATTCCTATCCTTAATCAACTACCCTTCAACGGTACGGAAAAGGAACCAAAGCCGGAAGATGTTGCTCGAGCATTACATCTACAACCATCCGACATCAAGGGGCATTGGGAAACCAGAAGCGGCGTCAAGGGATTCTTAGCAAAATTCTTGTTTGAGAAGGCACAAGAATGTTGGAATTCATTGGACCTGCAAGCTTTCGAAGAGATTGTGGCACTCCTTATCTATGGGTTGGTCTTGTTCCCAAATCCTGACCAATTGGTAGATGTCAACGCCGTCAAAATCTTCTTGGCCAAAAATCCAATACCAACATTGCTTGGGGACATCCTTCACTCATTTTACACACGAACAATGAGAAAGAGGGGTGTTCTCATGTGCTGTACTCCTATCCTTGCAAGGTGGTTTATTTCGCACCTTCCACAATCAGTCTTGAAGAATGACCAAGGCTCAAGGTGGTCCCAACGGTTGATGACTCTTACTCACTCTGATGTGCATTGGTGTTCTCGGTCCATAGAAAATGTCATCATCATCGATCGTTGCGGAGAGTTTCCTAATGTTCCTTTACTTGGAATCAGGGGAGGTATCACCTACAACCCTTGCCTAGCTTTGAGGCAATTTGGATATGCACGGAGGGATGGCCCTCATGACATGTTGATTCCTAACCTAGTTTTTGACTTCGACAACGATGCGCAAGGACTTCGCCAAAGATTCATCAGAGCTTGGGGAAAACTCAACAAGGTTGATAGTAAGACTCTGGGACACAAGAACTTCATCCCTCTTGAGCCCTATCTCAAGTGGGTACGAGCCTGTGCCCAAAGTCTAATGATGCCTTATCCTCATGTACTCCCAGTGATTAAGGAGCCCATCAATGAAGGAGAGGTTCCCTACACCATCCTACATCCAGACATGCCTACATCGTGGGAGGAAATGCAGAAAAGTTGGATTCAGCTCAAGGAGGAACGGAACACTTTTGAAGCTAGCTACTACGCCAGTGAAAAGAAGGTTCTAGAGCTTACCCGCTGGCTCCAAGATCAAGAGGCCCTCAACACCTACATCGCACCAAAGAGGATGTGCAATGTCTTTCTGCCTTAAGAAGTTTATTTTGTAATATTTGGCCCATGGGGCATTTATGTACTAACAAATTTCTTCTTATTAATATGACGTGCGTTCTTCTTTGTCTGAAATAATTTTGAATGTTCTAAATCCTTGAATGCATTGCATACACAAGCATACCATTCATCATGTGCATAAGCAAGTCTCACTCCAGGTTTCCTTATCTGTCTGTTGTTTATTTCAGTATGATGGATCTCGAGCAAACAGTCAAAGACCTACAAGCTCAGAATGCACAGTTCCAGCAACTCCTGATGACTTTGGTTAAAAGTCAGGAGGATATCAAGACTCAATTGGGGAATAAGGACCCAGTGAAGAAGAAGAAAAAGAGGATCGGGGTGGCTACTTTGGGGAGAAGATTTGACAGAGAAGCTCGGAGAGTGCTTGAATTTCCTCCTACTTCTGATGAAGGGACTAGTAAAAGAGATGGAGTCGCGGTGCCTTCCGAGTCAGATGCGGAAGAAGAAGAGGTTGAAGAGGATGAAGATTATTCTGACCAGCAATATCCTCCAGCTGATGATAAATACAAGGGTTTAGAAGATAGATTGGCTGCCATGGAATTACAAAGAGTACCGGGTTTGGATTTTGAAGACTTGGGTTTGGTTGCCGGGATTGTGATTCCCCCAAAATTCAAAGTGCCAGTGTTTGTGAGGTATGATGGGTTGTCCTGCCCCAAAATGCATCTCAGGTCCTACGTGAGAAAGATTCAACCCTATACGGCAGATAAAAACCTATGGATTCATTTCTTTCAGGACAGCCTGTCGGGAGCTCAGTTGGAGTGGTTTTATCAGCTAGAAGGAACCAGTGTCAGAAATTGGGAAGATTTGGCCACCGCTTTCTACAAACAATACCAGTATAATTCTGATCTTGCTCCTACTCGTACCCAACTTCAGGGTATGTCACTAGGAACAAGTGAGGGATTCAAAGAATATGCGCAAAAATGGAGGGATTTGGCTGGCAGGGTGCAGCCTCCTTTAATCGATCGTGAACTCATTGATATGTTTCTTGGGACCCTATTTGGGCCATTTTTCAATCATCTAATTGGTAACTCTTCCGCGGGGTTTACCGATTTAATCTTAACAGGCGAAAGAATAGAGGCTGGCATCAAGTCAGGAAAGATTCAGAAGGGTGTTGCTGCAAATGTTGAGAAGAAGCCTTTTAAGAAGGAGACAGCTATGGTATATTCTCAGAGGAGAGCAGGGAAGATGGAGCGTCGGCCAACTGTGGGGGCCGTAATGATTCAAAACACTCCGAGTGAGCAACCTCGCTATAACCAGTCCAGACCAAATCAACAACGGGTGGAACGGCCACAACGGCAGTTCACCCGCATTAACATGACTCCAGCGCAAGTGCTTCCCCATTTATTAAAGTTGAACCTCGCCACCATCAAGGAGGCACCAAAGAATGTGAATACGTCCTATCCGCATTATCATGCCAATGCTAAATGCGCCTACCATTCAGACAGTGTTGGACACGACACCAATGATTGTTGGGCACTCAAGCATAAAATCCAAGACCTGGTAGAGGCTAAGGAGGTAGAGTTTGACGCTCCAGAGAAGCCTAATGTGATATCTGCACCCATGCCGAAGCACGGCCGAAATGTCAATGCCATTGAAGAAGATTTGTATGTTGCTGATGTCAGTGATCTGACCACTCCACTGCTAACCATTAAGTTGAATTTGTTAAGGGCCGGGATCTTCCCAGGATGTAAAGAAGACTGCTATTGTTGCTACTCTCTGCCGTTTGATTGTCCGCTACTGAAGAAAGGCATCCAAGGCCTTATGGATAGTCGACAAATTTTGTTTGAAAAAGTTTCTGCTGTTTCAGTTCATACTGAAGATGTCTCAATCATAACCATTCACGACAATCTTTCCAAGGCCGTCAAAAAGCCTGTTAAGATTACACCAGCTGCAAAATCTGTTCCTTTGAAGATAACAATGCCGGGGCCTGTTCCCTATGTTTCTGAGAAGTCGATACCTTGGAACTATGGCGGTGACATCTACTACCATGGTATCAAGCATATCGAGGTAATTGAAGAAAGTTCGGATGATGAAGAAGCCAGCATTAGTAACATTGCGGGCACCAGCAAAATCACCAGGAGCGGGAGAATATTTTCTCCAGAGATTGCCCCTCCAAGAGAAGTCTTTGGACCCTCATCAGCTAACGAAGTCATCCCTGCACCAATAAAACTCTCTGCTAGAACTCCTCTGATTGAAGACGTTGTTGTTCCTAGTACTGTCTCTCCTAACGCTGCTGACAAAGGTAAGGGAATCCAAGATGAGCCCGTCAGGACGAGGGCTCAACCCTTGGTTATCCCGGAAACCTCCAAGAAGGAAATGGACGAGATTTTGAGGATAATCAAGAGAAGTGATTACGATGTGGTGGAACAGTTGGGGCAAACCCCCTCCAAGATCTCCATGCTGGAACTACTACTTTGCTCGGAAGCGCACGCTAAAGCTCTGATAAAATTCCTGAAGGCAGCCCATGTGCCCTAGGAAACCTCTGCGGATCAATTTCAAAATTGCGTGGCTAGCCTGACTGCGGACAATGGACTAGGTTTTTCTGATGCCGACCTAACCCCTAAAGGCAGAAACCACAATGATGCTTTGCATATTTCAGTCGAGTGTCGCGGAACCACTCTTGCACATGTTTTGGTTGATACCGGTTCGTCGCTGAATGTTTTGCCTAAAAAGGCCTTGGACCGGCTAGATTGTGAAGGGTTGGAATTGAAGCCGAGTGATATTGTTGTCAGAGCTTTCGATGGTTCGAAGAGAATGGTCCATGGAGAGGTTGAAATTCCCATCAAGATAGGCACTGAGGTGTTTAAATCCACTTTCTATGTGATGGACATCCGTCCATCATACTCTTGCTTGCTGGGTAGGCCGTGGATACACCATGCTGGGGCAGTCTCCTCCTCCTTACATCAGATGTTGAAGTATCATGTCAAGGGAAAGATCATCACTGTCCATGGCGAAGAAGAGTACATGATTAGCCACTTAAATTCTTTCCGGTATGTGGAGGTTGAAGGAGAGTTCATTGAGACACCGTTTCAACATTTCGAAGAAGTCCTTCCTGAAATAGCAGTAGCGAAGTTGACGGCTGAGACACCGAGACAGATGGCCAGGATGGCATCTCTGGAGGATGCAAGGGCCGCAATAAAAGAAGGGAAGAATTCAGCATGGGGGCAGTTACCCGACTTTCCGCATAAGACTGACAAGTTTGGATTAGGGTTCACAGCCGCTGGCCAGAAAGTTATGCGCCGGTCGAAGATTGAAAGGGCGCCAGTCAAAATTTCTCCCTACGGAATCAACGCTTTGGAGGATGAGGACAAAGAGAGCAACATTGAAGAGTGGATTTATCCAACTGTCGGAGGAGGATTGAGCAATTGGGAGGAAAAGGACTTTGTCCCCATCACTTTTATTCATCAGTAATTTATCTGTTAAACATTTCTTATTTGGTCTGTAATATTTATTTTCAAACAATCCGTACACTATCTTTTCACCTCATGCCTTGCCCGGGGCATGTAGGTCCGTTTGTAAGGGTTTTGATTATTTTTCATATCCATATGCCATGTTTAATGATTCATTGGACGTTTTTCATTTGATAAACTGCTTATGTTCATTTTCTTTCCTTTTGCATTTTTTGTTTAAGGATGGCTATCCCTTACACACACCCACACTCACCAATGCAGGTACCCATCCACTCCGGATTCCATGGGTGACTATTCTGCTATATCTTCCAACAACTCTGAAGATCTGGTCAATCTAGCCGAGTATGAAGATGACGAAGGTTGTGAAGTACCCGGGGAACTAGCCAGACTTCTGCAACAAGAGGAAAGGGCCATCTTACCGCATGAAGAGCCATTGGAAGCTGTCAACTTAGGGACCGAGGAAGGCAGGAAGGAGGTGCAAGTGGGTGCCAATCTGGAACCAAGAGTCAAGGAGCGCCTAGTACAGTTGTTGAATGAGTATGTTGAGATCTTCGCTTGGTCTTATGAAGACATGTCGGGTTTAGACACAGACATCGTGGTTCACCGTCTCCCCACAAGAGAGGATTGTCCACCGATCAAGCAAAAAGTTCGCCGAATGAGGCCTGACATGTCTGAAAAGATCAAAGCAGAAGTAATGAAGCAATTCGATGCTGGCTTCCTGGATGTTACGTCCTATCCTCAATGGGTCGCTAACATCGTGCCAGTACCTAAGAAAGATGGCAAAGTCAGGATGTGTGTGGACTACCGGGATTTGAATAGGGCCAGCCCTAAAGATGATTTCCCGCTACCTCATATTGACATCTTGATCGACAATACAGCTCAGCATAAAGTGTTTTCCTTCATGGACGGATTCTCGGGCTACAATCAAATCAAAATGGCTCCCGAGGATATGGAGAAAACGACTTTTGTTACACAATGGGGCACTTTCTGTTACAAAGTGATGCCGTTCGGGCTGAAGAACGCAGGGGCAACTTATCAACGCGCCATGGTAGCTTTATTTCATGATATGATACATCATGAGATTGAAGTTTACGTAGAAGATATGATAGCTCGGTCACAAACAGAGGAAGAGCACCTTGAACATCTGGAAAAGCTGTTTGCCAGGTTAAAAGAATACAAGCTCAGGCTGAATCCAAGTAAATGCACTTTTGGAGTTAGGTCTGGTAAACTCCTGGGATTCATTGTAAGCAACAAAGGCATTGAAGTCGATCCGGCAAAAGTAAAAAGCAATACAAGAGATGCCTGCTCCCCATACTGAAAAGGAGGTTAGAGGATTCTTGGGGCGCTTAAACTATATTGCCAGATTCATCTCACATCTGACTTCTACCTGTGAGCCAATTTTCAAACTCTTGAAAAAAGATCAGGTAGTGGAATGGAACGACGATTGTCAAGCTGCTTTTGATAGAATCAAGGAGTATTTGCTAGAACCTCCTATTCTGATGCCACCCGTCGAAGGAAGACCATTGATCATATACTTGACCGTCTTGGATAACTCAATGGGGTGTGTTTTGGGCCAGCATGACGAGTCTGGTCGAAAAGAGCATGTTATTTATTACCTTAGCAAAAAGTTTACCGACTGTAAGACTCGCTACTCACTGCTCGAGAAAACTTGTTGCGCTTTGGTATGGGCTGCTCGCCGACTAAGACAGTATATGTTGACTCATACTACCTTGTTGATTTCCAAAATGGATCCTATCAAGTATATCTTCGAAAAGCCCGCTTTATCTGGAAGGATAGCTAGATGGCAAATGATCTTAACTGAGTATGACATCCAGTACACCACCCAAAAAGCTATAAAAGGGAGTGTATTAGCTGACCATCTGGCTCATCAGGCTATCGAAGACTATCAACCCATGAGATTTGACTTCCCAGACGAGGACATCATGAATTTGGACAACGTTGAAGGTGACGGACGTATGACGGATCCGAAAAGGGATCCCGATGGACCCTGTACTTTGATGGTGCTTCAAATGCACTTGGAAACGGTATTGGCGCAGTACTCATTTCTCCAGAAGGTTGTCACACACCTTTCACGGCCCGACTTTGCTTCAGCTGCACAAACAACATGGCTGAGTATGAAGCCTGCATCTTTGGTCTCAAGGCTGCTATAAACTTGGGGATCAAATCTTTGATCGTATTTGGGGACTCGGCTTTGGTTATCAGTCAAATCAAAGGAGAGTGGGATACCAAGCATCCTAATCTTATCCCATACAAAGAACATGTCCTGACATTGTTGCCTCATTTCGAGCAAATTACCTTCGAGCATTTCCCGCGAGAAGAGAATCAGCTAGCAGATGCTCTAGCCACAATGTCCTCCATGTTTAAACTCAACTGGGATAATGAGGCTCCCCAAATCACCATCGAGCGAATGGATGAACCTGCACATTGTCACGAGATTAATACCGAAGAAGTAGTGGAACAACCCTGGTTCCATGAGATCAAAAGGTATCTCGAGACTAGAGATTATCCTGAAGGAGCTTCCGTAAATGACAAGAAGTTCTTAAGGAAATTCGCTGCTAAGTTCTTCCTGAGCAACGACATCCTTTACAAATGAAGCCATGATTGTGTGTTACTCCGGTGCGTAGATAAAGCTGAAGCAGAGTTGATCATGACTGATATACACAGCGGCACATTTGGCACTCACTTGAGCGGGCATACAATGGCTAAGAAGATCTTGAGGGCAGGCTATTACTGGTCTACCATGGAAGCTGACTGCCATCAACATTCCCGTACTTTCCACAAGTGTCAAGTCTATGCTGACAAAGTTCATATCCCTCCGGTTCCTCTCAACGTCCTGACTGCTCCGTGGCCCTTCGCAATGTGGGGCATTGATATGATTGGAGAGATCAAGCCCACGGCTTCCAACGGACATCGCTTCATCCTGGTTGCCATTGACTATTTCACCAAATGGGTCGAATCAGCTTCCTTCGCCTCTGTTACTAAAAATGTGGTTGCCCGCTTTATCAAGCAAAATCTCATATGTCGGTATGGCGTTCCAGACAGGATCATCACAGACAACGGTACAAATCTGAATAACACAATGATCACTGCATTGTGCGAACAGTTCAAGATTTATCATCATAATTCATCTCCCTATCGGCCGAAGATGAACGGTGTTGTTGAAGCTGCGAACAAAAACATTAAGAAGATCATTCAGAAAATGACAGTCACTTACAAAGACTGGCATGAGATGTTACCGTTTGCTCTGCATGGATACCGTACGACGACACGTACTTCAACTGGGGAAACCCCATTTTCTTTGGTTTATGGCATGGAAGCTGTTTTGCCTATGGAAGTCCAGATCCCTTCTCTAAGGATTATGAAAGATGCAGGTTTGAAAGAAGATGATTGGATGCAGACCCGACTTGATCAACTCAATCTGATCGACGAGAAGCGACTTGCTGCTATATGCCATGGTCAGACGTATCAAAAGCGGATGATTAAGGCCTTCGATAAGAAAGTCAGACGTCAAGTGTATCAAGTCGGAGATCTCGTAATCAAGCGGATTATCTTGCCGCAAAGTGATCCCAGGGGCAAATGGACCCCTACATATGAAGGACCATTTGTGATCAAGAGCATATTTTCTGGTGGTGCAATGATTCTGACCACCATTTTGCGATTCTTTCAAGGAAGGCTCAGATCCAATATCGGTAGCGGAAGAATTAGACTTGTGCAAGCCTGAGGCCTGGACCATAAAGTCTAAAATTAAGTATAGGCCGGGGGCACCAGCAGAAGATTAGACTGGAACCCGAGAAGGACAAAAACTAGATATCTTTTGTGGAAGTTACTTACGATCGGGCTTCACTAATCTGTAGCACCTGAACTCCTGAGCTTGCTTGGGTGACTGGTGGGATGATAAATGGACTGGTCGACCCTCTCAAAATTTTCCTGTGAATCAAGCCCTTCTTTAAAGAGCCATTTCGGTAGGTTTTAAATTGAGTCATTAGAGGAAAGGAGCGACGATTTGCCGCATCCTGCGAACGCAGACATAGTCAAAAGATACTACGCATAAATAACCCGACAAGTCGAAAACCCGAAAGGGCGGTTTGGGCAAAAATGGGCATCCCGGTGGATCGAAGACCCGAAAAGGCGATTCAGGCAAAAATTAGGGATAAAAACAAAAAAAAATTGTACACCCGGCAAGTTGAAAACCCGAAAGGGCGGCTTGGGCAAAAAAGGGTTTCCCGGTGGATCGAAAACCCGAAAGGGCGATTCAGGCAAAAGTTAGGGAATTAAAGCGTATGGCTATGTCTCGTCGGATCACTTCAAGGACAATCTCTTCATCAACCGGTTCCAGGCTTCTGATCAATCCAATCATCGTCAAGCGAAGCATTGAATGGACAGATATTCAGAGTTGTGAAAGCTATAGCGGAATGGAATCCCATGGAATTATTTCACATAGCCATCCTTATTTTGTATAAATCTTTCAATATTTACGACAGAATCCTCTTACTAGGATGATTGTCTCCTTTGTACAAACATACTCAAAGAAAATCAATACAAATATTTTTCCCAGAAATTTGTGTCATTTCCTTTTCTTTTCTCTTGCACTATTTGTTTTATTTTGAGAAACGTCCAATGTTTGGTTAAATAGGCATATGCATTTGAAACATGATTATTCTCTTATGAGTCCGGAAAAAGGATTACTGATAGGTCAAAGGTACAATTGGATATCTTGATACCCTTCAAAGGAAACCCCCGGGAGATTTGGAATCCATATCCCTAGCAAATCTTGAAACTCACCCCCAGTAGATTCTGGAAGCTTATTCCCTGCAGAGCACGGACGTCTCTCCCGAGTTTTATTCAAAGTTATTCCTCACAAGGCCTTATAACTGGGTTATCCTCAGCTAACAACCACGAAAGATCACACTCGCCAGAATTCTTCCTATCCCCAGCGGAGTTCATCAAAATTCCCCAGCAGTAACTTATCTTTGCAAATCCCCAGCCAGAGAATCCTCCGGAATTCAATTCCCCTCAGAGTTTAAGTTTCAGTGTCCCCAGCCGAGCTAAAGCTTCAAATTATCAATCCCCAGCGGAGCCAGACTAATGAACCTTTTCCCCACAGAGTTTTAGGAGAATAAATCTTGAGTTCCCCGGTGAAGTCGCCAGAGACACTTCCCACCAAACTAAAGATTCCCGGTCTCGTATCCCCAGCATAAGTCTGCTAGATTGGTGCTCCCCAGTAAAAGTCATCAGGAATTCCCCAGAGGTTTGGTATACAACCCAAGCTCCTTATTCCCCAGTCACAGCCAAGGAATTGTTCTTCCGGGCATCAGTCAGGATGCTTTTATCTTCAGCCATCCAAGATTCATCTATCCCTAGCAAGACAGTTCACCAGTTTACATGCGCATTCATTACATTCATATCATAAACATTGATATAACATATATTGCATCATACATTTCATGCAACATAATTTTGTGTTCAGCTGACATTTTGTCCTTTTCAGGATAAGAATAAAAAGCTATCCTTAACAGTTTCAGATGCAGTTTTACACGGACTCATCATCAAGCAACCCTACACCGGTTCTTATTCAAATCCAAGACTTCTGAAAATAGTTTACGGATTCTTCCCAACAACGGATGTTAATCTATCACTTGTTCAGACTCTTCTCAACCGTTGAAAACAGCTCACGGACGCTTCCCAACAACGGACGCTGCTCTATTGCTTATTCAACCTCAAGATTTCTGAAAACAGTTCGCGGGTTCTCCAAGTAACGGATGTTAACCTATCACTTGTTCAGATTCTTCTCAAGACTTCTGAAAATAGTTTATGGATTCTTCCCAACAACGGATGTTAATCTATCGACTTGTTCAGATGCAACTTTCTGAAAACAGCTTACGGACGCTTCCCAACAACGGATGCTGCTCTATTGCTTATTCAACCTCAAAACTTCTGAAAACAGTTTATGGATTCTTCCCAACAACGGATGATAATCTATCGACTTGTTCAGATGCAACTTTCTGAAAACAGTTTACAGACGCTTCCCAACAACGGATGCTGCTCCATTGCTTATTCAACTTCAAGATTTCTGAAAACAGTTCACGGGTTCTCCAAGTAACGGATGTTAACCTATCGCTTGTTCAGACTCTTCTCAAATTTCTGAAAACAGTTTACGGATTCCTCCCAACAACGGATGTCAATCTATTGCTTGTTCAGACCACCAGTTCAGAGATGGTCCAAAGCTTGGACACCTTCCTGATATTCCCTTCCAAATGGCATCTCTAAGCCCATCCTCGACAGGATCTCTGTTACCCTCTCAAGATGGCATCTCTAAGCCCATCTCCAAATGGCATCTCTAAGCCCATTCCCGCATTCATTGCTTTGACGAGTGCAAATTTCCAGGCACTCTAGTGTCCAATCTCCTTTTACCCTCGAGTCACGAAAGGCAAACTTGCCAATCTAACTCTTCGGATTCAAGAAGATTGAACAGGGGCAACTGTTGTACCCCAAAATTTTCCCTCCCATTTCTCAATGATTTCTCATCACAAAACCTTTGAAGCCCAAGATCCAGTTAGGGTTTCATCTGCTCAAGACTTCTCCTTGCACTGATGACCCAGATTAGGGTTTGTGTTTGCACCAAGATGTTTTGACCTAAAGTACCTAATATGACTTTCATGCTTCATATTGGACTCCCAAGTTTATCCATACCAAGTTTCAAGCTTTGATTCCAAGTTTTGCTCAGTCAATTGGACAGTTGACCTAGAAATCAGCTGTATTGGGGAAAAAGTCAACTGTGGCCAATTGACAGTCAAACCTCATGAAAATTGACCCACATCAACATTATGAACTCATATGGACCATTTGTCAAGTTTGGATCACAATTCCATAAGAAATTTGATCAGATCACCAAAAGGGCAAAATGGTCATTTTTAGGGTTTTGACTGCACAAAGGCAATTTTTGACTGTTTGACCTAGCCAATGGCAAACCAAGCTCATATATAGACTCAAGGACCCCATGGAATTATCTTGACATGCTCAACAAACTCAAAAGATCCCAAGTACACAAGATTGACAGTTGAATTTCCCAGTCAATTGATCAATTTTGACTGTATACTGAAAAGTCAAACTTTGACTTTTTGGTCAAAATCAAGAGTCAAGATTCATTTTTCATCAAAACATGCCAAATCATGAAACTTGTTCACCAAGAAATCACAAAATGCAAATTAGGGTTAGAAATTAGAATTTTTCATAACTTAGAATTTTTCTAAGTTATAAAAAACCCTAATTTTTTCCCAACTTTGCCCCACTTTTTCACCAAGATCCATTTGGATTCAAACAAAAGTCAAAACATGAAAGTTGTAGCTTGTTGCATAATCTACAACTTTTATTCACAAAGTTTTCCCATTTGAGGATTGTATCTCAAGTTACAAAATTTTGAATAAGGGCACTAAACCATTCTTAACTTAGTGAAATTTTAACCTATTTTGACAAGGTTTTCTACCCAACTTCAAGGCCATTTTCCATACACTTCCACTTGGAATTTCAAATTTCATTTCAAAGATGGATTGTAGTACATATTCCAAGCTTTCCAAAATGTCCAAGAACTTCTCAAACAACCTCTTGGTTAGGGAGAATCGAATTTTGCAAAATGGGAAAAAGTCACTTTTGTTCTTGGCCATGTACATGTTCATAACACTATGCATTTCAATCTCAGCTTTCATATCTTGATTACAGGTCCTTAAACCATCCAACACTCATAAATTTAATGCATATTCTTTGTGCCAAAGCCATGTTCTTTGTGTTCTAGCATTGCATAAAGGATTAATCCCAAAATAGATAAAGCATTTCTTCCATTTTTGCAAAAGGTAGCTTTATGTCCAATTACAAATCCAAGAAGTACAGTCCATACCTAATTGGCACAAGTTTATGTGTTAATCACACTGATCAAGGAGGGATTATGCAGCATAGCATGAGAGCCTGTACAGGCTAGAGGCACAAAGTAACCATTGCTTGCTTAAAGTGTAAGAAACACATCATAACTCAAACCAACTCTCATATCAGCTTACAAACCCTTAAGTGAACTTGTAAAACATACTCAAGACATCTCAACCAAGCTGTTGCACGACCCTAACACCTCTCATACACTCCCAATCTCAGAATCATCTTCAAACTGCAAAAACAGGGTCAGGCCTGCAGTTTGAGTGCCATCTTCCATTTCCCTCAAGCTCTCTTGCCCTAACCAGTTCACATACATTCCATAGCACCTATGCAAGCTAACCATGACTTGAAACACGACCTGTAATCCCTCTAACCACTTCCACCATTTTCAGTTTCTTGTTTTGCAGGTGAAGTGCTCTAGCACGATTCAAAAGCTTTCAAGACAAAGTAAACATTGGAATAGCATCCTTGGACCTCAGGGAAGCTTTTCCAATAATCACCTTGCACTGAAAGCTTCCTCATTGCCAGATAGAACTTCAGCTGAACAGGTATCTTGGTGAACTTCTATCTCTCTTATCAAGCATCATTAGCTCTAAGTTTGTGAATAAACAATGTTCTACTCATGCCACTGAACATGTACATGTTTTTACTTTTCATTTCTTTTACTTGAGCTATGAGAATTTGAGGTTTGAAAATGGCAGAAAATCTAGGTTAGGATTTGGGGGAGAATAAATTCTCCCTCATCTTAGAGAGTTAGATCAAGTTCTGCATATGGTTGGATTCGTCTCTTGATGCTGAACATTTTTTATGTTATGAGTTTTCATTAATAAGCCAGGAATCGGGAGTTAGAAGATCAAGAACAGGGCGCGTGTTTTTTGAATGACCCAGTTCAGAGGTTGAAGAAAGGTGGCATTGGGCTGGGCTTGCTTTGTGTTTTCTTTTTGCACCCTACAATTGGTTTTACACCCCCTGAGCCCATTTGCTTTATTTTTAATGTTTTTTGACTTTTTCTTTTTTTAATTAACTCATTTATTTTTTCTCAGCATATTAAAATTTTAAAAATATTTTTTCTCATCATTTTTGATTTTATTAGGGATTTATTTGATTTTTTCTCTTAGTTTGTACACAAATAAATAAATATATACTTTTTTGTTTAAACTATTAAAATAGCACAAATATATTCTATACACTTTTATCTTATTTTTGCTTCCTGAAAATATTTTATAGAAAAATACTTTTTTATTTAAATATTAAATATTATTAATTAATGTATATAATACACATTTTGCAAATAATATAAATATATAAGTATATATTAATATACTTAGGGTAAAAATACCAAAAAATGTACATGTTTTATTTTTTAATATTTAATACTAAAAAATACCTTTTTTACAAATATACTATATTTTATTTTATTTTTGTATGTAAATAATAATTATTATATGAATTAATTGATTAATATCCCTTTTTGATTAAAAATTAGGGTTTTGCCCTAAATTTGAAAATACTCCAAAAATAATACCCTTTTATTTCTCTTTTTATTTACATAAATAATATTCTTTTTTTTCATACACATAAAAATTCTCTTTTTATTACATTTTTGCATATTTATTTCATTTCCATAATTATACAATTATTTGTCTTGTAAATATTCAAAGAAAAATGATATAATAGTTAGGTTTAAATTCTTGTCTAAATATACCCCATTTGAAACATTGTACCCCCTCCCCATATTATTGTGTTGTAATAGTGTAGGAATTTAAATTTTGCACTTTTAATGCCTTCTAAACATACCATGCTAGAATTAGGGTTTGAATGCGAATAAAACGAACAAAATAGTTGGACATAATCTCAAGATAAATAAGCATGAAAATGGACAACACATTCCACACTTGCACCCCTAGGGTATTCCACTTTGTTGCCTTCAAATAATTGGGCCATATTGCATGTTGAATTTCTTTGGGTAAAATAAACAATCAAATGATCATAGTCCCTCAAAATGTTGCCTAAATGAATGATCAAGTCCCTCTTAAAGAAAAAATTGCCCAACGACATTTAACACTATTGCAATTATGGTCTAAACGATGACCTGCGCCCGTCCCTTTCACCTCCTAAGACAAGATTGTCCACCAAATGCAATGGTGGAACAAAATTGTCAAGAGGTTTAAAACATAACAAAAATCTTTGAGAAAAATTTTAGGGTAGATAACTCTTAAGTACTTGCCAATTTGCAAAGAAAACACTTGCCTATTTTCAAAACCCACTTCACAAACACTTTCAAAACCAACTTTCAAAAAACCTTGAAACATCTTTTTAAAAAGATAAAACACCTTTTGTAAAACATTCGAGTAAAGAATTGTTACAAGGGTAGCCTATACAAGGCATCTTTTCAAAACATTTTCAAACCACACACCAAGTACCATTTCAAACAATTGAAAACCAAGGCAAGTTGATCTAAGCAAAGTACCTAAGAGCCCATGGATAACCATGGATAGAAAGGGTGCTAATACCTTCCCTTTCTATAATCTACTCCCCGAACCCAAGAAAAATCTCAAAGGTTTTTGCTGTGCTTTTTAAACCTTTCCTTAGAATAAAATAAAAAGTCGGTGGCGACTTTTGCTCAACCGAAACATTTGCGAAAACAAACGCAAAACCCTAGTCAGTTCTCCCACCGTATCACAGGGTGTCTTGTCCTAAAATGTACCTCTGATCATATGTCAGAAAGATTCAGCCGCACTCCGCCGATAAAGACTTGTGGGTCCATTTCTTCCAAGGTAGTTTATTCGGAACATAGCTCGATTGGTCTTACCAATTGGAAAGGGCCGATGTCCACAACTGGGAAGAACTTGCCGCAGCTTTCTATAAACAATACCAGTATAACGCAGATTAGGCGCCTACCTGTACTCAACTTCAGAGTATGACTATGGCTTCAAATGAGGGTTTCAAAGATTACGCGCAAAAGTGGAGAGATCTAGCTGGAAGAGTCCAACCCCCTCTGTCTGAAAGGGAGTTGGTGGATATGTTCTTGGGCACTCTATCAGGCCCTTTCTTCAACCATTTGATTGGGAGCTCATCTGCTGGGTTTACTGAGTTAATTTTAACCGGAGAGAGAGTGGAAGCTGGTATAAAAAGCGGAAAAATTCAGAAGGACGTGTCTGCCTCTACAGCTATAAGAAAACCTTTCACTGGGAAGAAGGAGGTATCTGCTGTTTATTCACAAAGGAATCAAGGAAGAACGGAACGCCAACCAGTGGTAGGGGTCATTATGATCCCAAAGCCTGCATCTGACCAGCCAAGAAATAACAAACCGAGGGTAGAAAGGCCAGTCGGACAATTCACCAGGATTAATATGACTCTAGCCCAGGTTCTACCACATCTTCTGAAATTGAATCTGGCAGCTTTAAAGGAGGCCCCAAAGAATCCCAATACTGCATCCCCTCATTATCACCCAAATGCATGATGGGCATACCATTCTGAAAGTCCATGGCACGACACTAACAACTGTAAGGCTTTGAAGAACAAAATTCAAGACCGTATAGATGCAAAGGAAGTTGAGTTTGATGCGCCTGAGAAACCGAATGTCATTTCCGCTCCGATGCCTAGGCATGGTCACAATGCCAATGCTGTCGAGGAAGACTTATTTGTTGCCACAGTGGATGAACTTTTGACTCTGCTCC
Source organism: Vicia faba (assembly GCA_948472305.1). Classification (NCBI taxonomy): domain Eukaryota; kingdom Viridiplantae; phylum Streptophyta; class Magnoliopsida; order Fabales; family Fabaceae; genus Vicia; species Vicia faba. The sequence continues at coordinate 1,216,362,020 of OX451735.1, forward strand.
CGCTCATTAAAATGAACTTGTTGAAATCTTGTGTATTCCCAGGTTGTAAGGAAGACTGACATCATTTCTTATCCTCACCCACCGATTTCCATCTGTTGAAGACAAGTATCCAATGCCTGATTGACAACCAAGAAATTCTGTTTGAGAATGCTCCCGTTTTACCCAATCCTGTTGAAGACATTTCAATCATAACCATCTCCGCCAATCCTTCCAGGGTCCCTAAAAGACCCGTTAGGATTACACCTGCTCCAAAAACTACTCCTCTTAAGATCACAATGCTCGGGTCGGTCCCGTATGAGTCAGATAAAACAGTACCATGGAATAATGGTGGAGAAATATACTATCATGGTATCAAACAAGATGAACTGGCTGTCGAAGAAGAGAGCTCTGAAGAAGAAAACTCCGACATTAGCAACTAGCAAGATTACACGTAGTGGTAGAATCTTCTCTCCAGAGATTGCCCCTCTAAAGGCAGTTTTTGGACTCGTGGCTGTTCCGAAGATTACCTCTGTACCAATGATCATACCTGCAAGTGTGCCCACGGACAAAGACGACACAACCCCTGCTGTTATCCCCACCAATACTTCTACTGTTGAGAATCGAGGAAAAATCATTCAAGAAGAGCCTGTCCAGACGAAGGCTCAATCACTAGCTATCCCCGAAACATCCAAGAAGGAAATGGAAGAGATCCTGAGGATAATAAAGAAAAGTGACTATGACGTGGTTGAACAGTTGGGGAAAACTCCCTCCAAGATCTCCATGCTAGCCTTGCTGCTGTGCTCTGAAGCACATGCAAAAGCTCTGGTAAAAATTTTGAAGACAGCCCATGTGCCACAAGAGACGTCTGCTGACCAATTCCAAGACTGTGTGGCCAGTTTGACAGCTGATAACGGCCTAGGCTTCTCTGATGCTGATTTGACACCCAGAGGGAGAAAGCACAATGAGGCATTACATGTCTATGTGGAGTGTAGAGGAACGACTCTGGCCTATGTCTTGGTGGACACAGGTTCATCTTTGAACGTCTTACCAAAGAAAGCCCTTGACAGATTGGATTGCGAAGGGATGACTTTAAAACCTATTAACATAGTTGTGAGAGAATTTGATGGTTCAAAGAGGATGGTCCACAGGGAGGTGGACATCCCGATAAAGGTGGGAACTCAGATTTTCAACTCAACCTTCTATGTGATGGACATCCGTCCCTCTTACTCCTGTCTATTAGGATGCCCCTGGATCCATAATGTCGGTGTTGTCACCTCCATACTACATCTAATGCTGAAATACCCGGTCCAATGAAAGATCATAATTGTCCATGGAGAGGAAGAGTACATGATTAGTCATCTAAATTCCTTCCGATATGTGGAGTTGGATGGCGAGTTCATTGAAACTCCTTTTCAACATTTCGAGGAGGTCTCTCAAGAAGTAGTGGTAACCAAGGCGGTATCCCCGGTTCCCAAGATCACAAGACCTCCACTTCGGATGTCATCTCTAAAAGACGCCAAAGAAGTAACAGAAGAGGGTGGATGCACCATCTGGGGGCAGCTTCCAGACATTCCGTACAAATCAAACAAGTTTGGCTTGGGGTTTACTTCAACTGCTCAAAAAGATGTGCGTCGTGCCCGTGCTGGAGGGCCACCTCTGAAGATTAGTAACCAAGAGGTCAACGCAGTGGAAGATGTTGAAGAGGATGGCAGTTTGGAAGATTGGATATTTCCAACTGTCAACGGAGGACTTCACAACTGGGAAGCCAGAGACTTTGTCCCAATAACTTTCATCTCTCAGTAATTTATCTTTTACATTTCTGTTGGACTTGTAATATTCACGAACAATTCACACTTTAGAAACCTTGTGTCTTACCCGAGGCACAATGGTCCATTTGTAAGGGTTTTTATTTCATCTTCATATGACATTCAATGAATCATGGACGTTTTTTCACATACAAACCTTTTGTGCTAATTGTCTTTCTTTTACATTGTATTGTTTAAAGATGGTTATACCCTTACACACACCCACACTCACAAATACAGGTACCCCTCCATTCCGGATCCCATGGGTAACGATACTGCTATAGCCTTCGGTGACTTTGAAGATCTAGTCTACCAAGCCGAATACGAAGGTGAAGAAGATTGTGAAGTGCCAGGAGAATTGGCCTGACTACTACAACAAGAGGAAAGAGCTATTCAGCCTCATGAGGAACTGTTGGATACAATCAACTTGGGTACCGAGGAAGATAAAAAGGAAATCAAAGTGGGTGCCAATCTAGAGCCGAGTGTCAAGGAGCGCTTAATTCAGCTATTGCATGATTATGTTGAGATCTTTGCCTAGTCATACGAAGACATGCCAGGACTTGATACAGACATCGTGGTACATCGTCTACCCACAAGAGAAGACTGTCCACCAGTGAAGCAAAAATTCCGCTGCATGAGACCTGACATGTCAGAGAAGATCAAAGCGGAAGTCATGAAACAGTTCAACGCTGGATTTTTGGCCGTCACTTCCTATCCTCAATGGGTTGCAAACATTGTTCCCGTGCCTAAAAAGGACGTCAAAGTACGGATGTGCGTGGATTATAGAGATTTAAACAGGGCCAGCCCTAAAGATGATTTTCCACTTCCCCACATCGATGTCCTGGTTGACAATATGGCCCAGCACAAAGTGTTTTCCTTCATGGACAGATTCTCAGGCTATAATCAAATCAAAATGGCGCCTGAGGACATGGAGAAAACAACATTTGTCACACAGTGGGGCACGTTCTGCTACAAAGTGATGTCATTCGGGCTGAAGAATGCTGGGGCAACCTATCAATGCGCCATGGTAGCTCTGTTTCATGATATGATACATCATGAGATAGAGGTCTATGTAGATGACATGATATCCCGATCACAAACTGAAGAGGAGCACCTTGATCACTTGCAAAAGCTGTTTGTGAGATTGAAGGAGTACAAACTAAGACTGAATCCAAACAAGTGCACATTCGGAGTTCGGTCCGGTAAACTCTTAGGTTTCATTGTCAGCAATAAAGGCATCGAGGTTGATCTTGCCAAGGTTAAAGCAATACAAGAAATGCCTGCTCTTCATACTGAGAAGGAAGTCATAGGATTCTTGGGACGCCTGAACTATATTGCCAGATTCATTTCTCACCTAACATCTACTTGTGAACCAATCTTCAAATTGTTGAAGAAAGATCAAGTAGTCAGATGGAATGATGAGTGTCAAATTGCTTTTGACAAAATCAAAGAGTATTTATAGGAGCCTCCCGTCTTGATGCCATCAGTCGAGGGAAGACCGCTAATCATGTATTTGACCGTTCTAGAGAACTCAATGGGGTGTGTATTGGGGAAGCATGACGAGTCTGGCCGAAAAGAGCACGCTATTTACTACATGAGCAAAATGTTTACCGACTGTGAAACCAGATATTCACTACTCGAGAAAACTTGCTGCACTCTGGTATGGGATGCTCACCGGCTAAGATAGTATATGTTGACTCATACCACTTTGCTGATATCTAAGATGGATCCGATAAAGTATATCTTTGAGAAGCCTGCTCTGTCTAGGAGGATAGCTAGATGGCAGATGATCCTAACAGAATATGACATACAGTACACTAGCCAAAAAGCTATAAAGGGCAGCTTGCTAGCTGATCATCTTGCTCATCAAGCTGTAGAAGATTATCAGTCCATGAAGTTTGAATTCCCGGACAAAGACATCATGACATTAGACAATTGTGAAGAAATCAGACCATATGACGGACCTGGACAAGGATCCCGATGGACCCTGTTCTTTGATGGGGTATCTAATGCACTTAGTAATGGTATCGACGCCATACTCATATCACCGGAAGGGTGTCACACTCCCTTTACTTCCAGACTTTGCTTCAACTGTACAAACAACATGGCGGAATACGAAGCATGCATCTTTGGTCTTAAGGTTGCCATAGACTTGGGAATCAAATCTTTAGTTGTATTTGGAGATTCAGCTTTGGTCATCAGTCAGATCAAAGGATAATGGGACACTAAGCATCCAAACCTTATCCCTTACAAAGAACATGTTTTGACATTGTTACCACATTTCGAGCAGATTACCTTCGAGCATTTCCCGCGAGAAGAAAATCAGCTAGCAGATGCTCTAGCCACAATGTCATCTATGTTTAAACTTAATTGGGATAACGAGGCTCCCCAGATCACCATTGAACTAATGGATGAACCAGCATACTGTCACGAGATTAATACTGAAGAAGTAGTGGACCAGCCTTGGTTTCATGAAGTCAAGAGGTATCTCGAGGCTCAAGAATATCCAGAAGGAGCTTCAATCAATGATAAAAAGTTCCTTATGAGATTCTCCGCTAATTTCTTCCTAAGTAATGGCATCCTGTACAAACGTAATCATCATTCTATTCTGCTCCATTGTGTGGATAAGATTGAAGCTGAAAAGATCATGGTTGAGCTACATGAGGGCACTTTTGGTACTCACTCTAGTGGGCATACGATGGCGAAGAAAATCCTACGGGCAGGCTATTATTGGTCTACCATGGAAGCAAACTGCTATCAACACTCCCGAACCTATCATAAGTGTCAAATCTATGCAGACAAGGTGCATGTGCCTCTGGTTCCTCTAAATGTCTTAACAGCTCCTTGGCCCTACGCTATGTGGGGAATCGATATGATTGGGGAAATCAAGCCTACAGCCTCCAATGGACACCGCTTCATTCTAGTGGCCATTGACTATTTTACGAAATGGGTCGAAGCAGATTCCTTCGCATCCGTTACTAAGAATGTTGTTGCCCGCTTCATCAAGCAGAATCTTATTTGTCGGTATGGTATCCCAGAAAGGATCATCACTGATAACGATACAAACCTTAACAATACTATGATCACCGCCTTGTGCGAGCAGTTCAAGATTCAACATCACAATTCATACCCCTATCGGCCAAAGATGAATGGTGCAGTCGAAGCTGCTAATAAAAATATTAAGAAGATCATACAGAAAATGACAGTCACCTACAAGGACTGGCATGAGATGCTTCCGTTTGCTCTCCACGGGTACCGTACAACGGCTCGCACATCAACTGGGGCAACACCCTATTCTTTGGTTTATGGAATGGAGGTTGTCTTGCCTATCGAGGTTCAAATCCCCTCTTTGAGGATTATGAAGGATGCAGATTTGAATGAAGGCGATTGGATCCAGACTCGACTTGATCGACTAAACTTAATTGACGAAAAGAGACTCATTGTTGTTTGCCACGGTCAGATGTATCAAAAACGGATGATCAAGGCTTTCAACAAGAAAGTCAGACACCAAGTATATCAAGTTGGATATTTAGTGATCAAACGCATTATCTTGCCACAAAGTGATCCCAAGGGCAAATGGACTCCTACCTATGAAGGACCATTTGTAATCAAGAACATCTTCTCTGATGGGGCAATGATCTTAACCACCATGGATGGCGATGACCTGTCACACCCTACAAACGCGGACATATTCAAAAGATATTAAGCATAAGAGACCTGCTAGGTTGACACACCTAGGCAAAAAAAAGGGCATCCCGGCGAACCAAAAAGGTTCAGGCAAAAATTAGGGATAAAATAAATAAAAAATCCGTACACCCGGTAAGTTGAAAACCTGAAAGGGAGACTTGGGCAAAAAAGGGTCTCCCGGTGGATTGAAAACCCGAAAGGGTGGTCCAGGAAAAAGTTAGGGAATTAAAGCGTATGACTATGTCCCGTTGGATCACTTTGAGGACAATCTCTTCACTAACAAACTCGGAGTTTCTGATCAATTCAATCATCTTCGGACGAAGCAACAAATAGGCAAGATATTCGGAGATACGAAGGCTATAGCAGAATGGGAACCCCATGGGATTATCGCACATAGCTATCTTTCTTTGTAAAAAAATTTCTTACTTTTATGGCACCATCCTCTTACTAGGATGTTTGTCTCCTTTGTACAAAATACTTATTCAAAGTAAATACAAAGATATCTCTTTAAAGTACAGAAAACTATTTGTCTTTTTCCTTTACACTTGTGTTTTATTTGCAAAAACGTCCAATGATTCATTAATGAACATATGCATTTGAACATAATTATTGTTTACAAATAAACAAAATGAAAAGGACAATTACTGATAGGTTGAAGGAACAGGAAAACATTCCTAGACCACTTCATATTCCCCACAGAATTTTCAATAATCCCCAGCGGAACAAAACTCCCAACTACCCAACAGAACGAAGCTTCTAGTTTATCAATCCCCGGTGAAACCATCCAATTCCTCCAAATCCCCCAGCAAGTTGTTTGAAGCCTGAAATCTAACCGGATAACAATTGACTTCTGATACTCCTCAATGGAAAAAGACTCCCATTCATTAATCCCCAGTAGAAGTCATCAAAATTCTCGGGATTCCCCAAGCAGATTCCTCAAGCAGTATATGGCATTACTCTCACAACAAAATTTTTGTCAATGCTCCAACTTCAAGACATGAAGAGTCCACATATCCTCAGCAGCAATCAAGGATTTATTTTCCTCAATCATGCAGCAATACAACAAATTAGCTCACATGTGCATACATTAAATCCACATATCATAAACATTGATAAAATACATATATTGCATCATACATTTCATGCAACATAATTTTATGTTCCAGCTAACATTTTACCCTTTCAGGATAATATTAACAAGCTACCATTAACAAAATGCAATCATGATACAGTACAAATGCGCTCCAGATACGGATGCCATTCTATTACTCATTCAGATTACAATCAAATACAGTTCAGATATGCTCCAGATACGGATGCCATTCTATTACTCATTCAGATTACAATCAGATACAGTTCAGATATGCTCCAGACACGGTTTCCATTCTTTTACTCATTCAGGTTCAGCTTTCAGATACAGTTCAGATACGCTCCAGACACGGTTGATATTCTATTACTCATTCAGATTCAGCTTTCAGATACAGTTCAGATACGCTCCAAACACGGTTGCTATTCTGTTACTCATTCAGATTCAGCTTTCAGATACAGTTCAGATACGCTCCAGACACGGTTTCCATTTTGTTACTCATGCAGATTCAGATTCAGATTTCAGATACAGTTCAGATACGTTCCAGACAAGGACACCATTCTGATACTCGTTCTTTCAGCTTACAAGTTACAATTCAACAAACATTATTGGATGGCATCTACAAGCCCATCTCCAACAAGATTCTATCACTTCTCCAAATGGAATATTTAAGCCCATTCCCTCAAATACACATTGTTGAGTACAAATTTATGGGCACTCTAGTGTCCAATCATCTTTCACCTTCGAGTCACGAATGGCAGAACTCGTCAATCTAACTCTTCAGGTTTAAGAAGATTGAACAGGGGCAGCTGTTGTACCCCAAAATTTTCCCTCTCATTTATCAAGACTTTTCTCACAAGATCTCTTTGACTCAAGACTGGATTAGGGTTTGGTCAGCTCAGGACATCTCATCTTGCACTGATAACCCAAAATTAGGGTTTGAGTTTGAACAAGGATTTTTGGACTATAAATGCTTCATATGACTTTCAAACATCATTATGGATCCCTAAGATTTCTCATGACAAGTTTCAAGCCTTGAACCACATTTTTTATCAGTCAATTGGACAGTTGACCTAAAAATCAACTGTATTGGGGAAAAAGTCAACCATGGCCAATTTACAGTCAAACTTCATAATTTTTGATCCACATCAACATTTTATACTCATATGTACCATTTGATCAAGTTTGGATTACAACTCCTCAAGAAATTTGACCAAATCATCAAAAGGGCAAAATGGTTAAAATTAGGGTTTTGACTGAGGAAGGGCAATTTCTGATTTTTAACCTAGAAAATGACCAATTGAGTTCAAGCATGATTTCAAGGGTTCAATGGAATCATCTTGACTTAATTACATGGCTCAAAAAATCTCAAATTCATTGGATTGACAGATGAAACTTGCAATCAACTGATCAAAAGTCAACTGTATACTGAAAAGTTAAACTTTGACTTTTTGGTCAAAATCAAGCACCAAGGGTCATAATTCATCAAAACATTTCCAAATGTTAAACTTGTTCATCAAGAAAACCAATTTGGAAAATTAGGGTTTTGAATTTGAAATTTTTCTAACTTAGAAATTTTTTAAGTATAGAAAATTTTCTTATTTTTTCTCAACTTTACACCACTTTTACACCATGATGCATAATGATTCAAGGAAAGTTCCCAACATTAAATTTGTAGATCTCCATGAAATATACAACTTTTCTTCACAAACTTTTCCCTAAAGATGCTTGGGTCTCAAGATATAAATTTGTGAATACATGGTCATAAACTTGTTAACTTAGTGAAATTTTGCCCTAATTTAAGCAGGTTTTGGACCCAACTTCATCGCCATTTTTCACCTAGTTACAAGAGTTATCTCAAAATGCATTTCAAATATGAATTATAGAGCACATTGCAAGCTTTCCAAAATGTCAAGGAACTCCTCAAGATCATTTTTGAGTAGGGAGAATCGAAGAGAGGAAGTTGGCATTTTCTCACTTTTTGTTCAAGCCATTTCATGAAGAACCAATTTGCAAATCAATCCTATGCTGGCTATTTCATGTTGTACAGATCCTAAACTTGTTCCACACTCCTTAATTAAATGCTTACTCAGTTGACAAAGCCTTTATCCATGCTTTTGAACCTTTATCCAACTTGTAATTCCATTTATGGCAAAAAGGTTCCATTGCCATTTTGAAAAAGAGTAACTTTTGCAAACTTTGTAATCTTGAGCATTAGACTTGTCCCCTTGGTGCATACAAATCTCACAGGTCTCAAGCAAGTTGTACAACTCATACCAACCCTAAGCAAGTTGGTACAAGCATGTGAAGCTTGGGTCTTATCACTTTGCTTCAAGTACAAAAAAGTTGGCAAAAAGGCTAGCATTGGCAGATCTGTTGGGAAGCTGACCTAAGATCATTTCAATACTAATATAAAAACTATATGCAACACATAACACGATTGAGAAGCACCTAAAACACTCTCAAGCTGAAAAACACAAAAATTTGTCCAAAACCTACAGTTTCTGCACAAGCCAACCCATCTTCCATTTGGCTCGTGCATTTTGAGTTTGGATCATTTAAACACATTACATACTTGGTACCTAGTCAATCCAGGCCATCATCCCTGTTCTATAATCACTCCTCCACCATCTGCCATTGTTGACTTCAGAGCTTGCAACTTGACTTAGCCAAGGAGTTCCAGCTACTTTCAGAGCAAGGCAGGGGTTGGAATATATTCAGGGAAGCTCAAGGAAGCTCAAGCAAGCATCAGGCCTCCATTAAAGTCACTCCATTTTCATACACAATTCCAGCTGAAGGAGGTAAATTTTCAAACTCTATCTCTTTGTACAAGCAACCATAGGCCACGATTTGTGAATAAAAAATGTAGTCCTCATCCTAATGAAGCTGTACATATCATTATCTTGCATTGATTTTACTTGTGCTAAGAGAATTTGAAACTTGAAATTTCTAGAAATATTAGGTCAAGATTTAGGGCTGTTTAAATTCTCCTTGATCTTTGATAATTAGTTTACATAACTTATATGGTTGGAATCATGAGTTCAAGTAATACAATTTTCATGTCATAAGTTTTTATTTTCATGGAAGTATGAGGAAGTTACAGGGTATCTGGCCAAGGCTTGAGGAAGAAGATGAAACAGGGCAAGGGCGCATTTTGGAATATGTTATTTTTGTTTCACTAAGGATAATGGAAGTATAGCCACCCCAGTGGCAAAGCAGCACGCTGGTGAGACCCATGTCCTGGATTCGAACCTGCGCGTTACTTTTGTTATTTTTCACTCTTTTCTTTTCCATTTTTCACATTTTTTTGCAGGATGGGCTTGGCTATTGGGCCAGTGTTTTTTTTTGCTAGCCTTACCACCAAATCTGCTTCATCACCCCTCTTACTAACTTTCATATTTTTATTTTTATTTTGTTTTATTTTAATATTTTACATATTAAATATTTTCTCTAATATATGAAAATCCCAAAAATATAAATTGATAATATTACACTTTTATTTTATTTTTTCTCACATAAAATATATTTTATTTTGATATATAATTTATTTTCTTAATAAACTTGTAAATATAAAAATACATTTAGTATAATTTATTTTTTATTTTCATACTTGTAAATTCCTATTTTTGCATGTATATAATTTTATATTTATATACAATATTATTTATTATTTTTATACAAAAAAATGCACAAAATAATACATATAAAAACTTTATTTTATTTTAAATAAAAATTAGGGTTAAACCCCTTTCAAAAAAATTAAATCTTTTTCCTTATATTTTTAGGTTTAGATTAAAAATTTTTTTACATAAAAACAAGACACAAAAATCTTTTCTTCACATATACATTGCATTACATTTTAAATATTGTATTATATTTAGTCTAAATTCGTACAAATTCGATTTGGTTGTAATAATTTATTTAGGTTTATATTCTTGCAAAATCCCCATTCAAACTTGTATTCCTCCTCCCTTAAATTGTTGTAATAGCTTAGAAATATTTACATTATGCAATTTATCGCTTTATATGCCATGATTAGTAATTAGGGTTTGTATGACAAGAATCAAAACAAGGCAAAATAGAACACCCTAAATACAAGATAAAATCAAAGCATGAAAATGACACACTTTCACACAAGCACCCTTAGGGTTTCTCCCACTTGGTTGCCTAAAACAAAATAGCCATGTTACGCATGTGAAGTATCTTGGCAAAACAAAATAAATATAAAGATCATAGTCCCTCGATGACGTTATTCAAGGTTGTCTTACAAAAATGGTCTTGGTCCCTCAAAGTGCTAAGATACTTTGCAAACATTGCTAATCATGGTTATACGATGACCCACGCCCGTCCCGTTTACATCCAAAGATAGGGTTGCTTACCAAATCAATGGTAAGACAACAATGTCAAAGGAATAGAAAATGCATAATAAAGACAATTGAGTAGGTAGATGGCTTCTAGTTACTTTCTCCATTTCAAACAAACAATCCTTGCTATTTTCAAAACAAACACACATTTCAAAAGCATCTTACAAACATTGAAAACATTTTCAAAAAGACAAACATCTTTGTATACATTCTTACGAACAAGAATCATTACAAAGATTGCCTAAACGAATGGCCTCTTTTACAAAATACTTTCAAAACCACACCAAACACAATTTCAAACAAACAAGAGCAAGTGATCTAAGCAAGTAACTAAGAGCCCATGGAAAACCATGGATGAAAAGGGAGCTAATACCTTCCCTTTTCATAATCTACCCCCCGAACTCAAGAAAACATCTCAAAGGTCTTTTCTGTGCTATTTCACCTTTCCTTTTGGATAAAAGAAAAGTCAGTGGCGACTCTTGCTAAACCGCAACATTTGCAACAAAACGCAAAACCTCAAGTCAGTTCTCCCACCATATCACAATATTCATATGCTTTAGTCTTTAACTTTTGTCTGGATCGCCCTTTTGGGTTTTCAGCCCACCGGGATACCCTTTTATTCCCAAGCCACCCTTTCGGGTTTTTGACTTACCGGGTGTACAATCTTTTGTATATATATCCATTAATTTTTGCCCGAACCTCTTTGGTTCGATGGGATGCCCTTGTTTTTTCATAGGTATATCAACCTAGCGGGTTATTTTTATGCGTAGTATTTTTTTACTGTGTCCACATTCACAGGATACCGGCAATCTTCGCCGTCTATAGTAGTTAGTTCATGGAACCTCTAGAGAATACTTTCTTAACCACAAATGACCCTTCGTATGTGGGATTCCATTTGCCCCTAGGATCATCTTGAGGAAGAATGATGCGTTTTATTACCAAGTCGCCAGTCCGATAAACTTGAGGCTTGATCTTTTTGTTGAAAGCTTTGATCATACGTTTTTGATACATTTGACCATGACAAACAGTAGCCAGTCTCTTCTCGTTAATTAAGTTCAAGGGATCCAATCTAGTTCGAATCCATTCGTCTTCACCTAACTTTGCTTCTTTCATAATCCTTAAGGAAGGAATTTGAACTTCCACAGGCAGGAAAACTTCCATGCCATAGACTAAAGAGAAAGGGGTTGCCCTAGTTGAAGTTTGAGCCAAAGTACGATAGCCATAAAGAGAAAACAGTAGCATCTCATGCCAATATTTGTAGGTTACCACCATCTTTTGCACAATATTCTAAATGTTCGTATTGGCATCTTCCACTGTACCATTCATCTTAGGTTTGTACAGAGAAGAATTGTGATGCTTGATTTTAAACTGAGTGCAGAGTTCCATAATTATAGCATTGTTGAGATTGGTTCTGTTGTCAATGATGATCCTTTTGGGGATACCGTAATAGCAGATAAGGTTATGCTTGATAAATCAGGCTACAACAATTTTGGTTACTGAGGCAAATGAGGTAGCTTCGACCACTTTGGTGAAGTATTCAATGGCAACAAGGATGAAGCGGTGTCTATTGGAAGTGTGGGTTTTATCTCTCCAATCATGTGAATTCCCCACATTGCGAGTGGCCACGGAGAAGTCATGACATTCAAAGGAATTGGAGGCACATACACCTTGTCATCATAAATTTGACACTTATGGCAAGTCCTCGAGTGATGGTGACAATCAGCTTCCATAGTCGACTAATAGTAACAAGCCCTCAGAATCTTCTTGGCCATAGTATGCCCGCTAGAGTGAGTTCCAAAGACACCTTCATGCAGGTCTTCCATGATTTTCTCTACCTCTTTCTTGCCTACACGATAGAGTAGAGTCGAATCATGGTTGGGCTTATATAGGATTTCATTGCTTAGTGTAGCGATAAAAAATGTAACGGGGTAAATCAGAGATCGAATTATTGATTAATTCGTCTCACAAAAAGCAAGAGTCGCCACCGCACTTTATTGTTTCCAAGGGAAAAGGGGAAAGAGCGAAATAAAACCGTAAATATGCAATGTAAATAATACTTTTTAAAAGTAATAAAATACAAGGCGTTTTTGAAAAGAGATCTATGGTTCGGGGGTTGGTTATACAATGGGAAGGTATTAGCACCCAATGTATCTATAGTACTCTATAGGAACCTTTTGAAATATCTGTTTATTAAAATTGATCGTTTGATTAAAAAATGAATCGTTTTGGCCAAAAAAGGGGTACGGACGGGTTTTTGAAGAGACGACAACCTAATGTCGAAGTTTTTGCTTAAAAGGTATAAGTGTTGAAAAGATTGAATATTTGAGGAAAAATTATCCTAAGTTTTAATGAAATGCGAATGTTCGCGCGATCGGACTTGAGGACATGAAGTCAACAAATTTAATCGTTTTTTCCCTTGGATTTAAACGTAAACAGAATAATCATGTGAATATGAAATGATTAAACAGAAAAATTATGCGGATAATGATTAAATAGCAACAGTTAAATAAATGACTAAATGGTGTAAATATGCATTTTTGGATTTTTGTTTAATATTAATAAAAACAAGAGAATTAATTAAAGGAAAAATAAAGTGCTTTAATTCTTTAAATTCCATTTTTTTTATTTTTTTTTATTTGTATTAACTAAAGCGAGGGAAATAATTAAAGGGGATAAAATGTTTTTAAGTTTAAATCATTTTTATTTTTTATATGTTTTTTAATATTAATATAAAGCATTATTTTAAGAATTATTAAATATTTTAAACTAAATTAAAACTTTTAAAAGCTATTAACTTAAATCTAAATAAAAAAGGAATACTAAAAATTACTAAGTTAAAACCTAAAGCTAAACTTAATAAAAGATCCAATTATTTAAAATGTTTTAATTAAATACTCTAATTTGATTAATCTACTAATTAACTAAACTAATAATACTCTAAAAAAACTAATAGAAAGTAAAATGGAAGAAGGGGTGTATTAGAAATAAAAAGGGTGGATAGGCAAATAGTATGGGCCAAAGGTTTTGAGAGGGCCCAAACATCTGATTAAAAGAGGAAAAAAAAGAAACAAAAGGTGGTAAGGAGTCGTTGGGCTTTAGGAAGAACAGGTTGGTCCAAACAATTTCAATAATTTTGTTAGGGTTAAACGTGATTTGTTTAGTTGAATTAGGGTTAAGGGTTTTGGTCTTGACAGAGCGGCGCCCATGCTTCTTGTATCGTCTTCTTCGTTTACGTTCTTCTTCGTTCGCGTTCTGCTTCGTCTGAGTTCTCCTTCGTCCCAAAGGCCACCGGTATTCTCCATCTCCCTCTTCCCTCCAGCAAAGCATACGGCGATGGATTCACGGTACGATTATTTTTCGATTTCGTTAGGGTTCTCGCTACTGCATGTTCATGATTTTTTTATCTATTTAATTCTTATTCACATTGTTATGTTTATTGGAGGTGTTATGAAAGTAAAAGAGGAGGAGGAAAGGTTACCTGGAGACGGAGGAAGGAGGTTGAGGGAAACGCTTAGGAGGCCGGGGCAAGGAAGACGGTGACGCTGTACTTCGCTTGGTACCCTGGTATTCTTCTTCTTCTTCTTGCTTGTTTCCGTATATTTGATGCTTGGTTGCCTTGAATTTGACCTATGATGATATGCTGAGGCTTTGATGCTTTGTACACTTTTTCCTTCTTCTTCTGACTTTGCCTTGCTACTAGTCGCTTGAACTTGGTTGCCTGGATGCCTATGATGATATGCTGAGGCTTTGATGCTTTGTACACTTTTTCCTTCTTCTTCTGACTTTGCCTTGCTACTAGTCGCTTGAACTTGGTTGCCTGGATGTCTATGATGACATGCTGAGGCTTTGATGCTTTGTACACTTTTTATGGTTTATGCTATGGTATTCTGGTTCTTGTTGGACAGTTTTGTGGTTTAAGGTTTGATAATGGTACAGGTTTTACTGTTTTATGCCATGTTGGTTTGAAATGGTCATGGTTTAGGCCATGGTTATGAAATGGCTATTCCGGTTTTTTGGTTTGTGATGGCAAGTTTTGAAAAATGGTTCTGGTTTTGGGCGTATATACTGGTTTATTGGTTAGGCTGGGAAACAGGTTAAGATGGTACAGGTTTTTGGTTTTAGGCCATATGATTTTGGTTTTATGCAGGTTTATGGTTTATGATAGTAGGTTCCTACTGGTTTTTTGGTTTGGCCATAAGGTTGTGTTTAACAGGTTTAGGCCAAAAGGTTTGATGGTTTAGGCCATGTTTTTGGAATGGTTATGGTTGTTCTGGTTTATGCAGCAGGTTCTACTGATTTTTGTTTTGAGACTTGGAGAAAAAAAGGTTTTTGTATTTTTGTTTTCCAGTATTTGAGCGTGGAAGGCCTGAGGATAGGTTGTGATCTCTCAATTTGAAGGGATTGGTAATCTTATATCAGCTGGTTCGGCCTCTTTTTGTTTTGCTACAGGTTTTGAATTATTTTACTATATCCTTGGTAATTATGCACTCTTACTGTTACATCAGTTTTGTTGGTATTCTATTTTATGCTTTCTTTTCTTATTGACTGTGTTACTGCAGTTTGTTTTGTATCCACTTCTGCCTAAACCAAAACCTGTAAAACCATACTTCTTTCTCTCTTCTCTCTCTTAAGTACCATTTGATATCAAAATGATGTGTACTTTATTTGGTTCTGAAAAAGCAGGCTGGAAGATGATGAGAAAAAAAGGAAAATATACCTTGCTTGCATATTTTGATTTAATATTGCACACTTCTCTTTGTCAACCATATGGTACAGTATGGAGCCTATGCATTTTGGCTTCTTCCTAAGTGCATGGCATAGTTTACGTTGGCTTTCTGTGGGAAGCTTGCATATGCTGTTGATTTTTTGTATGTTGTGTATATTTTTGAAATATGCAGATTTTTGACAAAAGAAATTATGCATATTTGAAATATGCAGTTGGCTCTTTAAAATGCAATTGATTTTAATTATGCAGTTTTGAAAATAAAATGAATTTGTGCATGTTTAAATTGTGCATTCATTTTGAAAATAAAATCCATCCCTTTTTGTGAACCGGGAGAATACCCGCGATTTGCAAAAAGGGTAAAACTGATTCCAGCCGTTTGCTTTTAATGATGAACACTAAAATAATTTTCCGCTTTTAATTATTTATTCAATTCTGACTTTTCTTTTAATTGTCTTTTGCAGGTAAAATTAAATGAGCAGACAAAAAGGCATTGGATAGAAGACTTAGAATTTAGGGAAAAAAATTAGAATAGTTTTTTATTTCATTTCAAACTTTGTAAAAATTATTATTGTAAATACGTTGCAAATAAATACAGTATTTACACAACAATTGTACATTTAGAATAAAATGAATAAAATTTCAATATTTGCCAATTAATTCTTTCCTTCTCTCTAATTATTTATTTATCGTTTATAATTCTTTAAATTATATAATAATTGAAAATCAATTTCAATCACTTAAATTCAGAATAATAAACAAATAAATAAACATCATTGATCAATTAATAATTTCAATTATTTAATTCATTATTCATAATTTTCTAAATTATAATAATTAAAAATAGAATTTCAATTATTTAACTTAGAATGATAAATAATTAAATAATCATTGTTGACCAATTAATAAACCTCTTTTCAAATGTTTATTTCATTATTCATAAATCTTTAAATTATATAATAACCGAAAATAGATTCCAATTATTTAATTTTAAGATAATAAATAATTAATAAACATTGTTTGATCAATTAATAAACCTCTTTTCCAATATTTATTTTATTATCTATAAATCTTTAAGTTATATAACAATTGAAAATAAATTCCAATTATTTAAATTTAAGATAATAAATAATTAATAAACATTGTTTTAGCATGAATCGATTAATAAATTTAGCGTTCAAAAATAAACAGCTCTCGACCTGAAAAAGTTATGAATTTTAAAATCAAAAGATCAAAACACTTGCAATGTAATGATGCAGATGGGATATGGTATCTTAGGTCAAAATTTGGGGTACAACAGCTGCCCCTATTTAAGTTTCTTCTATCCGGAGATATGAAGATTAAAATCTTCGTTTCGACGAGATTGAAGGTACTTAAATACATAATTACGCAAATTTTGTCCTAAGATGCCGCCCTTATGTTTGATATGAATGCAGTGATTGAATTCAGAGAGAAAGATATTGTATGAAACAAGACAATGCTGGAGGAATCAAACACCAACAAAACACAGAGACGTGGATTATACACTACTGGGGAAACGAGCCATCGATCTCAAATGACAGACTCTTGACGGCGACTAAAATTGAGGGAATACGACCTCTGACCCTAGCGAAGAAAGCATCTTGCATAGGCCATAAAACAGATTACCGACCCAAAAATAACAGTGAGCTCACAACTCAAAGCCAGCGATAGACAAAAAGTATCAAATTTACTGATGATGGATTACCGACTTCTGAAGGTAATGATTCATGACAAGCTTCTCTGCGAGATTTTCCGAGATATACTTATTAATGCTGATATAATAATATTGTAGATACGCAAGTTGTTCAAATAAAGAAGCTGCCACTTGCTGTCGTCCAAAGAAAATACCAATAACATACAAGCTGCTCAAATAAAGAGGCTGCCACTTGCTGTCGTCCAAAGAAAATACTAATAACATTCAAGCTGCTCAAATAAAGAGGCTACCACTTGCTGTCGTCCAAAGAAAATACCAATAACATACAAGCTGCTCAAATAAAGAGGTTGCCGCTTGCATTATTCCAGAAAAGTAATGACGTACAAGTTGCTCAAATAAAGAGACTACCGCTTGTCGTTTTCCACAAGATAAAAATGACGTACAAGTTGCTCTGAAGAGCTACCTCTTGTCGTTTTCCAAAAATAATAATAACGCACAAGTTGCTCGTGAAGAGCTGCCGCTTGTCGTTTTCTGACGATGTCTATAACGTACAAGTTGCTCGTGAAGAGCTACCGCTTGTCGTTTTCTGATGATGTCTATAACGTACAAGTTGCTCATGAAGAGCTGCCGCTTGTCGTCTTCCAATAATAATAACGCACAAGTTGCTCGTGAAGAGCTGCCGCTTGTCGTTTTCCAATTATGATAATATACGTACAAGTTGCTCGTGAAGAGCTGCCGCTTGTCGTTTTCCGAAGAGTAACTCAGAAAGAAGTTGCGATGACACTGGCAGAGAATAAAATCTTCTTCAAAGAGAATCATGAGTCAATCCTTCCCAAGGAGATCACATACTCAAATGTGCAAAATAAATGCACCATCTGTCTAGGTCGCGATTTCACTGGGAAAAACCATGAGATAGCCTACGCAAGAGACAACAACTTCATCCAGGAATAACTAGAGAGAAAACATTCAAACAAGACTCTACCCAATGAGAAAGCAATTCGATTGGGGAATTCATCCTATCCAGAAATGGACCAGGTGAGCTAAATCAAAAACCATCCATGAGGATTAGCTCAGTTGGTGAATTTAGAAAGGAAGCACATTTTCTGCCTAAGCTAACCTTCTACTTGGAAAGAAACATGTACGTTATTTGAATAAACAAAGTACAACCCAAAAGTCAACGGCAAATGTGAGTATGCGTGCATGATATAAGTGTGAATGAATAAATGAATGTTATGCTGACAAAACGAACAGAAGGAATATCCTGAAGACGATAAGATGTCACAAAAAGATAGATACTCGGCCAATCTTGAAAAAGACAGAAAATAACTGGAACTGGAATCACACAGCACGTCGGAGCATAACACGCTACAGGGCTCAAGTCTTCTGAGGAGAAAAGCACTCAAATCCAATCTTACAATACCAATAGACCACTGGCAAGAGACAAAGCGTACCACACTTCAGAAATCGCCCAAATGAAGGTAGCCAAAACAACACTTAACTGGAACAGCTGGGGAGTCACCAAACCTAGTACCACCAGAAACACGAGCTTACACAACTAACACCTCATGATGATTTTGAAAGAAAACAAGCTCATCATGCAAGGGTAAATTACTGTACTGTTCTGCATTTCATGGCTTGACCATCCTTGGAACAAACTGTTAATATTCCTTTCGTTATTCACGACACATTTTTTAAAATAAGAATACTTTAAGTAAATTTGTTTCAAGTATTTCCACAAAAATTAAAATTTTGCCCACAAAAGGTAAATGCTCAAATTTCATTAATAATATGGTAGTTCGCTAACAATGCGACTCCAACGGTTTACAAAAGTTTGGGAAATAGTACATGAAATAAAAAGGTTACACAAAAACAATGATCGCTATTCTCCCTAACAACTTCGAATTCCAAAATGTGCTCAAATGCCAAGATTGGTCTGACCAAAAGCCTGCCTAAGCGAAATACTTCTTGACTGCATCAGCGTTCATGGGACGCGGGAGTTCTTCACCGTCCATATTGGTGAGAATCAAGGCACCTCCAGAGAAAACTCTCTTAACGACATACGGTCCTTCATAATTCGGAGCCCACTTGCCCCTAGAATCAGGTTGGAAAGATAATATCTTCTTGAGCACAAGGTCACCTTCTCTAAACTCGTGTGGTCGAACCTTCTTATCAAAAGCCTTCTTCATTCTCTGCTGATACAATTGACCGTGACACAATGCTGTCAATCTCTTCTCTTCAATTAAATTCAACTGATCATATCTACTTTGACACCATTCAGCCTCATAAAGTTTAGCTTCCATCAACACTCTTAGAGACGGAATCTCAACCTCCACGGGGAGTACTGCTTCCATACCATAAACTAGGGAAAATGGGGTTGCACCCGTTGAAGTTCGAACTGAAGTACGGTATCCATGTAAAGCAAACAGAAGCATTTCATGCCAATCTTTATAGGTTACCACCATCTTCTGGACAATCTTTTTGATATTCTTGTTAGCAGCTTCAACAGCCCCATTCATCTTCGGTCTGTAAGGAGAAGAATTATGATGTTCGATCTTGAACTCTTCACAAATCTCTCTCATCATCTTGTTATTCAAATTCGAACCATTATCAGTGATAATCTTGCTCGGGATGCCGTATCGACAAATGATCTGATTCTTGATAAATCTGACTACCACCTGTCTGGTTACATTAGCATAAGATGCTGCTTCCACCCATTTAGTAAAATAATCGATCGCTACCAAGATGAAACGATGACCATTTGAAGCTTTGGGTTCAATCATTCCAATCATATCAATGCCCCACATAGAGAAAGGCCAAGGTGAAGATATAACGTTGAGGAGAGTCGGTGGCACATGCATCTTGTCCGCATAAATCTGGCATTTATGACATTTCTTCACATATTTGCAGCAATCAGATTCCATTGTCATCCAATAGTAACCCGCTCTCAACATATTTCTAGCCATCGCATGTCCGTTGGCATGAGTGCCAAAGGATCCTTCATGTACTTCCTGCATCAGCATGTCTGCTTCACGTCTGTCTACACATCTGAGCAAGACCATGTCATAATTCCTCTTATACAAAACTTCTTCATTGAGAAAGAAACTGCTTGCTAATCTTCTCAACATCTTCCTATCTTTATTGGATGCCCCAGGCGGGTACTCCTGAGTTTGAAGAACACGTTTAATGTCATAGAACCACGATTTGTCGTCGGTAACCTCTTCTACCGAGAACACATGAGCAGGTCTGTCGAGGCGCATAACCCGGATTGTAGGCACATCGTTCCAACCATTCACTTGAAACATTGAAGACAAAGTAGCTAAAGCATCAGCCATCTGGTTCTCGTCTCTAGGGATATGATGTAATTCCACCTTATTGAAGAAGGTTAACAATCTTCTAGCATAGTCTCTGTAAGGGATCAAACCAGGATGACGAGTCTCCCATTATCCTTTGATTTGATTAATCACCAATGCCGAATCTCCATAAATATCAAGAATCTTAATCCTTAGATCCACCGCCTCTTCGAGACCCATAATACACGCCTCGTATTC
This sequence comes from Vicia faba, assembly GCA_948472305.1. NCBI lineage: Eukaryota > Viridiplantae > Streptophyta > Magnoliopsida > Fabales > Fabaceae > Vicia > Vicia faba. The sequence goes on from OX451735.1 coordinate 1,216,382,888, forward strand.
CGCCATGTTGTTCGTGCAGTCAAACTTCAATCTTGCCGTGAACGGGATATGAGTACCTCGGGGAGTGACAATGATTGCCCCAATTCCATTTCCATAAGAGTTCACAGCTCCGTCAAATATTAAACCCCAACGGGATTCAGGATCAGGTCCTTCTTCAGGTAACGGCTCTTCACAATCTTTAGCTTTTAAGTACATAACATCTTCATCTGGGAAATCAAACTTGATGGATTGATAATCGTCAATTGGTTGGTGAGCCAAATGATCGGCTAAAATACTCCCTTTGATTGCTTTCTGAGTGTGATACTCAATGTCATATTCAGATAACAACATCTGCCAATGGGCTGTTCTTCCAGATAAGGCGGGCTTCTCAAAGATATACTTGATCGTATCCATTTTGGAGATCAACCAAGTGGTGTGATTAATCATATACTGGCGCAGACTGCGAGCAGCCCAAGCTAAAGCACAACAGGTTTTCTCAAGCAATGAGTACCGAGACTCACAGTCTGTGAATTTCTTACTCAGATAATATACGGCATGTTCCTTTTTCCCAGTCTCATCTTGTTGACCAAGCACACATCCCATGGAATCTTCCAATATAGCCAGGTACATAATCAAAGGTCTTCCTTCCACCGGAGGAATCAAAATGGGAGGTTCAAGCAAATATTCTTTGATGCTATCAAAAGCTCTCTGACAATCTTCTGTCCACACACATCCTTGGTTCTTTCGGAGAAGCTTGAAAATCGGCCCACAGGTAGCAGTCATATGAGATATAAACCTAGAAATATAGTTCAGTCTCCCAAGGAATCCTCTTACTTGTTTTTCCGTCTTGGGTGCGGGCATCTCCCGAATGGCTTTGACTTTATCAGGATCTACCTTAATACCTTTCTGACTGACAATTAAACCCAGAAGTCTTCCAGAACGGACACCAAAAGTGCACTTGTTGGGATTCAGACGGAGTTTGTACTTTCTCAAACGCTGAAATAACTTCAACAAATGTTCCAAGTGATCTTCCTCAGTCTGTGATTTGGCAATCATGTCATCCACATACACTTCGATCTCCTTATGCATCATGTCATGGAACAAAGCAGTCATGGCTCTTTGGTATGTTGCGCCAGCATTCCTCAAACCAAACGGCATAACCCGATAACAAAAAGTTCCCCAAGGTGTAATGAAAGTTGTCTTCTCCATATCTTCTAGTGCCATCTTGATTTGATTGTAACCAGAGAAACCGTCCATGAAAGAAAAGACTTTGAACTTGGCGGTACTGTCGACCAATACGTCAATATGAGGTAATGGGAAGTCATCCTTTGGGCTAGCTCTGTTCAGATCTCGATAGTCTACACACATCTGAACCTTGCCATCTTTCTTAGCAACAGGCACTATGTTGGCTAACCACTGAGCATAGACCTATGTAACAAGGAAACCTGCATTAATCTGCTTCTGAACCTCCTCTTTGATCTTGTCAGCCATATCGGGACGAGTCCTTCTCAGCTTCTGCTTGATCGGCGGACATTCAGGTCTCAGCGGTAAACGATGCTCCACAATATCGTTATCCAAACCCGTCATATCTTGGTAAGACCAAGCAAACACATCAACATACTCTTTGAGAAGCTCCAACATTTTCTCTTTAACTTCCGGGATAAGCAATGCTCCGACTTTGACTTCCTTTCTATCTTCTTCATCACCCAAATTGACCAACTCTACAGGTTCTTCAAACGGTTGAATGATCTTCTCATCATGCTCAAGCAAACGGGAAATTTCAACAGGAATCTCTTCACCATCCTCTTCTTCGGATCTGAACACAGGGAATTCAAAGTTGGGAGAGGGCATAGGATCATTGTTTTCGATGGTTAAGTCATGGATTAATCTGCACATATGATTATGCTTTATTTTAGAAATCGATTTGTGCAAATAAAACAAAAGGTTATTATATTTCCTATTACTACCAATTAATTTTCATTACTATTTCCCAGAAAAAGTGAAAAATAAAACAGTAGTGGACAAAATAACATTTTTATTCATTGAAGGAAAATACTTGAAACAAGGAGCCCAGACATTTCTCTTTTGCCTTGGGCAGAGCAAAAGGAATTATTTTTCATAGCCCGACACAAAATACTCTTCGCCTTGGGCAGAGCGAATTTTTTCAAAGAAAAACAAAACAAAACATTACTCGGAAATGTGCATAACAATAGGAACGTCAACAGCTATCCAGTTTTGGCAAGCCAATCCAGGCGTCACAAAATCGGGCAAATCTTCCTCGGAATCAACTTCTATGATAGCATCCACCTCAGGATGTATAAAACCTGCACTTCGGAAAACCTCTTGAATCGGACGAACAACCACCTCCTTCTTGACTCTTGCAGACACGGGACGAAAACCAAGACCTTCCCCAGATTTGTTCTCGGGCAAAGTCAACACCTGGCCCCATCCTTCGGCCGAACCACTTTCCACCACTCGCCGTGCATCCTCAAAAGAAGAGATGAATGCCCCTTGCTTCTTCACTTCATTCTTGGCAACAGATAGACCTTGGAACTGGGTTCCAACATCCTCGTCAGCATCAATAAAAGAGAAGGATGATAAATGGCTTACCACCATAGCTTGCTCTCCCCCAATCATCACTAGCTTCCCATGCCTCACAAACTTCAGTCTCTGATGGAGCGTGGAAGTGACTGCCCCTGCATCATGGATCCATGGACGACCCAATAAGCAACTGTAGGCAGCGCGAATATCCATCACTTGGAAAGTGATTTGAAAAGTATGGGGACCAATTACTATAGGAAGATCCACTTCACCAATGATTGTCTTCCTAGAACCATCAAACGCTTTGACAATTACCCCACTGGGTCTCATAGGAGCACCTGGATATGAGAGCCGAGATAAAGTAGTCTTGGGCATCACATTCAACGATGAACCCGTATCTACCAACACGCTTGACAAAGTATCATTTCCGCAACTTACTGAGATATGCAAAGCCATATTATGGTTTCTCCCCTCCTCCGGGAGTTCTTCATCACTGAAACCAAGATTGTTACACGAAGTAATATTTCCCACAATTCCATCAAACTGGTCAACCGTCACATCATGATCCACGAACGCCTGGTCCAAGACCTTCATCAAAGCTTCTCTATGGGCACCAGAATCTCTCAGTAAAGCAAGCAAAGAAATCTTGGAAGGAGTTTGCAAAAGTTGGTCCACAATCTTATATTCGCTTCTCTTGATAAGCTTCAGAATCTCATCATCCTCAGGGCGAGGGATAGGTTCACTGGATCGGCCTATCTCAACCCTTGGTTAAACATTTCTCACTGGAATTTCTGCCGGTATGGGTCTCCTGACTTGAACTTCCGGTCTCTTCAAAGGTACTGCTGCGAAGACACGTCCACTTCTCGTAACTCTACTCACATCAGCAATGTTAACAAAAGACGGTCTTGCCGGTATAGGGACTTCTACCCCATTCTCAATCATTGTGGCATTATACTTATACGGTATAGCTTGGTCCGAGTTGTAAGGCACAGGACCAGGTGGGTAAATAATCAAAGGATCAACAGGTGCAGTCTGACTGTCGTAAACGATCTCTACTGATTCAGGCAAATTGAATTGTGGTATGATAACATTCACTTCATCCTCCGGATCTCTGTCATACGTAATAGTGATAACTCTCTGGTCTAGCAACTTCTGAATATCCTCCTTCACAATAGGACAATCAACCTCTCTTGAACAAAATTCACAAACATCATAATCATGCTGATGCTTACCAAAGGCAAGTCTTCTCAAACTCTGATGTAACCTGATCAACGACTCCCTTATGTGTTCAACTTGAAAAACTCGAAACTTTCCCGGACAACCTTCCACCATATTCACTGATGCTGCCCCATGTTGAGGCAAAGGATTATCTCTAACATTTGGATTAACATCCTTGAAAGACAAGATACCATTCTTAATCAACCTCTGCACGTCCGCCTTCAGAGCAAATCAATTCTCAAGGTTGTGCCCCGGCAACCCTTGATGATATTCACAAAACTGATCCGCCTTGTAACACGGAGAAGTACTGTTCGGTGCGACAGGAGGAGGCTTTGTCATTATGAGATTCTTTCTGATAAGAGCAGGGAACAATTCAGTATAAGTCATAGGAATGGCATCGAACTGCGGTTTTCTTGGTGAACGGTTCTGATTGTTGAATGGATAAACCTGTTGTCGAGGCTGCTGCTGAAATGGCCGTTGTTGAGTTGGTGGAGTTTGATGAGCTGGGGTCATCAAAGCTGGGCGGACAGCCGGAGTGACTGCCGCAACATGAGAGTAACCTCTCCTTAGTCTCCCTGGGAACAAAGCGCTGACATCCTGCTCTTTTCTTTTCAGGAAAACACTTCCAAACTTCTTAGTACTGCTAGACGGACTTCCTTCTTTAACCAAACACCCTTCACGAATCCCTTCCTCTAACCGCATGCCCATGCTTACCATTTCGGTGAAGTCACTGGGTGCGTTGGTGATCATTCTTTCATAGTAAAAGGAACCTAAAGTCTTCAAAAATATCTTAGTCATCTCTTTCTCCTCAAGAGGTGGATAGATTTGAGCAGCAATTTCACGCCACCTCTGGGCGTATTCCTTAAAAGATTCTCTGTCTCTTTGCGACATCGCCCGGAGTTGATCCCTGTTCGGTGCCATGTCAATGTTGTACTTATACTGGTGAACAAAGGCTTCGCTAAGATCGTTGAAGTTGCGGATCCGAATACTGTCTAAACCCATATACCACTTTAGAGCAGCACCCGTCAAACTATCTTGAAAATAATGAATCAACAAGTCATGATCATCGGAATACGTAGACATCTTACTCACGTACATTGTCAAATGACTTCTAGGACACGAATCACCCTTATATCTCTCAAAGTATGGCACTTTGAATTTTTCTGGAATCTTAACATTCGGAACTAAACAAAGGTCATGCGTGTTCTTCCCAAACAAATCCTTCCCTTTTAACGCTCTAAGCTCCTTCTGCATTTCTTGGAACTGATCCTGAAATTCTTCCATTCTATCAAAGAGACCCAAACTTTCAGCAGGCTCGGCAGGATAAGTAGGTTCATTCAAGTATGGCACGGAGTGGACCACAGGAGCGACAGTTGTCATAACCGGTTGCGGAAAAGGTGTCACAGACGGGATTACTGGCGGCAAGGCAGTTGTCTCTGGCTGAGGAAAAGATAAGGCAGGTTGAAACAAAGGCTGTACGGCAGGTTGATACCCCTCTGGCACAAAATTGTAAGGCATTCCCCACGGAAAACCTTTCGGCATCTGATGCTGAAGCGGAGAGTTGATTTGACTCACAGATGTTGGAACGGTGACAATCTCGGAAACCACTGGAGTTGAAGTCTGAATCTCAGCAACTGTAGTCGATGGCTGATTCTGAACAGCCACCAAACTTTCCACTAACGCAGTTAACTTTTCCATCTCGATACGAAGGGTAGCAACCTCCCCACAAAGCTCATGGCTTTCCTGTTCCAGATCTTCCATTTTCCTCTGGCGATTGGCTCGAGTGTCGTATCGGTGAGACAGCTTGACAACCTTTGGAGTGGAAAAAGAAACAAGGATAAGACTCTAGAAAACACGTGAAGTGGAATGTCGGATGATGCATGATGTGTGATGCAAATGATGATTCATTTTAATAGTTTTTCAAGGACCTTCAATAATTTTGCACACATCAATGGTAAAGGACTTTGGAACAACAAAAACTCAGTCCATTAATCAAAAAGCGGTAAATTACAACTTACAACAACAAAATAATAAATTACACTTTGGGATAACAACCCAAAAATAAAAGCAGTAACTTACAACTTTGGAACATGAAGCCCATAATAAAGCAATAAATTACAACTTCGGAGCATGAAGCCCTTAATAAAGCACTAAATTACAACTTCGGAGCATGAAGCCCTTAATAAAGCACTAAATTACAACTTTGAAACATGAAGTCCATAATAAAGAAATAAATTACAACTCGGAGCATGAAGCCCTTAATAAAGCAATAAATTACAACTTTGGAGAATGAAGCCCTTTTACATAGTTTTACAAAATGACATCAATAAAATAAAACTAAAAGCTAAAGATCACTCAGAATCATCGGATGAAGGACCAAATACCAACTGTAACCGGAGCTTCTTGATCTTCTCTTCATAAAAGTCTTCCATCTCTTTCTTCTCAGCTACCAGTCGATCAATGATTTCCTTCTGCGGATTAGGAACAAGAGCAACGCTTACCGAACCTTCCTTCTTTCTCTTCCTCTCACTAGCATACTTCTTCAGTAAAGCGTCCTTTTGACGAAGCTTCTAATCATGATCAATGAACCAGCCGTCTTGAATAAACAGCAACTCCTCCTTTTCCTTTAGCTGTCGAGTCAGGACTCGATTCTCATATTCAGACATATTATACTTTTCTTTCCAAGCATCTCTCTCGGACTTCATCCTAGCCAGATTTCCTTGGTATTCTCCTATGTTCGCGATAGGGATAACAACAGATGATGATGCCACGGTAAGGAATAAAGGTTTCTCAAGTTTATAGGGCATCTTGAGAACACAAGCCCTAGCACGGACCCGTTGTAAGTAAGGCTCCAAAGAAATGGCACCTCTATGTCCTAACATATCTCTCCCTTTCCTATGGATGTGGCGCCAAGCTCCTTCGATCTCCCTCTTAGCTGCCTGATGATCTTGTCATTCCTGTAGAAAGAAACCACTCACATGGATGTTTTTTGGCTTATCTCTCATCGGGTACCCAAACTGACGGCGCGCGAGAACAGGGTTATAGTTAATTCCACCTCTCGTACCGAGAAGGGGCACGTTAGGAAAAGCACCACGGCTATCGATAATCTTCACGTCATAGTAAACTCGATTATACCAATCAATGTCGAAATGAGTGAGAGCCATAATCTTTGGCGCCCAACGCGGTTCCTTCTCGAGATCCCAGAAAACATCAGACCCAGGTAAATGCAAAACATACCACTGATACAGCAACGGTGCACAACAAATAATCATCCCCCCTTGATAAGAGTTTCGAAGATGGATGGAGTAGTAGGTATCTCCGAGCAGCGTAGGAACTGGATTTCCAATCAAGAAAATTCTGATGGCGTTGATATCCACAAACTTATCAACGTTAGGGAACAAGAATAGACCATAAGCGAGTAAAGCAAAGACGTCTTCAAAGGCAATAGTATCTTTTATCTCAGCAAAATGACGAGCTTTCCTCAACAAAAACTGCACAGACAAACCTCGGATTCCCCCTTTTGTAGTCATGTTCTCCTCTATCTCTGACTTCTTCAAGTGGGTGATGGTCGCTATCTCGTGAGATTTGGGCTCCTCTTCTAATCCAGAAAAAGGAACACAGTCGGTGATCGGCAAACCAAGTATGTAGGAGTACTCTTCTAAGGTGGGCATCAATTGGTAATCCGGAAAGGTGAAACATCGGTACAAAGGATCGTAGAATTGGACCAACGTATTGAGGATGCCTTCCTTCATCTTGTGCTTCATGAGAGGTATAATGGACCCATACTTCTTCTGAAAATCCGCCGGGTTCTCGATCTTCGGAATCAAATTCTTCAGTTCTTCAATCTCGGGCTCCTTAAAACTAAAGCTTCGAGTATTTCTCCTTCCAAATTCCATAATAACCTGAGATGTCTGGAAAAATCATTCCGAAGTTCCTTGAAAAACAAGTTTTTATTATTTTTTTTTTTACAAAAATGTTAATGAATGCATGGATGAATGATAATGCAACAGTTACACACAAGTTTGCAAATATGGGGTTCAAAGGTTCAACGTTCAGCATGGAGTCGAGGGTAAAGCCCACCCAAAGGTATGTACTATCGGTTCAATCACACCTGTAAGACAAGGTTCTAAGAGTTCCCAGAGTCTACATTCCTCCTTCAGATATTACCAACGTCTTGATTACTCAATAATTAGCAATATTCTCAAGAGAAACTCGTCCGAGCGTAGCATCGCGTAACAACTACTTCCGGATTACTCCGTTATAGTCTCCGCGCTACACCTAAAAAGGCCAAGATGGGTTAGGGTTCTACGGTCCTCAACTTCTCGGGCTCCTAGGTCAAAAATAATAATGTCTTCCTGATTACTCGTAAACAAATATTAAGTTCAAGAGGGCCTTCCATTGAGTGGGGGATCTCATGCCTCCTTCTTCGGGATTACTCCCTCAAAGTTAACATGACTGTACCGCACGTCCTATTCCTTAAGTGTAACTTAATCCGGGTATAGGATTCATCCTTTGCAAAAACCCAAACACCCCAATTTAAACACATAATCAAGCAAATCAAATAATAATAAAACAGATAAAACAAATTAGGCTTAACCCACTTAAGGATGGACCAGCAAGAGGTCAATCTATCCCCAGCAGAGTCTCCAATTCTGTAGCGATAAAAAATGTAGCGGGGTAAATCGGAGATCGAATTATTGATTAATTCGTCTCACAAAAAGCAAGAGTCGCCACCGCGCTTTATTGTTTCCAAGGGAAAAGGGGAAAGAGCGAAATAAAACCCTAAATATGCAATGTAAATAATACTTTTTAAAAGTAATAAAATACAAGGCGTTTTTGAAAAGAGATCTATGGTTCGGGGGTTGATTATACAATGGGAAGGTATTAGCACCCAATGTATCTATAGTACTCTATAGGAACCTTTTGAAATATCTGTTTATTAAAATTGATCGTTTGATTAAAAAATGAATCGTTTTGGCCGAAAAAGGGGTACGGACGGGTTTTTGAAGAGACGACAACCTAATGTCGAAGTTTTTGCTTAAAAGGTATAAGTGTTGAAAAGATTGAATATTTGAGGAAAAATTATCCTAAGTTTTAATGAAATGCGAATGTACGCGCGATCTGACTTGAGGACATGAAGTCAACAAATTTAATCGTTTTTTCCCTTGGATTTAAACATAAACAGAATAATCATGTGAATATGAAATGATTAAACAGAAAAATTATGCGGATAATGATTAAATAGCAACAGTTAAATAAATGACTAAATGGTGTAAATATGCATTTTTGGATTTTTGTTTAATATTAATAAAAACAAGAGAATTAATTAAAGGAAAAATAAAGTGCTTTAATTCTTTAAATTCCATTTTTTTTATATTTTTATATTTGTATTAACTAAAGCGAGGGAAATAATTAAAGGGGATAAAATGTTTTTAAGTTTAAATCATTTTTATTTTTTATATGTTTTTTAATATTAATATAAAGCATTATTTTAAGAATTATTAAATATTTTAAACTAAATTAAAACTTTTAAAAGCTATTAACTTAAATCTAAATAAAAAAGGAATACTAAAAATTACTAAGTTAAAACCTAAAGCTAAACTTAATAAAAGATCCAATTATTTAAAATGTTTTAATTAAATACTCTAATTTGATTAATCTACTAATTAACTAAACTAATAATACTCTAAAAAAAACTAATAGAAAGTAAAATGGAAGAAGGGGTGTATTAGAAATAAAAAGGGTGGATAGGCAAATAGTATGGGCCAAAGGTTTTGAGAGGGCCCAAACATCTGATTAAAAGAGAAAAAAAAAAGAAACAAAAGGTGGTAAGGAGTCGTTGGGCTTTAGGAAGAACAGGTTGGTCCAAACAATTTCAATAATTTTGTTAGGGTTAAACGTGATTTGTTTAGTTGAATTAGGGTTAAGGGTTTTGGTCTTGACAGAGCGGCGCCCATGCTTCTTGTATCGTCTTCTTCGTTTACGTTCTTCTTCGTTCGCGTTCTGCTTCGTCTGAGTTCTCCTTCGTCCCAAAGGCCACCGGTATTCTCCATCTCCCTCTTCCCTCCAGCAAAGCATACGGCGATGGATTCACGGTACGATTGTTTTTCGATTTCGTTAGGGTTCTCGCTACTGCATGTTCATGATTTTTTTATCTATTTAATTCTTATTCACATTGTTATGTTTATTGGAGGTGTTATGAAAGTAAAAGAGGAGGAGGAAAGGTTACCTGGAGACGGAGGAAGGAGGTTGAGGGAAACGCTTAGGAGGCCGGGGCAAGGAAGACGGTGACGCTGTACTTAGCTTGGTACCCTGGTATTCTTCTTCTTCTTCTTGCTTGTTTCCGTATATTTGATGCTTGGTTGCCTTGAATTTGACCTATGATGATATGCTGAGGCTTTGATGCTTTGTACACTTTTTCCTTCTTCTTCTGACTTTGCCTTGCTACTAGTCGCTTGAACTTGGTTGCCTGGATGCCTATGATGATATGCTGAGGCTTTGATGCTTTGTACACTTTTTCCTTCTTCTTCTGACTTTGCCTTGCTACTAGTCGCTTGAACTTGGTTGCCTGGATGCCTATGATGACATGCTGAGGCTTTGATGCTTTGTACACTTTTTATGGTTTATGCTATGGTATTCTGGTTCTTGTTGGACAGTTTTGTGGTTTAAGGTTTGATAATGGTACAGGTTTTACTGGTTTATGCCATGTTGGTTTGAAATGGTCATGGTTTAGGCCATGGTTATGAAATGGCTATTCCGGTTTTTTGGTTTGTGATGGCAAGTTTTGAAAAATGGTTCTGGTTTTGGGCGTGTATACTGGTTTATTGGTTAGGCTGGGCAACAGGTTAAGATGGTACAGGTTTTTGGTTTTAGGCCATATGATTTTGGTTTTATGCAGGTTTATGGTTTATGATAGTAGGTTCCTACTGGTTTTTTGGTTTGGCCATAAGGTTGTGTTTAACAGGTTTAGGCCAAAAGGTTTGATGGTTTAGGCCATGTTTTTGGAATAGTTATGGTTGTTCTGGTTTATGCAGCAGGTTCTACTGATTTTTGTTTTGAGACTTGGAGAAAAAAAGGTTTTTGTATTTTTGTTTTCCAGTTTTTGAGCGTGGAAGGCCTGAGGATAGGTTGTGATCTCTCAATTTGAAGGGATTGGTAATCTTATATCAGTTGGTTCGGCCTCTTTTTGTTTTGCTACAGGTTTTGAATTATTTTACTATATCCTTGGTAATTCTGCACTCTTACTGTTACATCAGTTTTGTTGGTATTCTATTTTATGCTTTCTTTTCTTATTGACTGTGTTACTGCAGTTTGTTTTGTATCCACTTCTGCCTAAACCAAAACCTGTAAAACCATACTCCTTTCTCTCTTCTCTCTCTTAAGTACCATTTGATATCAAAATGATGTGTACTTTATTTGGTTCTGAAAAAGCAGGCTGGAAGATGATGAGAAAAAAAAGGAAAATATACCTTGCTTGCATATTTTGATTTAATATTGCACACTTCTCTTTGTCAACCATATGGTACAGTATGGAGCCTATGCATTTTGGCTTCTTCCTAAGTGCATGGCATAGTTTACGTTGGCTTTCTGTGGGAAGCTTGCATATGTTGTTGATTTTTTGTATGTTGTGTATATTTTTGAAATATGTTGTTTTTTGACAAAAGAAATTATGCATATTTGAAATATGCAGTTGGCTCTTTAAAATGCAATTGATTTTAATTATGAAGTTTTGAAAATAAAATGAATTTGTGCATGTTTAAATTGTGCATTCATTTTGAAAATAAAATCCATCCCTTTTTGTGAACCGGGAGAAATCCCGCGATTTACAAAAAGGGTAAAACTGATTCCAGCCGTTTGCTTTTAATGATGAACACTAAAATAATTTTCCGCTTTTAATTATTTATTCAATTCTGACTTTTCTTTTAATTGTCTTTTGCAGGTAAAATTAAATGAGCAGACAAAAAGGCATTGGATAGAAGACTTAGAATTTAGGGAAAAAAATTAGAATAGTTTTTTATTTCATTTCAAACTTTGTAAAAATTATTATTGTAAATACGTTGCAAATAAATACAGTATTTACACAACAATTGTACATTTAGAATAAAATGAATAAAATTCCAATATTTGCCAATTAATTCTTTCCTTCTCTCTAATTATTTATTTATCGTTTATAATTCTTTAAATTATATAATAATTGAAAATCAATTTCAATCACTTAAATTCAGAATAATAAACAAATGAATAAACATCATTGATCAATTAATAATTTCAATTATTTAATTCATTATTCATAATTTTCTAAATTATAATAATTAAAAATAGAATTTCAATTATTTAACTTAGAATGATAAATAATTAAATAATCATTGTTGACCAATTAATAAACCTCTTTTCAAATGTTTACTTCATTATTCATAAATCTTTAAATTATATAATAACCGAAAATAGATTCCAATTATTTAATTTTAAGATAATAAATAATTAATAAACATTGTTTGATCAATTAATAAACCTCTTTTCCAAAATTTATTTTATTATCTATAAATCTTTAAATTATATAACAATTGAAAATAAATTCCAATTATTTAAATTTAAGATAATAAATAATTAATAAACATTGTTTTAGCATGAATCGATTAATAAATTTAGCGTTCAAAAATAAACAGCTCTCGACCTGAAAAAGTTATGAATTTTAAAATCAAAAGATCAAAACACTTGCAATGTAATGATGCAGATGGGAGATGGTATCTTAGGTCAAAATTTGGGGTACAACACTTAGGAAGAATTTGGCTGAAAACCTTAGCAGGAATTTCTTGTCATTGATAGAAGCTCCTTCAGGATATTCTTGTGCTTCTAGATACCTTCTCACTTCATGGTACCATGGTTTCTCCTTGTTTGTGTCGATCTCACAACAGTGTGCAGGTTCGTTAAATCTTTCAATTGTAACTCTATGAGCTACTTTGTACCACTTGACCTTGAACATGGATGACATTGTTGCTAAAGCATCCGCCAATTGATTCTCTTCTCTTGGAAAGTGTTCGAAGGTAACCTCCTCAAAGTATGGGATTAGCGTTAACACAAGCTCTTTGTAGGGGATCCAATTAGGATTTTTGATATCCCATTCCCCTTTTACTTGACTGATCACTAGTGATGAGTCCCCGTATACGTCTAAGAACTTGATTCTTAGGTCGATAGAAGTGTTTTGACACAAGATGCATGCCTCATACTCAGCCATATTGTTCGTACAATCGAAGCACAACCTAGCAGTGAAAGGTGTATGGAAACCTTCGAGAAAAATAATCACAGCGCCAACTTCATTTCCCAAAGCATTGGAATACCCACCAAAAACCATAGTCCATCGGGATCCTTGTTTAGGTCCGTCATACGGTCTAGGCTTTTCACAATCAACTATCAGCATGATATTCTCGTCCGGGAATTTAAAGTTCATGGATTGGTAATCATCAACAGCTTGATGAGCCAAATGATCTGCCAGTACACTTCCTTTGATGGCCTTTTGTGTAGCATATTAGATATCATATTCAGTCAAGATAATTTTCCATCTAGCTACTCGTCTGGAGAGAGATGGTTTCTCGAAGATATACTTAATAGGGTCCATCTTAGAAATCAACAAAGTGGTGTGAGTCAACATATACTCTCATAGTCAGCGAGCAGCCCATGCTAGAGCACGGCAAGTTTTCTCGAGCAGTGAATATCTTGTTTCATAATCGGTAAACTTTTTGCTCAAGTAGTATATTGCATGCTCTTTTCGTCCAGACTCGTCATGTTGGCCCAACACACACACCCATTGATTTCTTTAATACAGTCAAGCACATAATCAGAGGTTTTCCTTCAACTGGAAGCATCAGGACGGGAGGTTCTTGTCAATATTCCTTGATCTTGTCAAAGGCCGCTTGGCAGTCGTCGTTCCATCTAACTACTTGATCTTTATTTAAGAGTTTGAAGATTGGCTCATAAGTAGCAGTCAAGTGAGATATGAATCGAGAAATGTAGTCGAGTCGATTTAAGAAACCCCTGACCTCTTTCTCAGTACAGGGAGCTGGCATTTCTTGTATGGCTTTGTCCTTCGCAAGAGCTACCTCCATCCCTTTGCCACTGACAAAAAAAACCTAGGAGCTTTCCAGACCTTACCCCGAAGGTGCACTTGTTAGGATTCAGCCTTAGCTTGTATTTCTTCAACCTCTCAAACAACTTGTGAAGACGATCAAGGTGTTGTTCCTCAAGTTGCGGCCTTGCAATCATATCATCTACATAGAATTCTATCTCATGATGGATCATATCATGAAATAGGGCTACTATAGCTCGTTGATAGGTTGCTCCTGCATTCTTCAACTCGAAAGGCATGACCTTGTAACAAAAATTGCCCCACTGTGTAAGTGGTTTTCTCCATGTCCTCGGGAGCTATTTTGATCTAGTTGTAACCAGAGAATCCATCCATGAAGGATAAAATTTTATGTTGAGCAGTGTTGTTGACCAAGACGTCAATATGTGGTAGTGGGAAATCATCGTTGGGGCTTGCCCTATTCAAATCCCTATAGTCTATGCATATACGGACCTTTCCATCCTTCTTTGGCATGGGGACCACATTTTACACCCATTGGGAATATGATGTCACTTCCAGAAAACCTGCATTGAATTACTTCATTACCTCAGCTTTTATCTTTTCAGACATGTTTGGCCGCATGCGACGAACTTTTTTCTTAATTGGAGGACAATCTTCCTCTGTTGGTAGACGATGAACCATAATGACAGTACCAAGCCCCGGCATATCCTCATATGACCAAGAAAACACCTCAACATAGTCATGCAACATCTGGATCAATCTATCTTTGACACCGCCTTCCAAGTTGGCGTCGGTCTTAACCTCTTTCTTATCTGCCTCAGTACCCATGTTGATCACTTCAACTGGCTCTTTATGTGGTTGAATGGCTTTTTCTTCTTGCATCAAAAGTATGGCTGATTCCCCAGGTATTTCACAATCTTCCTCGCCTTCGTCTTCAGCTTGGTAGATTGGATGTTCAAAGTCATAGGTGGCAATAGCAGAGTCATTGTCAATGAGACTCGGAGTGGATGAGGATCTGCAAATGTGTGTGTGTGTGTGTGTGTGTGTGTGTGTGTGTGTGTGTGCATGTAAGATACATGGCTATTTTGAAAATGCAATAAAGTGTAAGAAAGATAATGAACGCAAAAGTTGAATGAAAAAGAGCAATGTTTTTTCATTAAATGATCATATGGCATATGAAAATGAACAAACCCTTAACAAATGGACCATGGTTCCCTGGGTATGGGACATGGCTTAAAGTCATTGTTTCAATAAAATTACAAACAAAGTTCCTAAATTGATAAAACAGTAAATGTTAATTACTCCTTGTTGAAGGAGATGAGAATGAAATCCTTGGCACGCCAGTTATTGAGTCCCTCACCGGTAGTTGTGTAGATCCAGTCATCAAAATTACAGTCGTTGTCGGAGTCTTCAAGAGCATTCATTTCATGACTATTGATGTGAAGAGGTGGTTTCCCCGTACGAGCATGTCTGACCTCCTTTTGAGCTTTGGCAGTGAAGGATAAACCACATTTGTATCATTTGAAAGGGATGTCAGGGAGTTGTCCCTAAATGGTACAACCTCCGTCTTCAATCACCGCACGAGCATCTTTGAGGGAAGCCATCCTCGGCATATCTTTTACAGCTTTTGGAACATCATGAGTAGCCTTGGTAGCAACCACCATGGAGAAACCACTTCGAAGGCTGACAGGGAGTTTCTATGAACTCACCATCCATCTCAACATACTTAAATGAATTCAGATGGCTAACCATAAACTCTTCTTCCCCACATATAGTGATTATCTTTCCTTTGACGAGATATTTCAATTTTTGATGAAGAGTGGACGTCACTGCTCCTGCCCCATGTATCCAGGGGCGTCCAAGTAGGAAAGAGTAGGCGGGATGGATGTCCATTACATAGAAATTCGAGTTGAAAGTTTATGAAATAACTTTGATGGTGAGGTCAACCTCTCTGTGTACCATCCTCTTTGATCCATCGAAAGCCCTTACCACTATGTCACTTGGCTTCTACACTAAACCCTTGCAATCCAACTGATCTAGGGCACCCTTAGGTAAGACATTTAAAGAGGACTCAGTATCCACCAATACATGCACTAGAGTGGTTCCTTTGTATTCAATGGAGACATGCAAAGCCTTGTTGTGGTTTCTTTTGGCTGGAGTTAAATCAGTATCTGAGAATCCCAATCCATTATCGGCAGTCAAACTTGCCACACAATTTTCAAACTGATCAGATGTAGTCTCTTGAGAAACATGAGCTTTCTTCAAAAATTTCATCAAGGCTTGAGCATGTGCATCAGAACAAAGTAATAAAGATGACATAGAAATCTTTAAGGGGGTTTTCCCCAACTGCTCTACTATCTTATAATCACTCTTCTTTATTATCTTCAAAATCTCCTCCATCTCTTGGGTGGAGGGTTCCTCTGTTGTAATGTCTTTGGCGGGAGGCTCCATCATGGCAGGCTCAATCATCTTTTCTTTGCCCCTAGTATCAGTACTAGGTTTGTCAACAGTAATACAAACAGGTGTAGTTGTGGCGGTTGGAGGTGAAATGTTAGGAGAGAAGATTCTCCTTGTCCTTGTCACCTTGCTAGAGCCAGCAATGTTGGTAATATCAGCAGTTTTGTCTTCATAAATCCTTGAGTCTTGTCTAATACCATGGTAGTATAATTCAGCGCCACAATTCCAGAGTACCGCTTTATCAAAAGAATAAGGGACTGGCCCAGGAGTAGTAATCATCAATGGAGCTATCTTCGGTTCATTGGAAATCCTAATAGGACCCTTTGAAGTGATCCTAATAGGCTTGTTGGAGGTAGTGGTAATGGATATGTATTAAACTTCTTGAGGTACAACTTTGGTCAAACTTTTTACGGATGGAGTTCTTTCGAATAAAATCTCATGGCTATCTATTAGGTGTTGGACACCTTTTTTCAGCCATTCACAGCCATTGATTTGCACAACACAGCAACAACAATTTTCAAGGCAACCAGGGAAAACCCCAGCTTTCAACAAATTGTTTTTAACAAACTTCAATGGAGTGGTTAAGTCATCAACAGAGGAAACAAAAGTCGTATCTTCAATAGAGTTGACACCTTTGCCATGATTTGGCATAGGTGTAGTGATTACATTCGTAGTTTGAGGAAGATCAAATTCAATGGTCTTGTTGTTAATGAGGTCTTGGATTCTATTCTTGGGAGACTAACAATCATTTGTGTCGTGTCCGGGGCTATCCGAATGGTAGGCACATCTGGTGTTGGGGTTGTATTTTGGAGAAGTAGTGTTAGGGTTGGAAGGAGGATCTCGCAAAGTCACCAAATCAGCTTTCAAGAGGTGTTGTAGAGCTTGAGATAGTCATATATTGATTTTGGTAAATTGTCTTCTTTGAACATCCAGTCTTTGTTGATTATTTTGTTGACGATGTCATTGAGTTAGAGTTGGATTGGAAATCAATACAGCCCCTACAGAATGGTGATGGTCATTCCTAGCACGGCTTCTTGACCCATATACAGCATTAGTCTCTTTTTTTCCAATAAACGGATTTTTCACAGCATTTGATGTAGAGGCAGAGGCCATGGGTATCTTTCCACTCTTAATACCACTCTTGACCCTTTCACCAGTCAAGAACAACTCAGTAAAACCAGATGATGAGCTCTCAATTAACAAGTTGAAAAATGGTCCAGTCAATAATCCCATGAACGTATCTATTAATTCCTTGTCAGTCAATGGTGGTTGCACCCTACCTGCCAGGTCTCTCCATTTTTGTGCATACTCTATGAAAATTTCATTGGAACCCATGGTCATTCCTTGTAAATGCACTCTAGTTGGCGCCAGATCGGCATTGTACTGATATTGACGATAGAATGCGATGGCCAAGTCTTCCCAGGTATGGATGTTGGAACACTCTAACTGGTAAAACCACTCCAATTGAGTCCCAGACATAGTCTCTTGAAAGAAGTTCACCCACAAATTCTTATCAGTGGTATATGGTTGAATTTTACGGACGTAAGATCTCAAGTGAAGCTTCGGGCACGAAACGACATCGTACTTGGCAAAAACTGGAATCTTGAATTTGTGGGGGATTTCCACCCCAGGAACCAAACCCAAATCACCAAAATCTAGGCCAGGCACAACTTGAACTTTCATAGCCTTCAATTTGTCCTCCAGTTGCTTATACTTGTCTTCATCCGGTGGATATTGTTCGTTAAAAAAGTCTTCATCCTCAGAGACTAGATTGTTACCACCACCAGCATGGGTGCTCCTTACATCTTCATCCTGATTCTCATCCTCGGAGGAGGAGTCTTATACCACTTGAACTTGTCGAACGGGACCCTTGAATCTTTTCCCTATGTTGGTCAAAGCCTTCTTCTTGGTCTTCTTCTTTGCAACCAGAAGTGACATCAGCTATTGTTGCCCTTTGGCCAAGTTGAGCAAGGTTTCTTGAAATTGAGAATTTTGTGTCTGCAAGTCCTTCACAGTCTGCTCGAGATCCATCTTACTAAAATAAATAGTAGAAGGATGAGGAAACCTGTGTCGTAAAACCTGCTTATGTTATGATGCATGTAATGTGAATCTAAATGTTTTCAAGGACCTTTAAGATTTAAATTTGTTTAAACAAAGAAGGAACAAACATTAATTGTATTAATGAGTTCAAAATGGTTTACAAAAATGCCTCTTGGGCTTACAATGGAAGAAGCAAAAATAATACAAAATAAACTCGTAAAAAAGTGACTCAAGTTTCCCACGAGCGCATCCTCTTTGGTGCGATGTAGGCGTTCAAACTTCGCTCTTCACGAAGTTGTCTCGTGAGCTCCAAAACCTTCTTATCGCTTGAGTAGAATTAGGCTTCAAAGGTGTCTCGCTCCCCTTTGAGTTGAATCCACAATCTTTGCAACTCCTCGAGAGTAGTAGGCATGTCAGGATGAAGAGTAGTGTAGGGAACATCTCCTTCGGCAATAGACTCCATGATGATAGGTAAGATGGCAGGATACAGCATCATGAGGCTTTGGGTGCAAGCTCGCACCCACTTGAGATAACGCTCTAATGGAATAGAATTCTTATGCCCCAAAGTTTTTCTATCAACTTTTTTCACCATTCCCCAAGCTCGTACAAATCTTTGACGATAACCTTGGACATCATCCTCATAGTCAAATACAATTCCTTGAACAAGCACGTCATGAGGGTCATCCCTCCGAGCGTACCCAAACTATCATAGAGCCAAGCAAGGATTATAAGTGATACCTCCCATAATGCCAAAGAGAGGGACATTAGGGAATTCCCCATAATGATCAATGATGGTAACATCCTCCAAAGATCAAGAACACCAATGGATATCTGAATGCGAGAGTGACATTAACCTACTAGACCATCTCATGCCTTGCTCATTCTTCAAAATAGATCAAGGAAGGTGCGAAGTAAACCACCTAGCCAACAAAGGAGTGTAACACATAATAATTCCCCTTCTCTTCATGGTGCGAGTGTGAAGAGAGTGCAAAATGTCTCCAAGTAAGGTAGGCATCGGGTTACGAGATAGAAAAAAATTGACCACATTCACATCTATTAGTTGGTTCGGGTTAGGAAACAGTATCATCCCTTAGATTAGAAGGGCCAAAACTTCTTTAAAAGCTTGAAAATCTAGAGCATCCCAAAAGAGTTGAGCCTTCTCAAATAGAAACTTGGCTAGAAACCCCTTAACACCACTTCTTGTTTCCCAATTTTCCATAACGTCGGACCATTGCAAATGTAAATCTCGAGCAATCTCCTCAGGTCTTGGATCTTTCTCAATACTGGTGAAGGATAATTGATCAAGAATAGGCATTCCTAATAACTGATAAAACTCCTCCATGGTAGGCACTAATTGGTAATCAGGAAACGTAAAGCAATGGTGTTTAAGGTCAAAGAATTGGAACATCACATGTACCATGTTCTCTTCAAAGTTTGAGGTAACCAAGTTGATGAGACGACAATACTTCTTGGTGAATGGAGAATCATTTGGAACCCTTGACGCTAACTCCTTGAGTTAAGGAGGCACTTTCACAAGGTTGATTCAGATGGTATTTCTTCGCATGGAAGCCACGTCCTACAAAAAAGCACAAAGGTAAATCCCAAAAGTCCTTGAAATGGTTAGTGCAAAATGACATGGTATGATGTCATGATGTTATGTACAAGTAAACATATACAAGCAAAGCAAATAAGTCCTTAGGTTTAGGCTTGCATGAGGTTTCATAGGTAAGTACCCTCTTGAAGTTTAGTTGGTTCAACCTATCCTAGAAAGTAATCGGGTTCTAGGGAATCTCAATATCATTGATCTTTCTTCATTGGACATTGTTTCAGCACGAGCCTCTATTTTAGCGACCGAAATATCCCAAAAGTCCAATCTCAATGAGCGTAGTATTGAGTATCAACCAACTTCGGACTGCACCAAAGCCGGCTATCTCACTACTTCCTAATGGCCAAGTTGTTCAACAAAATGTTCTAAGGTTAGTTAGTGCTTCATGACACCACACAGGGGCCCCTTATTCTCCTTAATTCACCATAAGGGATACCGGTACCCACAAATGTGTCACACTAACGTAGCTATTGTCTCAACCATATCGGTCTATGTCGTACAGTCTCCATAATCTTTGCTACTTACCTAATAATGTTCCCAGATCCGGGTAGAGGATCAATACAAAACCTAAACAAGGACCCATAATATAAAGCAAACAAGTTAAACAATGAAAGCATTTAAAGGTGATCTAGTCTCTAAGGTAACCCCACTTTTAAGTCGTTCCCCAGCAGAGTCGCTAGTTCTGTAATACGGTGAGAGAACTGACTTAGGTGTTTTGCGTTTTATCGCAATTGTTGCGAATAGCAAGAGTCTCCACCGACTTTTCTTTTATCCAATAAAGGAAAGGGTGAAAAGAACAGGAAAGACCTTTTGAGAATTTTCTTGAGTTCGGGGGATAAGTTATGAAAAGGGAAGGTGTTAGCACCCTTTTCATTCGTAGTCATTTACGGGCTCTTAGTTTCTACTCACTTTGAAATACTTTGTTTGAAATGTGTTTGTGATTGTTTTTGAAAGTATTTTTGAAAATTGCCTTCGTTTAGGCGAACTTTGTAATGATTCTTGTCTCTATAAGAATGCATACAAAGTGTTGACTTTTGAAAATATTTCATTTAAAGTGTTAATGTGTTTTTGAAGGATGTTTTGAAAAGGGTTGTGAGCAAGAAACTATGAACGTTCTACCTACTCAAAAAGTCTTAGTTCTTTTCTTCCTCCTTTAGATATTGCTATCTTACCATTGATTGATAAGAAGCCCTATCATTGGATACGAAGGGACGGGCGTGGGTCATCGTATAGTCATAGAAAGCAACTTTGTAGGATACCTTAGCCATTTTTCATAAGGGTCTAAGATCATTTATCAAGGCAACATTTTAAGGGTCATCAAGGGACTATGATCTTGTATTTGATTGTTTTTTGCTAAAGTATCCCACGTTTGCGTAACATGACTATTTATTTAAGGCAACAAGTGAGGTTAACCCTAAAGGTGCAAGTGTGCAAAGTGTTTATTTTCATGTATTTTTGTCTTTGAATTAGGGTTTTATACTTATTGATTTTATGTCTTGCCATACAAACCCTAATTACTAGTATTTATATCGGAAGTGATAAATTGCGAAAATATAAAATTCTATGCTATTACATCATTTGGGGATGGGGGTACAAATTTACAAATGGGGAGACAAGAGAAATTACACCTAATTACTATTACAACCATATTGAATGATGTCAAATACATATACAAGAATGTAAAGGCAATATGAAAGGAAAATGAAATTGTTTTTGTTAGAGTTTTTTAAGAGGGTTTAACTTAATTATATTAAAAGGAAAAATAATTAATTAGTCTAAGTTAATTCAAGAAAACTAAACCTAAGTTATTTTGAGAAAAGAAATTGAATTAATCAAGAAAGTAATTTTTTAGGGTTTTTATGAAATGGTTTTATCTTAATTAAACTAGTATAAAAAAGTTAATTAATTTAAAATCCTAGGTTCTAAATTAATTTCATTTAAAAATAAAATTAAAAAATTAAAATAAATCTAAATCTAATATTGTTTTAATTAAAAAAGAAATTAAATTTGTAAGGAAAATATTTTTGGTCTTTTGTCCTAAAAGAAATAAAATTCAAGTATATTAATATATAAATAATAAATAAAGATATATATTTTTTGGGTTTTTTATTAATAAAAATAATAATGATAATAATATTAAAAGTAATAAAAATAAAGAAAATAAAATAAAATAGAAAAATAAAATAAAATTCAGGGGGGGTGTAAAATTGAATTAGGTGGTTTAGAAGTAAAAACATTTTTGTTTTGTGATTAGGCCCATTATGCTTTTTTTTAATCAGAAAAAAAAATAAAAATAATGGGATGTGTTGTTACTGAGTAATCAGGGGGGGTGCTGTGAGTAAAAAGGCAAGGCCCAATGATCTTAGGCCCAGGCGCGCGTTGTAACAAAAAAAAAGAAAACAAAGAAAATGTTTGGAAAAAGGGCAACGCTGGAGCTCAAACCCAGACCCTTGGCAATAACATGTGGGCTCTCTACCACTGGGGTGGCTATACATATGTTTATTAAAATGAAACCAACATAATATATTACAAAACCAATTCTAAGCATGTATCTTCTTCAACCTCGCGCTAGACATTCCTTCACCATTTTTTAATCATGTAACTTTCTCATTTCTCGACAAAAATTAAAATTATAAACATGAAAGTTGCTCCATTTTTCATCACAATTCCAGAAATGTAAATAACTAAAACTATAAATCAAATATGAGCACGAATTTTGAATGGTACCAAATCTGACCTAATTTTTTTAGAAAGTTCAAACTTAAAATTCTCACTACTCGAGCAATATAAATGAATTCTAAGGATATGGTCAATTTCAGGGCAATGATGTCTACATTTTATCTTTGAAAATGGAAAGCTAACAGTTTCCTATATGAAGAGATTGAAAATTAGAAAACTTAGCTCAGAATTGGGTTTTGTGTTTTGAGTTAGAGCTTACTTCAAGATGTTTTAATGGCCTGGTTAGCTTCCTTGAACCTCCAAGAAGCTATTCCAATGGTTACTTTGAGCTGAGAGTCCTTGAACTGTTCTAAAGAAGTCCAAGTGCAGACCTTTGTTTTTGAAAATGCAGGATAGTGCAAATGGTGTTACAAATGGACAATGCATTGAATACTTGGATTAGGGCATAAACGCACGAGTGAAATGGAAGTTTGATGTGTAAAGTCAAAATTTGCACAACGATGGTGTTTTGAGGAAATTTCTGGCTTGGGGGAGTTTTCAGGCTTGTGTATTCGTGTCTTAGCTCACAAATAGTGTCTCTATTTATAAGCAAAAAGTTTGGATGCCTGGAGAAGTCAGAAATGAAGAATCGCGTGTTTGTGGAATTTTGCTTGTTTTTGAAGAAAGCTTGAAAAATGTGGTTCTAATGCACAAGTACCTAGTTTATAGGGTGGCTTAGAAGCTTTAAACATTTTTCTTATGAGCATATATGTTGTGTGTGTTCAGAACAACAAGTTAGAGGCTCAAGAAGAGTGGACATTATGATTAAACCCACTTTTCCAAAATGGAAATGTTGCCTTTCTTCCTAAAATGGTATTAAGCATGGACAATGCATTGAATGCTTGGATTAGGGCATAAAACTTTGTGTAATCATATGAATAAAGGTAGACTTAGGGGTTAATGGACTTATGGAACAAGATTATTGATCGGGACTTTATGAGTCTGTCGGGATACTAACTGCAAGTATACAGTTTAGTTGTTCTAGTTTTAAAAGATTATCGAACCCACAGAGACTGAGGATCAATCGCATACGATCTAATGCTACAGTTTGTCTAACTAAGCGATGAATATTTGATTTTTGGGGGAAACAGTTTAATTAAAGATAATAGTACTAATTATACCGGTATGTGATAATCGGACTTAGGGAATTCGGTGAATCGCTTGGCCTATAAAGTATTTCGGTAAAATCTAATTGTTTAAAAACCTGAGACATACACTCTCGTGTTTATGAAATAAGTCATGCTATTAAACCTAGTGGATGCACTTTAAATTTAATAACACTTTTTGAAAACAATTTGAGTTTAATTAATTTATTAAAACACTCTCGTGTATTTAAAAACCAATGTTTCATTACCACTATCTGGGTTGAACCCCGGCTCTCGCATGCAGGTTCTTGCCTTAATTAATTTCCCACTCTCGTGGCAAAATCGTGTTAATTAACCTCTCACTCTCGTGACAAGGTTAGTTAAATTAATCTTGGAAATTGGAAACCAGAAATTGTGTTATAAATATTTTTGGCCAAGGTATCACCGAATTCTTTTAGTTCTTACGGGTCACATACCGGTATTAATAATTTAGCCGGACATAATTAACTTGAAAGCAATACAATTCAAGATATAACTCATAACAACAATTGGCATAATATAAGAACTGAATAAATATTAATTGCAATAAAAACCTGGAATCAAAGTTGCTATGGTAATCTTGAAATATTACAATAATCCTTGAGCTTGATTGCAGTAAATAATTCGTGTTAATTCTTGAAGGAAGAATTAACACTTAAAACTAAAAACTAAAACTTGGAATGAAAATTACATGAACGTGAAAACAATATTCCAAAACAAGGAAAATGGAAAATAATTGCAAAAGAATAATAATATTTGTTCTGAGGAAAATTCTTCGACCCCTGGTACTTTGCACTGGCACACATATATATAGCATAGGAAAAACAGCAGTTAAGAAATCTTGAGGAAGTCTTTAATGGAGAAAATATAGGGAGCACTAATAGTGGGTGGCAGGAAAATAGGAGACTCAGCAGGAAGAAAGGAGAACGAGTCTTCCCTTCAATGCCCACGTCTCTATCCATGTATAACGTCCACCTTCACGCGCGTGACGGTCGTCACAGGTGGGTGACGGTCGTAACGCGCTGAAGTAGCACATTGCGCTCGTCAGTGATGTGTGACGAGCGTTTCTCCAAGTTGGGGGGCGTTACGCCCGTCACAAGGGTGTGACGACCGTCACTGTTCCAAAAATCCAAACTTTGTATTTTTTTTATTCTTTTTCTCTTTGTTTATTGTCTAGCCTTCTTCATGTTGTCCTTTTCCATCGGTTTGAGTCGACAAATGTTATACCTGTAAAAAGACAAATAATCTCGGAATAATAGGGGGTTAGACGACTTAATGAAATATAAAATCGGTAAAAATCATGTTAATTATATGATATGTTTTCTCGTTATCAAATTCCCCCATACTTAAACCTTTGCTTGTCCTCAAGAAAATAGTCATTCGAAAGGTCGGACAAGTTTTGTCAAGCGCATAAGCATGACATACCTTGGATTTTTAAAGTAGTTTCGGGAAATCCTCGTCGGTTCGGCCAATACTTGAGTAAAACACTAAAGATACGCTAATGACACAAGCAATAAGCTTAGCTGTAGGCTTCCATTTCAAACGAGCTATCCAACAGTTCCGTTATAATTCTGCCCGGAGTTCCTCGTATCTATTTCACCCGGTTTCGTTCTGGCGCAATCACATTAAGCCCTTTGTCTTAGCACGTACGTAGTGGAGTAACCGGTTAGTGACTTTGATCCTTTTAGCGCGGGCTCTGGTACATGAATGTGGCAACCCTACATATGTTATCCAAATTGGAGGTTATGGGGGATCGGGCCGTAGCACGCCCTACCGAGTTCAGAACCAGATACCTCTGAACCAACCAACACTGGATTCCTTCATTATTTGCTCAGCTCTTATATGTGCCCGTCTATTTTGGTACACAAATTTATTTTCTTTTAGCAGCGAGATAGGAAGGATATTTTTAGAATCAGGCATCAAACACTTATATTCGTCGATTCTCCATGTGGTTTATGTCAAGACGGTGCTGACTGCTAGTATAAACTACTAGGGGTTACTTCTAGAACTTGAAACTCCAGATATCGGTATAATGGTTATTGAAACTGATCGTGTAAGTAGGAAGTCTACGGTGTCGGAACCGTATCGATCTTGTTATGTCGTTTTCGGCTTCCTCAACTGGGATTTCGTTAAAATAGGTATGTCGGGCGAATGCGAAGCTGAAAATTTTTCGGTATGGCTAAATAAAGCGAAGAATTTGAATTGAGACATATCATAAGAATTTACTAGTTTATAAAAGATTGAAAGGTACATCTCCCACACAAAATCTGACATTGTCCTCAATGTTGCGGCATGTGGGCGGGGAAGTACAATTACAAAAACAACCGGAAAAGAAATGAAACAGAAAAATAATAAATTACATAGAAATTAAAGAAAGACTACTGGTGACCACGTCCTCTACTCCTGGTGCAAGAGCGTCTGGTAGGAGTGGCTTCAGTGTCGGTGTCTTGGAAGCCAAGGGTGCTCACGTCCATCCTCAAGGCGTTAAGCTCTGACAGGGCCTCATCTAACCTCTCGTTCATGTTGTGTTGCCCAGTCAGGATCTGAGCGTTTTGAGCGCACAGAGACTCAAATTGTTCAGCTTGCCTCCTTTCAAGTGTCGCATTCATTTGGTTTTGCATATGGAGGGCACGGAGGATGTCTTCAAGATTAATAGGAGGAGGTGCAGATGAGGATCCTGGAATGTCATGGACTGGAGGAGCATTATCCAACTCTTGTATTTCGTCTGCGGCGGCTGCAGGTTGGTCTTCATGGGCAGGTGCACGCTCTGCGGGAATTTCAGGATCGAACAACCAGTTTGCTCGGTTTCTTGGATCGATTCGGTCCCTGTTCGGCAAAATGATATTCTGATAGACAGTGTTCCTGATTACAGGGTGGAATCTGCCGTCTTCCCGCTCGTAGATGAGGTGTGCGGCTTTGCAGTGATCCAAGGTTAGCAAAGCCGGTGCCATAGAAGGCAAGGTTGCGAGATCAGCTTCGTAGTTCAGACCAATGGCAAGTGAAGTAACCATCCCTCCGAAATAAAATGGTTTTCCACCTCTAGCACAAATAGAGTGGATGTGAGCAAGTAGGAACGGGGCGGCATTGATCTTTTGCCCAGTGAACGTGCAATGTAAAAAGAAGAGCTCCTTGGAGTTGAGCTTATGGTTGTTGTCGCGGGCGAA
This sequence comes from Vicia faba, assembly GCA_948472305.1. Taxonomy (NCBI): domain Eukaryota; kingdom Viridiplantae; phylum Streptophyta; class Magnoliopsida; order Fabales; family Fabaceae; genus Vicia; species Vicia faba. The sequence goes on from OX451735.1 coordinate 1,216,409,816, forward strand.
GATTGTGTTGCTAAGAATGTGATGGAAGTAGCGGACTGACGGATTGTGAATGTGGGTGGCATTCAGGTGGTCGTAGGATCCGGCACGGATATTCGTCAAACAGTTCCATAATTTGAAAGCTTCCTCACCAAAATTATCCGGCACCCGGAGATGAACACCTTCGTCCGAACAAAAGTCCAAAAGTCGCGCGATGTCGGATTGAGGTAACTCGTGCTCAATGCCAAACATGCGGAATTTGGCCAGGCCTGAAAGTTGGTTCGTGGCGCCTGGCGGAGTGAGGTAAACAAATGAACTCAAGAACTCAAGAGTAAGAGTTTCGTAGATTGGTCTTGGTTCGCGGCACAAGTTCCACAGATCCACACTTTGCAATAATTGGCGGACACTGTCGAGTAGTCCCAAACTCCTCAGGCAGTCGATGTCAACGTACCTTGTGGGTTGGAGACCTCGACGTTGAAATTTCTGAAACTTTGCCCATTGATTTTCTCCTTGTTCGCCGATTCGGAAAGTGAGGGCGGGGGCTTGTGGGTTGTTTGCCATGTGTTGTACCCCAAATTTTGACCTAAGATATCGTCTCCTACCTGCATCATTACATTACAAGTGTTTTGATCCATCGATTTTAAAATTCATAACTTTTTTCAGGCCGAGAGCTATTTATGTTGAACACTAAATCATTTAATCGATTCGTGCTAAACTAATGTTTATTAATTATTTATTATCTTAAATTTGAATAATTGAAATTTGTTTTCGATTATTATGTAGTTTAAAGATGTATAGATAATAAAATAAACATTAGAGAAGAGGCGCATTAATTGTGCAGACAGTATTTATTTATTACTCACTATCTTAAATTTAAATAACTGGAATTCATTCTCAGTTATTACATAATTTAAAGGTTTATGAATAATATAATAAATATTCGGAAAAGTTTATTGGTCAATAACGATTATTTAATCATTTGTCATTCTAAGTTAAATGATTGAAATTCTATTTTAATTATTATAATTTAGAAAGTTATGGATGATGAATTAAATAATTGAGGCTATTAATTGATCAATGATAATTATTTATTTATCTGTTTATTATTCTGAATGTAGGTAGTTGAAATTCGTTTTCAATTATTATACGATTAAAGAATTGTAAACGATAAAATAAATAATTAGAGAGAAAGAAGAAATTAATTGGCGAATATTGGATTTTTATTCATTTTTTCTAATTGTACAATTATTATGTAAATATTGTATCTATTACAACAAGATTACAATAATAAATTTACAAAGCTAAAATGAAATAAAAAAATTAATCTAATATTCCTAATTCTAAAACTTCCGATCCAATGCGTTTTCGTCTGCTCACTTGATGTTACATGCAAAAATTAAAAGAGATTAGAATTCGAACAAATAATTAAAAAGCGAAATTATTTAAGGTTCATCATTAAAAGCAATGGCCGGAATCAGTTACTCTTTTTTGCAAATCACGGGATTTCTCCCGGTTCACAAAAAAGAAAGGAATTTTTAAATGAATGCACAAGTTTATTTTTGTCCAAAAATTGCATGTTTTAAATTAATTGCATTTTTCAAAATCCAAATGCATATTTCAAAAAAAACATACAGCATACAAAGTCCCTGCATGATCTCAACATATGCAAGCAAATGCCAACATAAACCTATGCCCACATAGTAGAAAACAAAACATAAGCCACTTTTGCATTAGAAGTCAAAAAAATATGCAGTTTAACAACATATGCAAGCAATGTAATATTCCTTATTTTCATCATTTTCTGGCCATTTGCAATTTCAGAAAAGTACAGCCTATCATATTTTTGTCAAAACTGTACTGAGAGAGAAAAAGAGAGGGAGAAGTGTGGGTTTTACAGGCTTGGCATAGGCAGGAAAAGAGATACAAGACAAACTGCAAAATATAGCCAGTAGAGATAAAAACATAAAAGAAGAATAGAAACAAATTGGAGGTAGCAGTCTGGTGCAGAATGCCAAAGAAAGAGGGAAAGTATTTCAAAACCTCCAGCCTGTAACGTAAACAAAAGAGAAGGAGAAAACTGTTATAACATAACCAACAGAAATCACACATCAGAATCAGATATCCAAGCTTTCAAAAACTTAGAGAAAAAATAGTTATCAAGAGAAAACACACAAAAGCTAACAGAACCTGCATAACCATTCCATTACTGTCAAAAACCATTTTGACCATATGGCCTAAACCTTGCAAAACTGATTGAGCCTTCAAGCCAACATCATCATCCTACTGTCGAACAGATACCAAAAAAACAATTTCATACAAAACCAATTCAAACCATACAACCAATATGGCCTAGCAAAAAGACCTATTCCCTTGTTTCCATCAACCTGTCCAACCAACACGAAACCACCATACTCATAAACATGTCAAATTTATTACCCAAGCCTGAATATCATCAATCACAAACCTGAAACGATCCAAGCCAGAACCAACTTCGAAGGCAACGAGATAGGCCTCAGTGTTACCATCACTGGCCATTCAAAGCATACAACTCAAAGCCTCAAAAACATTATCACAGGCCAATGCATATCGTACAGAAGCACGGTTAAGACGAAGAAGAGAAAGATCGAAGCATACAGTATCAGCAGGAAGAAGAAGGAAATCGCGCAAAATACCGGTCACCAAAGCGAGCTCGCGCTTCTCCTCTTCTCGCCGTCTAGCCTCCTTCGCTCCCGACCTCCTCCTCCGTCTCCTCCTAGGTAACGATGCCCTCTCCCTTTTTACTTCTATGGTACCTCAATCAAACAATAAGAATCAAAACGATAAGAATCGAAATCAGAATCAACACATGCAAAACGAACTAAGCTTTAACGAATCAGAAGCATATTTTACCAAATCCGTAGCCGTCCTTTTTTTCGTTCGGCTAGAGGGAAGAGGAGTTTGGAGTGGGTGGCCATGGCAAGAAGAGATAGTGAAACTCAGAGGCAAGTGTGGAGAAGAAGACGCGAAGAAGATGACAAAGAGAAGAGAGATGCGCCGTTCTGCCTAGCAGAACCCTAATCCCCAATTGATAAAACAATTAACCCTAATACATTTTGTAAAACATATGGGCCTCACACCATTTCTCCAGCTTAAGCCCACACGTTTTTGTTCCTGCACCCCCTCTCATTTTGGATTCTGCGTGGGCCTTCAAACCATCTAGCCCATATATTTGACTTACTTGTTTTTATTTTGACACACTTCTTTTTCTTTTTATTTTCTCTAATCTTTTTTTTTAGAATTATTATTTATGATAATCAATTGATAAGTATAATAAAAAATAAAAAGATATGTCTAACTAGTTTTTTATTAATTAGTTTGACCTCATGGTTTAATTTTGGATTTAATTTAAGAGTTTTAATTTTATTTCATTAGGGTAAATTATTAACTTTTAATTTAATTTAGAACCCCTTAATCTTTTGAATAAGTATTTTACATACATAAAAAATATAGAATTTAAGAATGTAGACATTTTATTTTTTAATTAATTCTCCTCTTACATTGTTATTAAACAAAATCCTAAAACATATAAAAATAGAAAAAACTTAAAAAATATTTTATTAATTCATTTTCTTGCCTTATTAATATTAATATCAAAATATATAAAATAAAAACTTAAAACTAAAAAAACATTATGTCCTCGTTAAATAATTCTCTTGCTTTTTATCCCTATCAAAATGCGTAAAAATTAAAAATACTTTCTTCCCGTTAACATTAAACAAAAAAATCATAAAAATACATTATTCGCATCATTTATTCTATCATTTAAATTATCGTTATTTAATCATTATTCGCATATTTTGCCTGTGTATTTATTCCATATTTATTTGTGTATTCTGTTTATGTTTGAATCCAAAGGAAAAACAGTAAATTTGCTTGACTTCATGTCCTCAAGTCTAACTGCGCGAACTTTCGCATTTCATTAAAACTTAGGATAATTTTTCCTCAAATATTCAACCCTTTTCAAAAATTTATGCCCTTTAAGCAAAAACTTCGACATTAGGTCGTCGCATTCAAAAAAACCGTCTGTATCCCGTTTCGGCCAAAACAATTTATTTTCAATCAAGCAATCAATTTCAAATAAAACAGATATTTCAAAAGGTTCCTATAGAGTACTATAGATGCATTGGGTGCTAATACCTTCCCATTGTATAACCAACCCCCGAACCATAAGATCTCTTTTCGAAAACGCTTTGTATTTTATTATTATTTACATTGCATATTTAGGGTTTTATTTCGCTCTTTTCTCTTTTCCTTTGGAAACAATAAAGCGCGGTGGTGACTCTTGCTTTTGTGAGACGAATTAATCAATAATTCGATCTCCGATTTACCCCACTACATTTTTTATCGCTACAGAATTGGCGACTCTGCTGGGGAAAGATTGACCTCTTGCTGGTCCATCCCTAAGTGGGTTAAGCCTAATTTGTTTTATCTGTTTTATTATTATTTGATTTGCTTGATTATATGTTTAAATTGGGATGTTTGGGTTTTTTGCAAAGGACGAATCCTATACCCGGATTAAGTAACACTTAAGGAATAGGATGGGCGGTATAGTCATGTTAACTTTGAGGGAGTAATCCCGAAGAAGGAGGCATGAGATCCCCCACTCAATGGAAGGCCCTCTTGAACTTAATATCTGTTTACCGAGTGTTGTACCCCAAAATTTGCCCTCGCGCTTTTCCACAAGAAATCTCAGCTTCAAACATTTCCTGACTTCTCAAACTGGCTCAAGAATCGGACGAACGGACTTTTCTTAACGGTCAAGCAAAACTAGGTTTTTACTGATTTTCAGAGCTCTGATTTGTTTCATACAGTGGGCTCAGGGTTTGGTTGATTTTTGGTTCAATTTTGATCAAGCGAGCGTGATTTGGCATTTAATCGGGAACTAGGGTTTTATGGGCATATTCTCAGAGGAATTTAAATTCCACAGCACTTTGTGGTTTATTTCAAGATTCGGATTAAAATTCGCGTTATCTTGGTTTAATCAGCAAAGGAGACAGTGGTTTCGAATTCAGTACATTTTGATTGGGCCAGTCATATACCAGATGCAGTATTGGATTCACAGTGTTTGCGTATTTGATCAGTCTATTTGGATCGACTGCTGTTTTGCTCTGGATGTTGAATAGGACAGACTTTAATTGCAATGTTGTTTTATTTTAGTTATTTATTATTCTGAAATTAAATGATTGAATTTATTTTTCAATTGTTTTAATTCTAAGAATTTTAAATAAATAAATAAGCAATAAAGAAAATGGAACCAATTGGATAATTTGGATTTTTATTGATATTTGAATTATTTACAAATTGTTGTTACAAACAATAATTTACATTTAATTTAAATATTACATAGAATGAAAAAAACTATCCTATTTTCTAAATATTCTTCGCGCTTCATTCCGCTCCGGTATTCCATTTTTCATCTGCAAAAAGAACAAGAAAAGTCAGAAAGCAGTTAATTGGAAAAGACAGTTAAAATGCTCATCATTAGGGGCCACTGACTGGGATCAGTTGACCCTCTCTGCAAATCACGGGATTTCTCCCGGTTCACAGAGAGGGAAGATTATTTTATCTCATGAAATGCAAATGTCAAATGCATAGTTTCTAAAAAATTTGCAAGCTGCATAGAATCTCAATGTCCAATTCAAACCATGTATTTCAAATCCAAACTAAACTGAAAAGTTCAATCCAAACTTTCCATCCAAAACAAAGTCCACTCTAAGAAAATCAAGAAAGCATACAAGCTGTCATGGAAAGATTTTTAGCCAAGATATCAAGGAAAAGGAAGTCAGCACACATAAATTGTCAAAAAGATAAAGATGCAAAATGTAAGATGCAAGAAATCTTTTCATCATTTCCCACAGGGCCCCTTCAGAAAAGTACAAATAAAAATCATATAAAATTTTCAAACTGTACTTTGGAGAGAGAGTAAAGAGAGATAAAGCAAGGCAGGGATTTAGGCATAGTTCAGAATAGACAGCAGAAAAAGATATACAAGCCTACAAGTCCACAAGTTCAGCACAAGACAGTTCAGGAAAGACAGAAACCAATGGACAGTAGAAAAGAGAGACAAAAGGAGCAAGCTAAAAAGCTCAGTTCAGCAGGCAATTCAAAGGGAGATAAAGCCAAAACTCAGCATAGCAGAGATATAGCAGTTCAGCAGCAAGACAGTTCAATAGCAGTAGACAGTAGAGCAGAGAGAAGAGGGCAAAAGATATAGAAAATATACACAGGCAAAAAGCAGTCCAACATAGTAGGATAGAAAGGAGATAATCAAAACCAGTTCAGCATAACACCAAAAACCATTATCTAACCAATATCCTCACCACCAATAAACCTGCATCCTCCTCAAAAACACCCCATTACTGTCATCAAAAACCATTACCCTGTCTCAATCTATATACTCACAAAAAACCTGATAGAACTCAACCTTCATGCTAAACATACAAACCTGATATCCAAACCCTGCCTCAACCTTCATGCTAAATATACAAACCTCATGTCCAAACTTGTCTCACCATAACATACTGAACCAAGCACAACCTCAAGCTTAAGCATCAGTGATAACCTATCAAACACCAATACCCAAGCCTACAACCCTGTGACACTGAACATTCAAACCCCAAGCCTCAGAAGGGGGACTTCATCATAGGCATCTCAGTAAGGCACATCTCAAAGCACACAAGCAAATCATCACAAGGCAACGGGAGAAGGAGAAGCATACAAATTCACAGGGCAACGAGAGAAAGAGAAGCATACAAATTCCCAAGGCAACAACTCAGGCAACAATTCAAAAGCGTCAAGAGAGCCTCAGAAGCAAGCTTCATCATAGGCAAGCACACATAGGCAACAGCTGTTCAAGAAAAACGTTCAAGACAAGCAAATCTCAAGCAAAGTACTCAGACATACGCATGCTCAAAGACAATCATCACAGTGGAAGAAGAAGAGGTAAAGAAGCGAGGATTTAGGGTTTCTCAGTACGTATACATCATCAAGCCCTAACATAAGCAAAGAACGAAATTACCAGGGTCATCAGAAGCGAAGCCTCATCAAGTCCATCACGACGATTCGGCCTCCTAGAGCACCACTTCTCCGCCTCTCCTCCATCTCCCGAAATCAGGTAGCAATTTTCTCCCCCTTTCCTCTTCACCATATCATAACGGTACAAGATTCGGAAATCAGAACCCCAAATTGAAACACAAAATTTGTAAAAAAGGGAAATAAAAACGTAAAGTGTTGTAATCAAACCTTAAGTCCAGAGCGCCGAGACCATGCTTTGGGGGGAAGAAAGGTGTGGAAAGTGATGCTGGTGGCCGGATGAAGATGAAGATGGAAAGAACGTTGAACATACGAACGCGCCGTCGTCACCTCACAAACCCTCATTCCAAACTGAACAAAACACGCTTAACCCTAAATTTCGTTTCTGGATCAAAGGGCCTGACCCGTTTCCTAATTCACCCCCAAAGCCCAACATTAACCTCTTTTCATTTTTTATCAACAATGTTTGTTTGACCTACTTTTTCTTTTATATATTAATACTAACTCTTTAATATTTTTTATAAAAAATACTTCGTTTGCTTTACAAAAATCATTTTATTACTTTCTTTTTATTTACAATTTAATTAAAGCATTTTATATATATACTTATTTAATTAAAAATACTAACCTAAATATCTAAATACTTTTTATACACAAATTAAAATTAAAAACATTCTTAATACATATTTGTATATATTATCTTTTCTTTTTATATACATACATAATTAAATTGAAAATACCTCTTTTAATTAAAACATGTTTGTACATATTAAACGTAATTAAAGTTAAACTTTTTAGTTAACATTCTTTTTGTACATAAACATACAAAAATCAAAATTCATTTAAAAACGTATATCTAAGTCAAAACCTAATGCGGCTCAACTTCACATTTCACACCTGTACATACTTACACTTACACATACATATACACTTGTACATATTTACACTTACATATACACTTGTACACTTACACAGCACATTACCCTATACACACTTTATCTTATATTTGTATATTTGATATTCATTTTGATCGCACATTCGATTTGGTTGTAAAATATTGGGTACTATAAGTCTCATCCCCTTGTACATTTATACCCCCACTCCCGGACATTATTTTGTAATAGCGTAGATTTACATTCCGCAATTTACAGCTTTTCAAATATACCATGGTTAGACCTAGGGTTTGTATGTACATAAAATCAAAACGCTAGATAACCTAATACAAGACAAATGCATGTAATCGATACACAATCACACTTGCACCCTCTAAGGTAATCCCACATGTTGCCTTCCAAATGGGCCATGCTTGCACGTCGAATGTCTTTGGCAAAACGAATTCAAATGATCATAAGTCCCTCGATGACGCTTTCGAAAGTCGCCTATCAAAATGACCAAGTCCCTTCAAAGCAAATTGCCAAAGACATTTGGCACCATTGCATTCATGGTCTATGCGACGACCCGCGCCCGTCCCGAATAAACTTCCTAAACGCAAGATTGTCTACCAATTTCAATGGTAGAACAAAATTGTTAAAAGGGGTTAAAACATGACAAAAACCTTTGAGTACAATAGGGTAGACAAAACTCTTAGTTACTTGAGATCAAACTTGCAAAAACACTTGCCTTCTTTTCAAAAACCACAATCCACAACACTTTCAAACAAACTCTCAAAAACATTTGAAAACATCTTTTCGAAAAGATTCACACTTTTGTAAAACACTCAAACACGAGTCAAATACATTAGTTGCCTAAAACAAGGCATCTTTTTCTAAAACATTTTCAAAAAGCACCCACACACACACCATTTTCAAAGCAATCGAAAAACAAGGCAAGTGATCTAAAAAACCAAGTAACTAAGAGCCCATGGATAATCATGGATGAAAAGGGTGCTAATACCTTCCCTTTTCATAATCTACCCCCCGAACCCACGAAATATCTCAAAAGGTTTTTGCTGTGCTTTTTAACCTTTCCTTTAGGATAAAATAAAAAGTCGGTGGCGACTCTTGCTAACCGCACAAGTGCGAATACGAACGCAAAACACAAGTCAGTTCTCCCGCCGTATCACAGAACTGGCGACTCTTGCTAACCGCACAAGTGCGAATACGAACGCAAAACACAAGTCAGTTCTCCCGCCGTATCACAGAACTGGCGACTCTGCTGGGGATATACTTTTAAAGTGGGGTTACCTTAGGGTTTAGATCACCTTTACTTTCAATTGATTGCTTTGTTTGCTTTACATTTATGGGCTTTGTATCGGAGTTTTATCGATCCTAACCCGGATCTGGGGAAACCCTTTTTAGGTAGCAACAAGGCTGTGAGGGAACTGTGCGGGGTATACCGACATGGTTGAAGCAGTCTGCTACGTTGATGTGGCACTTTGGTGTGTACCGGTAACCCTTGAGTTCAGTCAAGGAGAGTACGGGGCCGCCGCGTGGTGTCGCGAAGCATCAACTGACCTTAGAACCTTAATTGACCATCATTAGCCTTTTTAGGGTAGTAAGATGACTACTTTGGTGTACTCCGAAGTTGGTTGATACTCGATACTACACTCAATTGAGGGTTGTTTTCTTGGGATATTTTGATCGCCAGTCAGTGGCTAAATCGAAACGATGAACAATGAAAGCAATCCAGTGATATTGGGACCTCTAGAACCCGGTTACTTTTGGTAGGACAGGTTTTAACCAACAAACTGAAAGAGGGTAGTACCTGAACCTCATGCAAGCCTAAACCTAAGGCCTTGTGTGCTTGGTGTGAATATTGTCTGCCTGTATATACACTTACTTGTTTGTGCATACATGTACATAACATCATGACATCATACCATAGCATTTTAGCATTTTCAATAACCATTTCAAGGATCTCGAGGGTTCTTTTGATGCAGGGTTACGTTGAACCAGAGATCTATCAAGGGGCAAGAGGTTTCTCCTCTAACCAATCCAGTCAAAGTTCAAGTACAACAACTTGAATCAGGGGCTATGACCCACTCGACATGGTGAGCTTGATTCTAAGTGGAAGGACGTCCACCGGGGCAAAGTTCCCCAATCAAAGACTGAAGTTCAACCTCTAACATTCTCTTGCGTATACCCCAAGAGATCCTTGAAAACATTGCATATATATCACACATATCATTGCATAACAGGTTTCTCCCCTACAGGTCTCCTTATTCTTCCTGCTGTTTATTTCAGTAAGATGGATATGGAGCAAACGGTGAAAGAGCTCCAGGCTCAAAATGCTCATTTCCAACAAATGCTGTTGGCTATGGGCAAGGGGCAAGAGGATCTGACAGCTCTCCTTCTCAAAGACAAAAAGAAGAAGTCCAAGAAGGCAGCCCGCATCCTGAACCTGAGGAGAAGGCCAAAGACCCAAGACCTTGCAACTCCATCCGACACAGTGGTTAGTCTTGAGGAAAACCACAATGTAGAGATTGATGAAGGGGAAGCTGATTATTCCGAAGAACAATATCCTCTCACTGATGACAGGTACAAAGAGTTGGAGGATCGCCTCAATGCTATGGAGATCCAACAAATACCTGGCTTGGATTTAGGAGATATGGGTTTGGTTCCTGGATTGGTCATCCCTCCAAAATTCAAAGTTCCTACCGTTGCTCTGTACGACGGAATTTCTTGCCCTAAGATGCATCTAAGATCTTATGTCCGCAAGATTCAACCATACACAGCTGATAAGAGGCTTTGGATCCATTTCTTCCAAGAAAGTCTAGTAGGGGCTCATCTCGAGTGGTTCTATCAATTGGAGAGTTCTCGCATCCACACCTGGGAAGATCTAGCCGGGGCTTTCTTCGAACAGTATCGGTACAATGCTGATCTCGCACCAACTCGTGTGCAATTGCAGAACATGACCATGGGTTCTGACGAGAGCTTCAAAGGGTATGCTCAAAAATGGAGAGATCTGGCTGGTAGAGTGCAACCCCCTCTAACTGACAGAGAGCTGATTGACATCTTCATGGGAACTTTGACAGGGCCTTTCTTCAAGCACTTAATTGGAAGCTCCTCAGCCGGGTTCGCCGAGCTAATACTAACCGGCGAGAGGGTCGAGGCTGGCATCAAGAGTGGAAAGATCCAGGGAGCCACAACCTCCGATACTCAGATAATCCCCTACAACGGGAAGAAAGAGTTCATTGCTGCGAACAGTCAAAGGGGTCGTCGTGACCAACATGTAGGGGCAATCCTGATCCCCAATCATGTACCTGCTCAACAAAGACAGGGGCACCAGCATAAGGAAGTCGCACCTAAGAGGCAGTTCACCAAGATCAACATGTCACTGTCTCAGGCACTGCAACACCTGTTGAAGAGGGGTATGATTACTCTGAGGGCTCCTCTCCGGAACCCGAATACTTCTGCTCCTACCTATCACCCTAATGAAAGATGTGAATACCACTCTGATAGCCCGGGGCATGATACCAACAACTGTTGGCCTCTGAAAAACAAGATCCAGGACATGATCGATGCCAAGGAGATTGAGTTTGGTCCCCCAGAGACTCCAGCATGATCACTCCTCTTATGCCAAATCATTGAGATTGCGTTTGTTTCATTTTGAATTTTCAAAGTTGTAATTTCTTTTGTTGTCAAACAATTATCTGTTGATGTTAAACTCTGTTTTCATTAATGCATTGCATATGTTTGTCTTGAATTCATCCATTCGTTTCACTACTCTTATGCTTTTCTTTATGATATTTAACTCTTGATAAAAAGCTGCAAGCCTTTAGAGGGAGGATGACGAAACAATACCGTGATCTTATACAGTATGCTTTTGAACAGACCTTGCTGATGATGTACAGGCATTTCTTTCAATTCCCAAACACTGGAGTTATAAGGAAGTTAATCCCTAGTCAACCCTTTCGAGCCAAAGAAGTAGGAGTTTCCCGTTCTAAACAATCGAAACCTTTGATATAAACCCGGGGCAGGGTAGTATCTCAGTTAATTCAAAATAAAACGCGCATTGAAGTCGCAAACTCTCGGTTCGCAATACAACGAACGACGTCGAAAAAAGAGAAAGCATTCCTTCGGAATCAAAAGACCAGGGTGGTTCCCTATCACATAGACAGTCAATCTCTCAAAAGAGAAAAGCCCACCAAGCCAAAACCTATGAAGGAGGCTTAAGAAAGCTGGGGCATCCCGCTGACAGTAATCCCGAAAACGGTAACAGTCAGGCAAAAGTTAGGGATAACAAACCAAAATCAAAATAGTGGGGTCATTACAAAACCCTCAACAACACGAAAAGTGTTGAAAAAGGAAAAGGAGAAGATGACTGTCTCCCCAAAATTCAAACTAGCGAACCATCGCCCAAAAGTCGTTCCAAACTCAAAACAGAGTGCGACGCACAATTAACTGAGCTTAAGTTGAAGAACATCACGAAGAGCGGGTGGGTACAAATATACTTTGAGCCTTTATCCTTTGTTTCTTAAACCGTGAACCAGGCCACGTTACAACCCTTCAAGAGTCCTAATTGAAGCATGGGTTAGTTCGAAAGCATACTGTTACAAAAGGTATCCTGACTCCTGTAGGGCTTTGCTCTAAATCTTGTGTTAACTTGTCTTGTGAAAAGTTTTCTGCTAAAAACGCATTTTTCAAAACTTCGAGACAAACATAAACTTTGCATTAGTCGAATATCACTGTCTGCATTTGACCCTTTAATTTGACAGCGAAGAAATTCATACAGCGAATGTTCGGAGGAACGAAAACTCTCTCAGTGAGCAAAATCACTTCAAAAGGATGACACTTCCATTACAAATCTCCTATCAACAAGGGGCATTAACTTGGGGCAGTCCAGTCAAGGTCCAACAGATCTTTCAAAGTTCAGTTAACCTGGGGCAGTCCAGTCAAGGTCCAACAGATCTTCCAAAGTTCAGTTAACCTGGGGCAGTCCAGTCAAGATTTCAAGAAATCTCTCAATTCGTAGAGTAATCTAATTCAAGACTCCTTAATCACCACTTGGGGCATTCGAATGTCAAAAGTGTTCGACAAATTCCTTATCACCTCGGAAGATTGATATAGTTCAAGATGTGACCCAGACATGGCGACATTCTATAACTCATTCAGACTTCCAGATATAGTTCAAGATGTGACCCAGACATGGCGACATTCTATAACTCATTCAGACTTCCAGATATAGTTCAAGATGTGACCCAGACATGGCGACATTCTATAACTTATTCAGACTTTCCAGATATGGTTCAAGATGTGACCCAGACATGGCGACATTCTATAACTCATTCAGACTTCCAGATATAGTTCAAGATGTGACCCAGACATGGCGACATTCTATAACTCATTCAGACTTCCAGATATAGTTCAAGATGTGACCCAGACATGGCGACATTCTATAACTCATTCAGACTTCCAGATATAGTTCAAGATGTGACCCAGACATGGCGACATTCTATAACTCATTCAGACTTCCAGATATAGTTCAAGATGTGACCCAGACATGGCGACATTCTATAACTTATTCAGACTTTCCAGATATGGTTCAAGATGTGACCCAGACATGGCGACATTCTATAACTCATTCAGACTTCCAGATATAGTTCAAGATGTGACCCAGACATGGCGACATTCTATAACTCATTCAGACTTCCAGATATAGTTCAAGATGTGACCCAGACATGGCGACATTCTATAACTTATTCAGACTTTCCAGATATGGTTCAAGATGTGACCCAGACATGGCGACATTCTATAACTTATTCAGACTTTCAAGATATAGTTCAGATGTGACCCAAGATTTGGCGACATTCTGTAACTCATTCAGACTTCCAGATATGGTTCAAGATGTGACCCAGACATGGCGACATTCTATAACTCATTCAGACTTCCAGATATAGTTCAAGATGTGACCCGGACATGGCGACATTCTATAACTCATTCAGACTTCCAGATATAGTTCGAGATGTGACCCAGACTTGGCGACATTCTATAACTTATTCGAAGTGCTTCTAAATATGGTTCGAGATGTGACCCAGCGATGGCGACATTCAGTAACTTATCCCAAACCAACACCTACAACAATCAGAAAATTCTTCCCATCCCCAGCGGAGTTCATCAAAATTCCCCAGCAGATCAAGAGCTTCGAGTGGACAATCCCCAGCGAAGTCAGACTTTTAAATCTTCTCCCCACAGAGTTTTTAGAAGGACAAATCTTGAGTTCCCCAGTGAAGTCTCCAGAGTTACTTCCCATCAAGCTAACGATTCTCAAATCTGACCTCCCCAGCACGAGTCTACTAGTTGGAACTCCCCAGTAGAGGTCATCAGGAATTCTCTTCCCCAGCAACAGCCAAGGATTTATTTTCCCCGGCAGCAGTCAAGATGCTTTTATCTTCAGCCATCTCGGATTCATGTATCCTCGGCAGGATTAGCTCATCAGCTTACATGCGCATCCATCACATTCATAAATATTGTTGTCACATACATTGCATCATGCATCATAACATTGCATACAACTAACCCTTCACCTTTTCAGGTAAGATCAGTCGACAGACACGGATCAACTCCCAGGATTCATCCAAAAATAGTTCAGATGTGACCCGGACACGGCGACATTCTGTTTAAATTGGGATGTTTGGGTTTTTTGCAAAGGACGAATCCTATACCCGGATTAAGTAACACTTAAGGAATAGGATGGGCGGTATAGTCATGTTAACTTTGAGGGAGTAATCCCGAAGAAGGAGGCATGAGATCCCCCACTCAATGGAAGGCCCTCTTGAACTTAATATCTGTTTACCGAGTGTTGTACCCCAAAATTTGCCCTCGCGCTTTTCCACAAGAAATCTCAGCTTCAAACATTTCCTGACTTCTCAAACTGGCTCAAGAATCGGACGAACGGACTTTTCTTAACGGTCAAGCAAAACTAGGTTTTTACTGATTTTCAGAGCTCTGATTTGTTTCATACAGTGGGCTCAGGGTTTGGTTGATTTTTGGTTCAATTTTGATCAAGCGAGCGTGATTTGGCATTTAATCGGGAACTAGGGTTTTATGGGCATATTCTCAGAGGAATTTAAATTCCACAGCACTTTGTGGTTTATTTCAAGATTCGGATTAAAATTCGCGTTATCTTGGTTTAATCAGCAAAGGAGACAGTGGTTTCGAATTCAGTACATTTTGATTGGGCCAGTCATATACCAGATGCAGTATTGGATTCACAGTGTTTGCGTATTTGATCAGTCTATTTGGATCGACTGCTGTTTTGCTCTGGATGTTGAATAGGACAGACTTTAATTGCAATGTTGTTTTATTTTAGTTATTTATTATTCTGAAATTAAATGATTGAATTTATTTTTCAATTGTTTTAATTCTAAGAATTTTAAATAAATAAATAAGCAATAAAGAAAATGGAACCAATTGGATAATTTGGATTTTTATTGATATTTGAATTATTTACAAATTGTTGTTACAAACAATAATTTACATTTAATTTAAATATTACATAGAATGAAAAAAACTATCCTATTTTCTAAATATTCTTCGCGCTTCATTCCGCTCCGGTATTCCATTTTTCATCTGCAAAAAGAACAAGAAAAGTCAGAAAGCAGTTAATTGGAAAAGACAGTTAAAATGCTCATCATTAGGGGCCACTGACTGGGATCAGTTGACCCTCTCTGCAAATCACGGGATTTCTCCCGGTTCACAGAGAGGGAAGATTATTTTATCTCATGAAATGCAAATGTCAAATGCATAGTTTCTAAAAAATTTGCAAGCTGCATAGAATCTCAATGTCCAATTCAAACCATGTATTTCAAATCCAAACTAAACTGAAAAGTTCAATCCAAACTTTCCATCCAAAACAAAGTCCACTCTAAGAAAATCAAGAAAGCATACAAGCTGTCATGGAAAGATTTTTAGCCAAGATATCAAGGAAAAGGAAGTCAGCACACATAAATTGTCAAAAAGATAAAGATGCAAAATGTAAGATGCAAGAAATCTTTTCATCATTTCCCACAGGGCCCCTTCAGAAAAGTACAAATAAAAATCATATAAAATTTTCAAACTGTACTTTGGAGAGAGAGTAAAGAGAGATAAAGCAAGGCAGGGATTTAGGCATAGTTCAGAATAGACAGCAGAAAAAGATATACAAGCCTACAAGTCCACAAGTTCAGCACAAGACAGTTCAGGAAAGACAGAAACCAATGGACAGTAGAAAAGAGAGACAAAAGGAGCAAGCTAAAAAGCTCAGTTCAGCAGGCAATTCAAAGGGAGATAAAGCCAAAACTCAGCATAGCAGAGATATAGCAGTTCAGCAGCAAGACAGTTCAATAGCAGTAGACAGTAGAGCAGAGAGAAGAGGGCAAAAGATATAGAAAATATACACAGGCAAAAAGCAGTCCAACATAGTAGGATAGAAAGGAGATAATCAAAACCAGTTCAGCATAACACCAAAAACCATTATCTAACCAATATCCTCACCACCAATAAACCTGCATCCTCCTCAAAAACACCCCATTACTGTCATCAAAAACCATTACCCTGTCTCAATCTATATACTCACAAAAAACCTGATAGAACTCAACCTTCATGCTAAACATACAAACCTGATATCCAAACCCTGCCTCAACCTTCATGCTAAATATACAAACCTCATGTCCAAACTTGTCTCACCATAACATACTGAACCAAGCACAACCTCAAGCTTAAGCATCAGTGATAACCTATCAAACACCAATACCCAAGCCTACAACCCTGTGACACTGAACATTCAAACCCCAAGCCTCAGAAGGGGGACTTCATCATAGGCATCTCAGTAAGGCACATCTCAAAGCACACAAGCAAATCATCACAAGGCAACGGGAGAAGGAGAAGCATACAAATTCACAGGGCAACGAGAGAAAGAGAAGCATACAAATTCCCAAGGCAACAACTCAGGCAACAATTCAAAAGCGTCAAGAGAGCCTCAGAAGCAAGCTTCATCATAGGCAAGCACACATAGGCAACAGCTGTTCAAGAAAAACGTTCAAGACAAGCAAATCTCAAGCAAAGTACTCAGACATACGCATGCTCAAAGACAATCATCACAGTGGAAGAAGAAGAGGTAAAGAAGCGAGGATTTAGGGTTTCTCAGTACGTATACATCATCAAGCCCTAACATAAGCAAAGAACGAAATTACCAGGGTCATCAGAAGCGAAGCCTCATCAAGTCCATCACGACGATCCGGCCTCCTAGAGCACCACTTCTCCGCCTCTCCTCCATCTCCCGAAATCAGGTAGCAATTTTCTCCCCCTTTCCTCTTCACCATATCATAACGGTACAAGATTCGGAAATCAGAACCCCAAATTGAAACACAAAATTTGTAAAAAAGGGAAATAAAAACGTAAAGTGTTGTAATCAAACCTTAAGTCCAGAGCGCCGAGACCATGCTTTGGGGGGAAGAAAGGTGTGGAAAGTGATGCTGGTGGCCGGATGAAGATGAAGATGGAAAGAACGTTGAACATACGAACGCGCCGTCGTCACCTCACAAACCCTCATTCCAAACTGAACAAAACACGCTTAACCCTAAATTTCGTTTCTGGATCAAAGGGCCTGACCCGTTTCCTAATTCACCCCCAAAGCCCAACATTAACCTCTTTTCATTTTTTATCAACAATGTTTGTTTGACCTACTTTTTCTTTTATATATTAATACTAACTCTTTAATATTTTTTATAAAAAATACTTCATTTGCTTTACAAAAATCATTTTATTACTTTCTTTTTATTTACAATTTAATTAAAGCATTTTATATATATACTTATTTAATTAAAAATACTAACCTAAATATCTAAATACTTTTTATACACAAATTAAAATTAAAAACATTCTTAATACATATTTGTATATATTATCTTTTCTTTTTATATACATACATAATTAAATTGAAAATACCTCTTTTAATTAAAACATGTTTGTACATATTAAACGTAATTAAAGTTAAACTTTTTAGTTAACATTCTTTTTGTACATAAACATACAAAAATCAAAATTCATTTAAAAACGTATATCTAAGTCAAAACCTAATGCGGCTCAACTTCACATTTCACACCTGTACATACTTACACTTACACATACATATACACTTGTACATATTTACACTTACATATACACTTGTACACTTACACAGCACATTACCCTATACACACTTTATCTTATATTTGTATATTTGATATTCATTTTGATCGCACATTCGATTTGGTTGTAAAATATTGGGTACTATAAGTCTCATCCCCTTGTACATTTATACCCCCACTCCCGGACATTATTTTGTAATAGCGTAGATTTACATTCCGCAATTTACAGCTTTTCAAATATACCATGGTTAGACCTAGGGTTTGTATGTACATAAAATCAAAACGCTAGATAACCTAATACAAGACAAATGCATGTAATCGATACACAATCACACTTGCACCCTCTAAGGTAATCCCACATGTTGCCTTCCAAATGGGCCATGCTTGCACGTCGAATGTCTTTGGCAAAACGAATTCAAATGATCATAAGTCCCTCGATGACGCTTTCGAAAGTCGCCTATCAAAATGACCAAGTCCCTTCAAAGCAAATTGCCAAAGACATTTGGCACCATTGCATTCATGGTCTATGCGACGACCCGCGCCCGTCCCGAATAAACTTCCTAAACGCAAGATTGTCTACCAATTTCAATGGTAGAACAAAATTGTTAAAAGGGGTTAAAACATGACAAAAACCTTTGAGTACAATAGGGTAGACAAAACTCTTAGTTACTTGAGATCAAACTTGCAAAAACACTTGCCTTCTTTTCAAAAACCACAATCCACAACACTTTCAAACAAACTCTCAAAAACATTTGAAAACATCTTTTCGAAAAGATTCACACTTTTGTAAAACACTCAAACACGAGTCAAATACATTAGTTGCCTAAAACAAGGCATCTTTTTCTAAAACATTTTCAAAAAGCACCCACACACACACCATTTTCAAAGCAATCGAAAAACAAGGCAAGTGATCTAAAAAACCAAGTAACTAAGAGCCCATGGATAATCATGGATGAAAAGGGTGCTAATACCTTCCCTTTTCATAATCTACCCCCCGAACCCACGAAATATCTCAAAAGGTTTTTGCTGTGCTTTTTAACCTTTCCTTTAGGATAAAATAAAAAGTCGGTGGCGACTCTTGCTAACCGCACAAGTGCGAATACGAACGCAAAACACAAGTCAGTTCTCCCGCCGTATCACAGAACTGGCGACTCTTGCTAACCGCACAAGTGCGAATACGAACGCAAAACACAAGTCAGTTCTCCCGCCGTATCACACCGAGTAATCGGGAAGACATTATTATTTTCGACCTAGGAGCCCGAGAAGTTGAGGACCGTAGAACCCCAACCCATCTTGGCCTTTTTAGGTGTAGCGCGGAGACTATAACGGAGTAATTCGGAAGTAGTTGTTACGCGATGCTACGCTCGGACGAGTTTCTCTTGAGAATATTGCTAATTATTGAGTAATCAAGACGTTGGTAATATCCGAAGGAGGAATGTAGACTCTGGGAACTCTTAGAACCTTGTCTTACAGGTGTGATCGAAACGTTAGTACATACCTTTGGGTGGGCTTTACCCTCGACTCCATGCTGAACGTTGAACCTTCGAACCCCATGTTTGCAAACTTGTGTGTGACTGTTGCATTATCATTCATTCATGCATTCATCAACATCTTTGTAAAAAGCTTGTTTTTCAAGGAACTTTGGAATGATTTTTGCAAACGTCTCAGGGTATTATGGAACTTGGAAGGAGAAATACTCGAAGCTTTAGCTTCAAGGAGCCCGAGATTGAAGAACTGAAGAATTTGATTCCGAAGATAGAGAGTCCGACAGATTTTCAGAAGAAGTATGGGTCCATCGTACCGTTCATGAAGCGCAAGATGAAGAAAGGCATCCTTAACACGTTGGTTCAGTTCTATGATCCCATGTACCGATGTTTCACCTTCCCGGATTATCAGTTGATGCCTACTTTAGAGGAGTACTCCTATATTCTTGGTTTGCCGATCGCCGATCGTGTTCCTTTTTCTGGATTAGAAGAGGAGCCCAAATCTCACGAGATAGCAACCATCACCCACCTGAAGAAGTCAGAGATAGAGGAGAATATGACTACGAAAGGCGGAATCCGGGGTTTGCCGGTGCAGTTTCTGTTGAAGAAAGCTCGTTACTTTGCTGATACAAAGGATACTGTTGCCTTCGAGGACGTGTTTGCCTTACTCGCGTATGGTCTTTTCTTATTCCCTAACGTTGATAAATTTGTGGATATCAACACCATCAGAATTTTCCTGATTGAAAATCCGGTCCCTACGCTGCTAGGGGACACTTATTACTCCATCCATCTTCGAAACTCTTATCAAGGAGGGATGATTATTTGTTGTGTTCCGTTGCTGTATCAGTGGTACGTCTCGCATTTACCTGGGTCCGATGCTTTCTGGGATCTCGAGAAAGAACCGCGTTGGGCGCCAAAGATTATGGCTCTCACTCATTTCGACATTGACTGGTACAATCGAGTTTACCATGACGTGGAGATCATTGATAGCTGTGGTGCTTTTCCTAACGTATCTCTTCTCGGTACGAGGGGTGGAATCAACTACAACCCTATTCTAGCGCGCCGTCAGTTCGGGTACCCGATGAGAGATAAGCCGAACAGTATCCATGTGAGTGGTTTCTTTCTTCAGGAAGGACAAGATCATCAGGCAGCTAAGAGGGAGATTGAAGGAGCTTGGCGCCATATCCACAAGAAAGGGAGAGATATGCTGGGACATAGAGGTGACGTTTCTTTGGAACCTTACCTGCAGTGGGTCCGTGCTAGGGCTTGTGCTCTCAAGATGCCATATAAACTTGAGAAACCTTTATTCCCTGCCATCGCACCATCATCTGTTGTTATCCCTATCGCGGATGTAGGAGAATATCAAGGAAACCTGGCTAGGATGAAGTCCGAGAGGGATGCTTGGAAGGAAAAGTACCATATGTCTGAATATGAGAATCGAGTCCTGACTCGACAGCTGAAAGAAAAGAAGGAGTTGCTGCTTATTCAAGACGGCCGGTTTGTTGACCACGATGAGAAACTTCGTCAGAAGGATGCCTTGCTGAAGAAGTATGCGAGTGAAAGGAAAAGAAAGAGGGAAGGTTCGGTAAGCGTGGCTCTCGTTCCTAATCCGCAGGAAGAAATCATCGATCGACTGATAGCGGAAAAGAAGGATATGGAAGACTTTTACGAAGAAAAGATCAAGAAGCTCCGATTACAGCTGGTGTTTGGTCCGTCATCTGAGGATTCCGAGTAAGCTTTAGCTTTTAGTTTATTTTATTGATGTCATTTTGTAAAACTATGTAAAAGGGCTTCATGCTCCGAAGTTGTAATTTATTGTTTTATTAAGGGCTTCATGCTCCGAAGTTGTAATTTATTGTTTTATTTTGGGCTTCATGCTCCAAAGTTGTAATTTACTGCTTTCATGTTTTAAAATTGTAATTTATCACTTTATTATGGTTTTCATGTTTCGAAGTTGTAATTTATTGCTTTCATTATTGGATTTGTTATCCCAAGGTTGTAATTTACTGTTCCAAATTGTAAGTTGTAATTTATCGCTTTCGATTAATGGATTGAGTCTTTGTCGTTCCAAATTCCTTTACCATTGATGTATGCAAATTACTAAAGTTCCTTGAAAAACTTTTAAAATGAGTCATCATTTGCATCGCTATCATGCATCATTTCACATTCCACCTCACATGTTTTCTAGAGTCTCATCCTTGTTCTTTTTCCACCGAAGGTTGTCAAGCTGTCTCACCGATACGACACTCGGGCCAATCGTCAGAGGAAAATGGAAGATTTGGAACAGGAAAATCATGAGCTTCGTGGGGAAGTTGCTACACTTCGTGTCGAGATGGAAAAGTTAACTGCGTTAGTGGAAAGTTTGGTGGCTGTTCAGAATCAGCCATCGACTACGGCTGCCGAGATTCAGACTTCAACTCCAGTGGTTTCCGAGATCGTCACAGTTCCTGCCTCTGTAACTCAAATCAACTCTCCGCTTCAACATCAGATGCCGAAAGGTTTTCCGTGGGGAATGCCTTACAACTTTGTGCCAGAGGGGTATCAGCCTACCGTACAACCTCTATTTCAACCTGCATTGTCTCTTCCTCAACCAGAGACAACTGCCATGCCGCCAGTAATTCCGTCTGTAACACCTTTTCCGCAACCAATTATGACAACCGTTGCTCTTGTGGTCCACTCCGTGCCATACTTGAATAAACCAATTTATCCTGCCGAGCCCGCTGAAAGTTTGGGTCTTTTTGATAGAATGGAAGAATTTCAGGATCAGTTCCAGGAAATGCAGAAGGAGCTTAGAGCATTGAAAGGGAAGGATTTGTTTGGGAAGAGTACGCATGACCTTTGTTTAGTTCCGAATGTCAAGATTCCAGCGAAATTCAAAGTGCCAGACTTTGAGAGATATAAGGGTGATTCGTGTCCTAGAAGTCATTTGACAATGTACGTGAGGAAGATGTCTACGTACTCCGATGATCATGATTTGTTGATTCATTATTTTCAAGACAGTTTGACGGGTGCTGCTCTAAAGTGGTATATGGGTTTAGACAGCATTCGAATCCGCAACTTTAACGATCTTAGTGAAGCCTTTGTCCATCAGTACAAGTACAACGTTGACATGGCGCTGGACAGGGATCAACTCTGGGCGATGTCGCAAAGAGACCGAGAATCTTTTAAGGAATACGCCCAGAGGTGGCGTGAAATTGCTGCTCAAATCTATCCACCTCTTGAGGAGAAAGAGATGACTAAGATATTTTTGAAGACTTTAGGGTCCTTTTACTATGAAAGAATGATAGCCAGCGCACCCAGTGACTTCACCGAAATGGTAAGCATGGGCATGCGATTAGAGGAAGGGATTCGCGAAGGGCGTTTGGTTAAAGAAGGGAGTCCGTCTAGCAGTGCGAAGAAGTTTGGAAGTGTTTTCCCGAAAAGAAAAGAGCAGGATGTCAGTGCTTTGTTTCCAGGTAGGCCTAGGAGAGGTTACTCTCACGTTGCGGCAGTCACTCCGGCTGTCCGCCCAACTTTGATGACCCCAACTCATCAAACTCCACCAACTCAACAACGGCCATTTCAGCAGCAGCCTCGACAACAGGCTTATCCGTTCAACAATTAGAGCCGTTCACCCAGAAAACAGCAGTTCGATGCCATTCCTATGACGTATACTGAATTGTTCCCTGCTCTCATCAGAAAGAATCTCATCACAACAAAGCCTCCTTCTGTCGCACCGAACAGTGCTTCTCCGTGGTACAAGGCGGATCAATTTTGTGAATATCATCAAGGGTCGCCGGGGCACAACCTTGAGAATTGCTTTGCTCTGAAGGCGGACGTACAGAGATTAATTAAGAATGGCATCTTGTCTTTTAAGGATGTTAACCCAAATGTTAGAGATAATCCTTTGCCTCGACATGGGGCAGCTTCAGTGAATATGGTGGAAGGTTGTCCGGGGAAGTTTCGGGTTTTTCAAGTCGAACACATAAGAGAATCATTGATCAGGTTACATCAGAGTTTGAGAAGACTGGCCTTTGTTAGGCGCCAGCACGATTATGACGTTTGTGAGTTTTGTTCGAGAGAGGATGACTGTCCTATTGTGAAGGAGGATATTCAAAAGTTGCTAGATCAGAGAATTATCACTATTACCTATGACCGAAATCCGGAAGATGAAGTGAATGTTATCACACCACAATTCAATTTGCCAGAATCAGTAGAGATTTCTTACAACAGTCAGACTGCGTCTGTTGATCCTTTGATTATTTACCCACCTAGCCCTGTGCCTTACAGCTCAGACCAAGTTGTGCCGTACAAGTATAACGCCACAATGATTGAGAATGGGGTAGAAGTCCCCATACCAACCAGACCATCTTTTGTTAACATTGCTGATGTGAGTAGAGTTACAAGAAGTGGGCGTGTTTTTGCAGCAGTACCGTCGAGGACACCAGAAGTTCAAGTTAGGAGGCCCATACCGGCGGAGATTCCAGTAAGAAATGTTGAACCAAGGGTTGAGATAGGCCGATCCAGTGAACCTATCCCTCACCCTGAAGAGGATGAGATCCTAAAGCTTATCAAAAGGAGTGAGTATAAGATTGTGGACCAGCTTTTGCAAACACCTTCCAAGATTTCCTTGCTTGCCTTATTGAGAGATTCTGGTGCACATAGAGAAGCCTTGATGAAGGTCTTGGACCAGGCGTTCGTGGACCATGATGTGACGGTTGATCAGTTTGATGGGATTGTGGGAAATATAACTTCGTGTAACAATCTTGGTTTCAGTGATGAAGAACTCCCGGAGGAGGGGAGAAACCATAATATGGCTTTGCACATTTCAGTAAGTTGTGGAAACGATACCTTATCAAGTGTGTTGGTGGATACAGGCTCGTCGTTGAATGTGATGCCCAAGACTACGTTGTCTCGGCTTTCATATCCAGGTGCTCTTATGAGGCCTAGTGGAGTAATTGTTAAAGCATTTGATGGTTCCAGGAAGACAGTTATTGGTGAAGTGGATCTTCCCATAGTGATTGGTCCCCATACTTTTCAAATCACTTTCCAAGTGATGGACATCCGTGCTGCCTACAGTTGTTTATTAGGTCGTCCCTGGATCCATGATGTCGGGGCAGTCACCTCTACGCTCCATCAGAGACTAAAATTTGTAAGACATGGGAAGCTAGTGATGATTGGGGGAGAGCAGGCTATGGTGGTAAGCCATTTATCATCGTTTTCTTTTATTGATGCTGACGAGGATGTTGGGACCCAGTTCCAGGGCTTATCTGTTGCTAAGAATACAGTGAAGAAGCAAGGGGCATCCATCTCTTCTTTTGAGGATGCGCGGCGAGTGGTGGAAAGTGGTTCGGCCGAAGGATGGGGCCAGGTGTTGACATTACCCGAGAACAAGTCTGGGGAAGGTCTGGGTTTTCATCCAATATCTGCAAGGGTCGAGAAAGAGGTGGTTGTTCATCCGATTCAGGAGGTTTTCCGAAGTGCAGGGTTTGTACATCCTGAGGTTGATGCTATCATAGATGATGATTCCGAGGAGGATTTGCCCGTGTTTGTGACGCCTGGATTGGCTTGCCAAAACTGGATAGCTGTTGATGTTCCTGTGGTTATGCATATTTCTGAGTAATGTTTTGTTTATTTTCCTTTGAAAAATTCGCTCTGCCCAAGGCGAAACGTATTTTGTGTCGGGCTATGAAAAATAATTCCTTTTGCTCTGCCCAAGGCAAAAGAGAAATGTCTGGGTTTCTTTTTTTGTTTCAAGTACTTCCCTTTAATGAATAAAAATGTTATTTTGTCCACTGCTGTTTTATTTTTCACTTTTTCTGGGAAATAACAATGAAAATTAATTAATAACATTTTGTTTTATTTGCACAAATCGATTTCTAAAATAAAGCATAATCATATGTGCAGATTAGTCCATGACTTAACCATCGAAAACAATGATCCTATGCCCTCTCCCAACTTTGAATTCCCTGTGTTCAGAGCCGAAGAAGAGGATGATGAGGAGATTCCTGTTGAGATTTCCCGTTTGCTTGAGCATGATGAGAAGGTTATTCAACCATTTGAAGAGCCTTTAGAGTTGGTCAACTTGGGTGATGAAGAAGATAGAAAGGAAGTCAAAGTCGGAGCATTGCTTATCCCGGAAGTTAAGGAGAAAATGTTGGAGCTTCTCAGAGAGTATGTTGACGTGTTTGCTTGGTCCTACCAAGATATGCCAGGGTTGGACAATGACATTGTGGAGCATCGTTTACCATTGAGACCTGAGTGTCCGCCGATCAAGCAGAAATTGAGAAGGACTCGTCCCGACATGGCTGACAAGATTAAGGAGGAGGTTCAAAAACAGATCAACGCAGGTTTCCTTGTTACGTCGGTCTATCCTCAGTGGTTAGCCAACATCGTGCCTGTTTCTAAGAAGGATGGTAAAGTTCGGATGTGTGTAGACTACAGAGATCTGAATAGAGCTAGTCCAAAGGATGACTTCCCATTACCTCATATTGACGTATTGGTCGATAGTACCGCCAAGTTCAAAGTCTTTTCTTTCATGGATGGTTTTTCTGGTTACAATCAAATCAAGATGGCACCAGAAGATATGGAGAAGACAGCTTTCATTACACTGTGGGGAACATTTTGTTATCGAGTTATGCCGTTTGGTTTGAGGAATGCTGGTGCAACATACCAAAGGGCCATGACTGCTTTGTTCCATGACATGATGCATAAGGAGATCGAAGTGTATGTGGATGACATGATTGCCAAATCACAGACTGAGGAAGATCATTTGGAACATTTGTTGAAGTTATTCCAGCGTTTGAGAAAGTACAAACTCCGTCTGAATCCCAACAAGTGCACTTTTGGTGTTCGTTCTGGAAGACTTTTGGGTTTCATTGTCAGTCAGAAAGGTATTGAGGTAGATCCTGATAAAGTCAAAGCTATTCGGGAAATGTCCGCACCCAAGACAGAAAAACAAGTAAGAGGATTCCTTGGGAGACTGAACTACATTTCTAGATTTATATCTCATATGACTGCTACCTGTGGGCCGATTTTCAAGCTTCTCCGGAAGAACCAAGGATGTGTGTGGACAGAAGATTGTCAGAGAGCTTTTGATAGTATCAAAGAATATTTGCTTGAACCTCCCATTTTGATTCCTCCGGTGGAAGGAAGACCTTTGATTATGTACCTGACTATATTGGAAGACTCCATGGGATGTGTGCTTGGTCAACAAGATGAGACTGGAAGAAAGGAACATGCTGTATATTATTTGAGTAAGAAATTCACAGACTGTGAGTCTCGATACTCATTGCTTGAGAAAACCTGTTGTGCTTTAGCTTGGGCTGCTCGCCGTCTGCGCCAGTATATGATTAATCACACTACTTGGTTGATCTCCAAAATGGACCCGATCAAGTATATCTTTGAGAAGCCCGCCTTATCTGGAAGAATAGCCCGTTGGCAGATGTTGTTATCTGAATATGACATTGAGTATCACACTCAGAAAGCGATCAAAGGGAGTATTTTAGCTGATCATTTGGCTCACCAACCAATTGAAGATTATCAATCCATCAAGTTTGATTTCCCAGATGAAGATGTTATGTACTTGAAAGCTAAAGATTGTGAAGAGTCGTTACCTGAAGAAGGACCTGATCCTGAATCCCGTTGGGGTTTGATATTTGACGGAGCTGTGAATTCCTATGGAAATGGAATTGGGGCAATCATCGTTACTCCCCGAGGTACTCATATCCCGTTCACGGCAAGACTGAAGTTTGACTGCACGAACAACATGGCGGAATATGAAGCATGTATTATGGGTCTCGAAGAAGCAGTAGACCTAAGGATTAAAATTCTTGATATTTATGGAGATTCGGCATTGGTGATTAATCAAATCAAAGGAGAATGGGAGACTCGTCATCCTGGTTTGATCCCTTACAGAGACTATGCTAGAAGGTTGTTAACTTTCTTTAACAAGGTGGAATTACATCATATCCCTAGAGACGAGAATCAAATGGCTGATGCTTTAGCTACTTTGTCTTCAATGTTTCAAGTGAATGATTGGAACGACGTGCCTACAATCCGAGTTATGCGCCTCGACAGACCTGCTCATGTGTTTTCAGTGGAAGAGGTCACCGACGACAAACCGTGGTTCTATGACATCAAACGTGTTCTTCAAACTCAAGAGTACCCTCCTGGGGCATCCAATAAAGATAGGAAGACGTTGAGAAGATTAGCAAGCAGTTTCTTTCTCAATGAAGAAGTTTTGTATAAGAGAAATTACGACCTGGTCTTGCTCAGATGTGTGGACAGACGTGAAGCAGACATGCTGATGCAAGAAGTACACGAAGGATCCTTTGGCACTCATGCCAATGGACATGCAATGGCTAGAAAGATGTTGAGAGCTGGTTACTATTGGATGACAATGGAATCTGATTGCTGCAAGTATGTGAAGAAATGTCATAAATGCCAGATTTATGCGGACAAGATGCACGTGCCGCCGACCCTCCTCAATGTTATATCTTCACCTTGGCCTTTCTCTATGTGGGGCATTGATATGATTGGAATGATTGAACCCAAAGCTTCAAATGGTCATCGTTTCATCTTGGTAGCGATTGATTATTTTACTAAATGGGTGGAAGCAGCATCTTATGCTAATGTAACCAGACAGGTGGTAGTCAGATTTATCAAGAATCAGATCATTTGTCGATACGGCATCCCGAATAAGATCATCACTGATAATGGTTCGAATTTGAATAACAAGATGATGAAGGAGCTTTGTGAAGAGTTCAAGATCGAACATCATAATTCCTCTCCTTACAGACCGAAGATGAATGGGGCTGTTGAAGCTGCGAACAAGAATATCAAGAAGATTGTCCAAAAGATGGTGGTAACTTATAAGGATTGGCATGAAATGATTCCGTTTGCTTTACACGGGTACCGTACTTCAGTTCGAACTTCAACGGGCGTGACCCCATTTTCCCTAGTTTACGGTATGGAAGCAGTACTCCCCGTGGAGGTTGAGATTCTGTCTCTGAGAGTGTTGATGGAAGCTAAACTTTCTGAGGCTGAATGGTGTCAAAGTAGATATGATCAGTTGAATTTAATCGAAGAGAAGAGATTGACAGCGTTGTGTCACGGTCAGTTGTATCAGCAAAGGATGAAGAAGGCTTTTGATAAGAAGGTTCGACCGCGCGAGTTCAGAGAAGGTGACCTTGTACTCAAGAAAATATTATCTTTCCAACCTGATTCTAGGGGCAAGTGGGCTCCGAATTATGAAGGATCGTATGTTGTTAAGAAAGTTTTCTCTGGAGGTGCCTTGATTCTCACCAATATGGACGGTGAAGATCTTCCGCGTCCCATGAACGCCGATGCAGTCAAGAAGTATTTCGCTTAGGCAAACTTCTGGTCAAATCAGTCTTGGCATCTGAGCATATTCTGGAATTCAAAGTTGTTAGGGAGAACAGTGATCATTGTTTTTGTATGACCTTTTATTTCATGTACTATTTCCCCAAGCTTTTGTAAACCGTGGGAGTCGCATTGTTAGCGAACTACCATCTTATTAATGAAATTTGAGCATTTACCTTTTGTAGGCAAAATTTTAATTTTTATGGAAATACTTGAAACAAATTTACTTAAAATGTTCTTATTGTAAAAAATGTGTCGTGAATAACGAAAGGAATATTAACAGTTTGTTCCAAGGATGGTCAAGCCATGAAATGCAAAACAGTACAGTAGTTTATCCTTGCATGATGAGCATGTTCCGTTTCAAATCGTCATGAGGTGTTGGTTGTGTAAACTTGTGTTTTTTTCGGGGTACTAAGTTTGGTGACTCCCCAGCTGTCCCAGTTAAGCATTGTTTTGGCTATCTCTATTTGGGCGATTTCTGAAGTTTGGTACGCTTTGTCTCATACCGTGGTCTATTGGTGTTAGAATATTGGATTTGGATGCTTTTCTCCTCAGAAGACTTGAGCCTTGTAGCGTGATACTCTCCGACGTTGCTTTGTGTCTCCAGTTCCATTTATCTTCCGTCTTTTCAAGATTGGCCAAGTATCTATTATGCTGTGACATCTTATTATCTTCAAGTTATTCCGTCTGGTTGTTTTGTCAGCATAACATTCATTTGTTCATTTACACTTATATCAGCATGCATATCCACATTTGCCGTTGATTTTGGGTCGTACTTTGTTTATTCAAATAACGTACATATGTTCTTTCCAGGTAGAAAGTTAGCTTAGGCAGAAAATGTGTTTCTTTTCTAAATTCCCCAACGGAGCTAACCCTCGTGGTTGATTTTGATTCAGCTTACCTTGTCCATTTCTGAATAAGATGAATTCCCCAATCGAGTTACTTTCTCATCGGGTGGAGTCTTGTTTGACTGTTTTCTCTCTGGTTTATTCCTAGATGAAGTTGTTGCCTCTTGCGTAGGCTATCTCTTTGATTTTCCCCATTGAAATCGCGACCCAGACAGTTGGTGCATTTATTTTGCACGTTAAAGTATATGATCTCCTTGGGAAGGATTGATTCAGGGTTCTCTTTGACGAGGATTTTATTCTCTGCCAATATCATCGCAATTTCCTTCTGTTTGTTTTTTGGGAAAACGACAAGCGGCAGCTCTTCATGAGCAACTTGTACGTTATAGACACCGTTGGAAAACGACAAGCGGCAGCTCTTCATGAGCAACTTGTACGTTACTTTTTGAAAGCGCCGAGCAGCAGTTCTTCATGAGCTACTAGTGCGTCATTTACTTTTTGAAAGCGCCGAGCAGCAGTTCTTCATGAGCTACTAGTGTGTTATTTACTTTTTGAAAGCACCGAGCAACAGTTCTTCACGAGCTACTAATGCGTTATTTACTTTTGAAAGCGCCGAGCAGCAGTTCTTCACGAGCTACTAGTGCGTCATTTTATCTTTTCGAAAGCGACAAGCAGCAAACTCTTCATGAGTTACCGGTACGTTATTACTTTTCTGGAATACAACAAGTGGTAGCCTCTTTATTTGAGCAGCTTGTATGTTATCGGTATTTTCTTTGGACGACAGCAAGTGGCAGCCTCTTTATTTGAGCAGCTTGTATGTTATCGGTATTTTCTTTGGACAACAGCAAGTGGCAGTTTTCTTTATTTGAACAACTTTCGTATCTACAATCTTATTACTTCAGCATTAATGAGTATATCTCTGAAAATCTAGCAGAGAAGTCTGTTACGAATATGTACCTCCAGAAGTCGGTAATCAGTTATCAGCAATTTGATACTCTCTGTCTATTATTTGACCTTGAGTTGTGAACTCACTGTTTTGGATCAATGATCTGTTATGGCCTATGCAAAATGCTCTCTTTGTTAGGGTTAGAGGTCGTATTCCCTCAATTTTATTCGCTGTCAGGAGTCTGTCGTTTGAAGTCGATAGCTTGTTTCCCCAGTGATGTATAATCCATGTCCCTGTGTTTTGTTGGTGTTCGACCCCCCAACATTGTCTTGTTTCATACAATATCTTTCTCTGTGAGTTCGATCACTGCATTCATATCAAACATGACGACGGCATCTTAGGACAAAATTTGCGTAGTTATGTATTTAAGTACCTTCAATCTCGTCGAAACGAAGATTTCAATCTTCATATCTCCGGATAGAAGAAACTTAAATAGGGGCAGCTGTTGTACCCCAAATTTTGACCTAAGATATCGTCTCCTACCTGCATCATTACATTACAAGTGTTTTGATCCATCGATTTTAAAATTCATAACTTTTTTCAGGCCGAGAGCTATTTATGTTGAACACTAAATCATTTAATCAATTCGTGCTAAACTAATGTTTATTAATTATTTATTATCTTAAATTTGAATAATTGAAATTTGTTTTCGATTATTATGTAGTTTAAAGATGTATAGATAATAAAATAAACATTAGAGAAGAGGCGCATTAATTGTGCAGACAGTATTTATTTATTACTCACTATCTTAAATTTAAATAACTGGAATTCATTCTCAGTTATTACATAATTTAAAGGTTTATGAATAATATAATAAATATTCGGAAAAGTTTATTGGTCAATAACGATTATTTAATCATTTGTCATTCTAAGTTAAATGATTGAAATTCTATTTTAATTATTATAATTTAGAAAGTTATGGATGATGAATTAAATAATTGAGGCTATTAATTGATCAATGATAATTATTTATTTATCTGTTTATTATTCTGAATGTAGGTAGTTGAAATTCGTTTTCAATTATTATACGATTAAAGAATTGTAAACGATAAAATAAATAATTAGAGAGAAAGAAGAAATTAATTGGCGAATATTGGATTTTTATTCATTTTTTCTAATTGTACAATTATTATGTAAATATTGTATCTATTACAACAAGATTACAATAATAAATTTACAAAGCTAAAATGAAATAAAAAAATTAATCTAATATTCCTAATTCTAAAACTTCCGATCCAATGCGTTTTCGTCTGCTCACTTGATGTTACCTGCAAAAATTAAAAGAGATTAGAATTCGAACAAATAATTAAAAAGCGAAATTATTTAAGGTTCATCATTAAAAGCAATGGCCGGAATCAGTTACTCTTTTTTGCAAATCACGGGATTTCTCCCGGTTCACAAAAAAGAAAGGAATTTTTAAATGAATGCACAAGTTTATTTTTGTCCAAAAATTGCATGTTTTAAATTAATTGCATTTTTCAAAATCCAAATGCATATTTCAAAAAAAACATACAGCATACAAAGTCCCTGCATGATCTCAACATATGCAAGCAAATGCCAACGTAAACCTATGCCCACATAGTAGAAAACAAAACATAAGCCACTTTTGCATTAGAAGTCAAAAAAATATGCAGTTTAACAACATATGCAAGCAATGTAATATTCCTTATTTTCATCATTTTTTGGCCATTTGCAATTTCAGAAAAGTACAGCCTATCATATTTTTGTCAAAACTGTACTGAGAGAGAAAAAGAGAGGGAGAAGTGTGGGTTTTACAGGCTTGGCATAGGCAGGAAAAGAGATACAAGACAAACTGCAAAATATAGCCAGTAGAGATAAAAACATAAAAGAAGAATAGAAACAAATTAGAGGTAGCAGTCTGGTGCAGAATGCCAAAGAAAGAGGGAAAGTATTTCAAAACCTCCAGCCTGTAACGTAAACAAAAGAGAAGGAGAAAACTGTTATAACATAACCAACAGAAATCACACATCAGAATCAGATATCCAAGCTTTCAAAAACTTAGAGAAAAAATAGTTATCAAGAGAAAACACACAAAAGCTAACAGAACCTGCATAACCATTCCATTACTGTCAAAAACCATTTTGACCATATGGCCTAAACCTTGCAAAACTGATTGAGCCTTCAAGCCAACATCATCATCCTACTGTCGAATAGATACCAAAAAAACAATTTCATACAAAACCAATTCAAACCATACAACCAATATGGCCTAGCAAAAAGACCTATTCCCTTGTTTCTATCAACCTGTCCAACCAACACGAAACCACCATACTCATAAACATGTCAAATTTATTACCCAAGCCTGAATATCATCAATCACAAACCTGAAACGATCCAAGCCAGAACCAACTTCGAAGGCAACGAGATAGGCCTCAGTGTTACCATCACTGGCCATTCAAAGCATACAACTCAAAGCCTCAAAAACATTATCACAGGCCAATGCATATCGTACAGAAGCACGGTTAAGACGAAGAAGAGAAAGATCGAAGCATACAGTATCAGCAGGAAGAAGAAGGAAATCGCGCAAAATACCGGTCACCGAAGCGAGCTCGCGCTTCTCCTCTTCTCGCCGTCTAGCCTCCTTCGCTCCCGACCTCCTCCTCCGTCTCCGCCTAGGTAACGATGCCCTCTCCCTTTTTACTTCTATGGTACCTCAATCAAACAATAAGAATCAAAACGATAAGAATCGAAATCAGAATCAACACATGCAAAACGAACTAAGCTTTAACGAATCAGAAGCATATTTTACCGAATCCGTAGCCGTCCTTTTTTTCGTTCGGCTAGAGGGAAGAGGAGTTTGGAGTGGGTGGCCATGGCAAGAAGAGATAGCGAAACTCAGAGGCAAGTGTGGAGAAGAAGACGCGAAGAAGATGACAAAGAGAATAGAGATGCGCCGTTCTGCCTAGCAGAACCCTAATCCCCAATTGATAAAACAATTAACCCTAATACATTTTGTAAAACATATGGGCCTCACACCATTTCTCCAGCTTAAGCCCACACGTTTTTGTTCCTGCACCCCCTCTCATTTTGGATTCTGCGTGGGCCTTCAAACCATCTAGCCCATATATTTGACTTACTTGTTTTTATTTTGACACACTTCTTTTTCTTTTTATTTTCTCTAATCTTTTTTTTTAGAATTATTATTTATGATAATCAATTGATAAGTATAATAAAAAATAAAAAGATATGTCTAACTAGTTTTTTTATTAATTAGTTTGACCTCTTGGTTTAATTTTGGATTTAATTTAAGAGTTTTAATTTTATTTCATCAGGGTAAATTATTAACTTTTAATTTAATTTAGAACCCCTTAATCTTTTGAATAAGTATTTTACATACATAAAAAATATAGAATTTAAGAATGTAGACATTTTATTTTTTAATTAATTCTCCTCTTACATCGTTATTAAACAAAATCCTAAAACATATAAAAATAGAAAAAACTTAAAAAATATTTTATTAATTCATTTTCTTGCCTTATTAATATTAATATCAAAATATATAAAATAAAAACTTAAAACTAAAAAAACATTATGTCCTCGTTAAATAATTCTCTTGCTTTTTATCCCTATCAAAATGCGTAAAAATTAAAAATACTTTCTTCCCGTTAACATTAAACAAAAAAATCATAAAAATACATTATTCGCATCATTTATTCTATCATTTAAATTATCGTTATTTAATCATTATTCGCATATTTTGCCTGTGTATTTATTCCATATTTATTTGTGTATTCTGTTTATGTTTGAATCCAAAGGAAAAACAGTAAATTTGCTTGACTTCATGTCCTCAAGTCTAACTGCGCGAACTTTCGCATTTCATTAAAACTTAGGATAATTTTTCCTCAAATATTCAACCCTTTTCAAAAATTTATGCCCTTTAAGCAAAAACTTCGACATTAGGTCGTCGCATTCAAAAAAAACCGTCCGTATCCCGTTTCGGCCAAAACAATTTATTTTCAATCAAGCAATCAATTTCAAATAAAACAGATATTTCAAAAGGTTCCTATAGAGTACTATAGATGCATTGGGTGCTAATACCTTCCCATTGTATAACCAACCCCCGAACCATAAGATCTCTTTTCAAAAACGCTTTGTATTTTATTATTATTTACATTGCATATTTAGGGTTTTATTTCGCTCTTTTCCCTTTTCCTTTGGAAACAATAAAGCGCGGTGGCGACTCTTGCTTTTGTGAGACGAATTAATCAATAATTCGATCTCCGATTTACCCCGCTACATTTTTTATCGCTACACCATGGTGTAGGTAGAATTGGATTTTGGAATATGAAATTGGGGTACTGTGTGGACGGTAATTTGGTGTTGGAAGTTTAGACGTTAGAAGAAAGATGGAGTGAGTGGGTAGTTTTTCGTGTGATGTGGTAACAATGGAGGAAATGGGTTTATGAAGGGGATGGTTGAAAGCTGGAACGGTTCTGTAATAGCCGTTCTGATACACTGTATGCATGACGATCATCACGAGGGTGTGACGGTCGTCATGAGGCAAAAAGGCGTGTTACGCTCGTCACAAGGGTGTGACGGTCGTAACGCGTTCAGCGTCATTAATGAGACGACCGTTACAGGACCGTTGGGGTGTTTATATTTTTATATTTTATTATTTTCTTGGTAATAATGTTTGAAGTATATATTTTTTTCAATTTTTGAAATATTTTAATTAATAAGGGTTTTAAATATAAAGGTGATCTAATAATTAAAGTTTGTAATATTTGTTACCAGTTCATAACGAAATAGAAATTTTGCGTATAAACATAGACAGTAAAATAAAAAGGAAGTAAATAGTAAGCTGGAAATGAAAAGAAGTGCAAATTAAAATAAACATGGTACTTTAAATAATTAATAGAATAAATTCATAAGAAATTGTTTCAAAATAACTAGGAATAAAAAATGATAATGCTGAAATAATAACTGAAATCCCTCCCACAATAAAACTAAACAGTGTCCTCACTGTATGGACAAATGCGAGAGAGAAGAAGAGGATAACAATGGCAACTCTAGCCACGGGGAGGCGGAAACATATGCTGATGCATGTACTTCAACTGATCGGTCACCAAATCCATGAAGGTTATGAAGTCCACCCAGAGAGATGTCAGCTCGCCCCGCATGTCAGCAATTTCTTCATGCAAGGAGTGCAGGGTAACAGTAGGTGGAGATGGTGTAATCTCAGGAGCCTGGGTCGTGGTCTCAGCGTAAGTAGCCTGCTGTTCCCAAGGATCAGGGAACTCATGGTATCCTGGCGGTGTGGCAGGATCTTCATCAGCATTAGTAGTGCTTGGAACCTCGTAAATGTCAACAGTAGATGGTGAGGAGGGCGGTGTAGCAGGATGGTGAAGGTCAAACAGCCAGTTATCTCTGTTGTGCACACTGGTGATAGGGTCCGGAAGCTTAAACTAGTGGACGATCTGATGATTAACTAACAGGTCAAATTGATCTGGTCCAAGGTTCCCGATGAAGCTGGTGTTGAAACAGAATGCAATGTCCATCGACTTTATTCCATAAAGCGGGGATGACCCTAGCATAGGCCTACGAAGTCCAATGGCATTTGATAGCATGGTAACCAAACCACCCAACAGGATTGGTGCATTTGGAGTCTGGATGATACGCTCCATATTAGCGAGCATATAGGCAGCACCGTTCACCGGACGGCTCTGGGATGCACAATACATAATGAATAGCTCATTGCGGGATACAGATGTGACATTCTGTTGTTTTCCAAAGATGGTGTGGGCGATGATCTTGTGAAAATACCTGATAGCCGGGTTATGGATGCATTCAGAGTAAAGATTAGACGGCTCAGGATGGTTATTACCAGTTATGCTTCCCCAGAAATAATCAAGATCAGATTCAGGCAAGAGGTTCTCCTGGGTCATAGTGATAACATCAGGACCAAAAGGGAACCCAAGCAGCTGGCTAAACTCTCGGAGGTTATAAGTGTAATCCATGTTAAACATCCTGAATGTGATCAACCCATGGTTGAATCCTATCCCATGATTTGGAATGAAGCTCGGGGTGCTTAGGAACTCAAGGGTCAGCTTCTTGTAGGTACAGAACCGTCTTCGGATAGGAGCAGTGTCCCAGCCAATCTGATGCAGCAAGTACATGACACTCTCACGAATGCCAAGGGCGGTCATAGCATGATCATCTGCGTAGATAGTAGGGCACATTTCCTGTTCAGCCAGGTCCGCAAATCGTCTTCTTTGGTGTCTGCTTCTCAATCTGACATTCATGAAGTTTACACAATCCATAGCGCTAAATATGAAAGCAAAAGAATTACCCCCCTGAAAATATTTAATAAATGTTTGAAAAAAGAGAAATTAAGTAAGTATTTTCGGGTTAAGAAATTTCCAAAGTTAAATTAAAAAGAAAAGGAAAGATTAAAGGGAAAAATAAAAACATAAGAAAAATAGAAAGGAATAAGAGATGCAATCATGAAAATATTTTAAAGATTAAGAAAAAGAAAAGAAAAATAAAAACATGTTAAAGTAGTAAAAATAATAAAAAATAATTAAAGTAAAACATGGGTTGCCTCCCACGAAGCGCCTTTATTTTATGTCGATGGCTCGACAGTTAATACCTATTCAGTTAGGTATTTGGGGTAGGCGGCTCACTTAACTGAAGATAAGCCGAATAGTCGATATTTCTGACGTTAAAGTAGTGCTTTAGGCGTTGGCCATTAACTATGAATGGTTCGATAGAACTGCCTTTAATTTCTATCGCACCACTTGGGAAAACTTTGTTAATTTCGAACGGTCCGGACCATCTGGAACGTAATTTTCCCGGGAAAAGTTTCAGTCTAGAGTTGAATAGGAGTACGATGTCTCCTTCCTTAAAGTCTTTCCGTGAGATACGCTTATCGTGCCATTTTTTTGTTCGTTCTTTATAGATTTTAGCATTTTCATAAGCGTCTAAACGCAATTCTTCTAATTCATGGATATCTAACACTCATTTTTCGCCAGCACTCTTGTAATTTAAGTTGAGGGTTTTTATGTCCCAATAAGCTTTATGCTCTAATTCTACTGGCAAATGACAACATTTTCCATAAACTAACTTGAACGGCGTTGTTCCGATAGGGGTTTTAAAAGCTGTCCTAATGCCCAAAGAGCATAGTTTAGCTTGGAGGACCAGTCTTTTCTGGATGAAGTTACGGTTTTCTCAAGGATTTGTTTTATCTCCCTATTTGACACTTCCACTTGTCTGCTCGTTTGAGGATGGTATGGTGTGGCTATGCGATGTTTAACGCCATATTTTGAAAGTAACTTTTCGAAGATTCTAGAGATAAAATGGGAGCCACCATCACTGATCACTAGTCTTGGTACACCGAATCGTGGGAAGATAATATTCTTGAATAGTTTTAGTACCACACGTGTATCGTTTGTGGGTGCAGCGATGGATTCAATCCATTTTGATACGTAGTCGACGGCTACCAAAATAAATTTATTTCCGAAAGATGCGGGGAAAGGTCCCATGAAATCAATTCCCCACACATCGAAAACTTCTACTTCGAGGATTCCTTTTTGCGGAATTTCGTCGCGTCTAGATATATTTCCTATGCGTTGACATCTATCGCAGTTCATAATTGCTACGTGGACGTATTTCCATAAGGTAGGCCAAAAGAAGCCAGCTTGAAGTATTTTTGCACAGGTTTTTGACGTACTAGCGTGTCCACCATAAGGGGAGGAATGGCAATGGGAAATGACGTCGTCTATTTCATTGTTAGGGACGCAGCGACGGTAGATACCATCGGCACCTCTTATAAAGAGTAATGGTTCATCCCAGAAGTAGTGTTTAAGATCATGGAAAAATTTCTTCCGCTGTTGGTACGTTAAATCGGGTGGTAAAACACCGGCAGCTAAATAGTTGACGAAGTCAGCATACCATGGCAGTGTGGTGTTAGTACAAATGGCTTTTACTACCGCAGTTGTTAAAGGTTCATTATGTTGATCTAAACTGTCAGTAGGGTTTATCTCTAGATTAGCAACAAGGCGTTCATAAAGGAAGTCTTCGTTTATGGGAACACTCTCGGTTTGGATTCCATCTAATCTCGATAAATGGTCAGCTACCACGTTTTCAGTTCCTCTCTTGTCTTTTATCTCTAAATCAAACTCCTGTAGGAGTAAGATCCATCTTAGTAGTCGTGGTTTGGCGTCTTTCTTGCTTAGTAAGTATCGGATCGCAGCATGATCCGTATAAATAATGATTTTAGGGCCTACTAAGTAGGAACGAAATTTATCCAATGCGAATACCACAGCTAAGAGTTCCTTCTCCGTAGTGGCGTAATTCATCTGTGCGGGATCGAGCATTCTACTTGCATAGTAGATAGCGTGAAGCTTTTTTTCTTTGTGTTGTCCTAGGACTGCGCCTACAGCATAATCGCTCGCATCGCACATTATTTCAAATGGTAGGTTCCAATCGGGAGGTTGCATAATAGGTGTTGAGATTAAGGCTTCTTTAAGTGTTTCAAATGCGTTCAAGCATTTATCGTCAAAAATAAACTCAGCCTCTTTCATTAATAACTCAGTTAGTGGCTTGGTGATTTTAGAGAAATCTTTTATAAAACGTCGGTAAAAACCGGCGTGTCCTAGAAAACTTCTTATTTCTCTAACTGTTTTGGGTGGTTGAAGGTTTTTGATGATTTCGATCTTTGCTTTGTCGACTTCAATCCCTCTGTTTGATACAATGTGACCCAACACAATTCCTTGTCTCACCGTGAAGTGACATTTTTCCCAGTTGAGCACTAGGTTGACATTGACACAGCGTTTCAGTACTAATTCAAGATTTGATAAACATCCGTCAAAACTTTCTCCACAAACAGAGAAATCATCCATGAATACTTCCATAATTCTGTCTAAAAAGTCTGCGAAAATCGCCATCATGCATCGTTGGAAGGTTTCAGGTGCGTTACATAGTCCAAATGGCATTCTTCGGTATGCAAAGGTACCATAGGGACATGTGAACGTGGTTTTCTCTTGATCATCGGGATGAATGAGAATTTGAAAGAATCATGAATACCCGTCAAGATAGCAGAAATGGGAATGTTTGGCTAAGCGCTCGAGCATTTGGTCAATGAACGGTAATGGGAAATGGTCCTTGCGCATAGCTTTGTTTAGTTTTCTATAATCTATACACATTCTCCATCTTGTTTGGGTACATTGTGCTACCGATTCGCCTTTTGTGTTCGTTATGACCGTAACACCTCCTTTCTTAGGCACCACGTGAACTGGACTTACCCAGTTTCTATCTGATATTGGGTATATGATGCCTGCTTCTAGTAGTTTCTGCACTTCCTTCTTAACGACTTCACTTAGGATAGGGTTTATTCGTCTTTGATGTTCTCTAGAAGTCTTGCAGTCCTCCTCCAGCATAATGTGGTGCATACAGAGAGAAGGGCTTATTCCTTTTAGATCTGATATATTATAGCCTAATGCAGCTGGATATTTCCTTAACACACTAAGAAGTTTTTCGGTTTCGATCTCTCCTAATTTGGCATTGACTATAACTGGTCGTTCGAGTTCTTTATCTAAGAATTCATACCTAAGATCTTCAGGTAATGTTTTAAGTTCTATACCAGGTTTCTTATTAGTTGGGTCAGGATTGGGTGTTAAGGCTAAACATTCGCTTAGGTTGGCATCTAAGTGTTCTTGTTTCCAGTCTTTGTTCTTGAGGATAGTTGGTGTCTGAATTTTCAGCATCTCAGAATAGGTGTTCTCTTGGCATTCAAGTTCTTTGACACATTCATCAATAATATCTAGGAGACAACATGAGTCATCTATAGCAGGGGCTTTAAAGAATTGGGAAAGAATGAATTCTACTTTTTCTTCTCCTACCTCGAAGGTAAGTTTTCCTTTCTTAACGTCTATGATGGCTCCTGCAGTAGCTAAAAATGGTCTTCCTAGTATGATGGGAATGTTTGAATCTTCCTTGATGTCCATTATTATGAAGTCAGTCGGTATGTAAAATTGTCCTATTCGGACAGGAATGTTTTCTAGCATACCAACTGGAAATTTGACTGATCTGTAGGCTAGTTGTAGGGACATCTTGGTAGGTCTCATGTCGCCTAATTTGAGCTTCTCGCAAATAGATAAGGGCATTAGACTGACACTGGCTCCTAAATCACATAGAGCTTTGTCTATGACAGATTTTCCAATTACACATGGTATGGAGAAACTACCAGGATCTTTTAGCTTTGGAGGCATGTTATTTTGAATTATGGCGCTACATTCGGCAGTTAGCATGACGGTTTCGTTTTCAACGATTTTTTTCTTATTAGCCAATATTTCTTTTAGGAATTTAGCATATGACGGCATTTGGGTTATAGCTTCTATAAACGGAATAGTAACGTTTAATTATTTCAGAAGTTCTACAAATTTCTTGAATTGTCCCTCGTTCTTGGTTTTTGCAAGTCTTTAGGGGTATGGAATTGGTGGTTTATATGGTGGCGGAGGCACATAAGGTTTTTCTGAGGCTTCTCTGTTCTCATTCGCGTCTTCCTCTACATTTTCATATTGATCTTCCGACTTCTCTATTTCTTTTTCAGGTTTTTGATACATGGTCGGGTTTTGGAGTCTAGGATCTACCGGTCCATCAAGGGTTGTCCCACTTCGTAATGTGATAGCATTTGCATGTCCTTTAGGATTGGGCTGTGGCTGTCCAGGAAATGCACCAGCAGGTGCGGCAGAACTAGCTTGGTGTTGTGCTACTTGGGAGATTTGGGTTTCTAACATTTTATTGTGAGTAGCTAGGGCATCTACCTTATTTGCTAATAGCTTCAACTGTTCACCGGTGTGAACGTTTTGATTGAAGAATTCTTTGTTTTGTTGGGCTTGATTAGCGATAAAATTTTCCATTAGGATTTCAAGGTTAGATTTCTTAGGAATGTTAGGAACATTGCCAGCGGGTTTTTGATAACCTGGAGGTACAGCAGGTGCTTGGCCAGGTGCATATAAAGCGTAATTGCTCTTGTACGAGAAGTTAGGATGGTTCTTCCAACCAGGATTATAGGTATTGGCATAAGGATTTCCTTGAGCGTAATTTACCTGATCAGCTGATATTCCTGCTAAGATTTGACATTCGGTTCCAACATGACCAGGAACTCCACAAACTTCGCAGCTTGGGGTAACTGCAGCCACGGTAGCTGCAGGAGGTAAGGTCAAGCTTTCTATCTTTTGGGTAAGAGCATCTACCTTAGCATTAACTTTATCTAGGCTACTAATCTCGTACATCCCGCCTTTGGCTTGAGTTTTCTCCACAAATGTTCTTTCTCCTCCCCACTGATAGTGGTTTTGAGCCATGTTTTCAATGAGTTGGTTAGCTTCGT
Organism: Vicia faba; assembly: GCA_948472305.1. Taxonomy (NCBI): domain Eukaryota; kingdom Viridiplantae; phylum Streptophyta; class Magnoliopsida; order Fabales; family Fabaceae; genus Vicia; species Vicia faba. Next base: position 1,216,451,898 of record OX451735.1, read on the forward strand.
CATAAGGCTTGTCCATCAGTGTACCACCTGCGGCGGAATCTATAGATAGTCTTGTGTTGTACAAGAGTCCATTATAAAACGTGTGGATTATCAGCCATTTTTCTAATCCGTGATGTGGGCACATTCGCATCATATCTTTGTAGCGCTCCCATGCATCGAATAGTGATTCAGTATCCTTCTGCCTAAATCCGTTGATTTGGGCTCTTAGTGCAGCGGTCTTGCTTGGGGGAAAGTATCGTGCCAAGAATACAATCTTCAGTCCTTCCCACGTAGTGACGGAATTTGATGGCAAGGATTGAAACCAAGCCCAAGCTCTATCTCTTAGTGAGAAAGGGAAAAGACGTAATCTTATTGCATCTTTACTAACACCATTCGCTATAACTGTGTCGGTAAATTGAACGAATTTTGTAAGATGTTCATTCGGATCCTCAGAAGGATCTCCAGAGAATTGGCGTTGTTGGATAGCTGATATCAATGACGGTTTCAACTCGAAATCGGTTCGGTTTATTGCTGGAGCAGCAATGCTGTTGTGGGGTTCTTGTTGTGATGGAGCTGCATACTCCTTCAGTGGACGGGTCCTTTGTTCTTCGGCCATGTCTAATTCTGGATTGGTTTCGGTTTCAGAGGAAGAATTAGAATCAGTTTCAGAATCAATCTTGATTTCTGGTTTGGGTAAAGGAATAGCGTGATTTAAACAGTAATCCCTGATTGCACGTCTTACGGAAAGAAAGCATTCAGGTTCGTCTGTCGATTTGTCAAGTGGTTCGCCTTGTGAGCGAGTCCTTGGCATACAAATCGAAAAAGGGTATATGTTGCCTAGTCTAAACGCGCAACAGAAGAATCGTAATTAATTGACTACCAGTCCCCGACAACGGCGCCAAAAACTTGATCGGGACTTTATGAGTCTGTCGGGATACTAACTGCAAGTATACAGTTTAGTCGTTCTAGTTTTAAAATATTATCGAACCCACAAAGACTGAGGATCAATCGCATACGATCTAATGCTACAGTTTGTCTAACTAAGCGATGAATATTTGATTTTTGGGGGAAACAATTTAATTAAAGATAATAGTACTAATTATACCGGTATGTGATAATCGGACTTAGGGAATTCGGTGAATCGCTTGGCCTATAAAGTATTTCGGTAAAAGCTAATTGTTTAAAAACCTGAGACATACACTCTCGTGTTTATGAAATAAGTCATGCTACTAAACCTAGTGGATGCACTTTAAATTTAATAACACTTTTTGAAAACAATTTGAGTTTAATTAATTTATTAAAACACTCTCGTGTATTTAAAAACCAATGTTTTGTTACCACTATCTGGGTTGAACCCCAGCTCTCGCATGCAGGTTCTTGCCTTAATTAATTTCCCACTCTCGTGGCAAAATCGTGTTAATTAACCTCTCACTCTCGTGACAAGGTTAGTTAAATTAATTTTGGAAATTGGAAACCAGAAATTGTTTTATAAATATTTTTGGCCAAGGTATCACCGAATTCTTTTAGTTCTTACGGGTCACATACCGGTATTAATAATTTAGTCGGACATAATTAACTTGAAAGCAATACAATTCAAGATATAACTCATAACAACAATTGGCATAATATAAGAACTGAATAAATATTAATTGCAATAAAAACCTGGAATCAAAGTTGCTATGGTAATCTTGAAATATTACAATAATCCTTGAGCTTGATTGCAGTAAATAATTCGTGTTAATTCTTAAGGAAGAATTAACACTTAAAACTAAAAACTAAAACTTGGAATGAAAATTACAGGAACGTGAAAACAATATTCCAAAACAAGGAAAATGGAAAATAATTGCAAAAGAATAATAATATTTGTTCTGAGGAAAATTCTTCGACCCCTGGTACTTTGCACTGGCACACATATATATAGCATAGGAAAAACAGCAGTTAAGAAATCTTGAGGAAGTCTTCAATGGAGAAAATATAGGGAGCACTAATAGTGGGTGGCAGGAAAATAGGAGACTCAGCAGGAAGAAAGGAGAATGAGTCTGCCCTTCAATGCCCACGTCTCTATCCATGTATAACGTCCACCTTCACGCGTGTGACGGTCGTCACAGGTGGGTGACGATCGTAACGCGCTGAAGTAGCGCATTACGCTCATCAGTGATTTGTGACGAGCGTTTCTCCAAGTTGGGTGGCGTTACGCCCGTCACAAGGGTGTGACGACCGTCATTGTTCCAAAAATCCAAACTTTGTATTTTTTTTTATTCTTTTTCTCTTTGTTTATTGTCTAGCCTTCTTCATGTTGTCCTTTTCCATCGGTTTGAGTCGACAAATATTATACCTGTAAAAAGACAAATAATCTCGGAATAATCGGGGGTTAGACGACTTAATGAAATATAAAATCAGTAAAAAGCATGGTAATTATATGATATGTTTTCTCGTTATCAATTATGCAGCATGTGTAACATTGGATCAAAAGGTTCTTCATGAAGAAATGACTTGTAATTCAAGTTTGAAACCCTTACTTCATCTCTTTGTTTCTTCTAGCTCAAGAATTATCTCATTGTGTTCTCTGTAATTTTGGAAAGCCTACAACATCCTATACAACCTTCATGATTTTCACTTTTGAAATAATCCAATTGGAACTATGTGAAAAATTGTCATGAAGTTGGTACCAAAAATCTGCCTAACTAGGTCAAATTTTGAGTGTTTTTATACAAAGTGCGTGACTTTGTGAATCCATAACTTAAAATATAAGCATTTATAGAACTTTTTACATTCTACAAAGTTTTATATCTCATTTAGATCTACAACTTTCATGTTGGAAGTTTTTCTTGAATCATCTTGCATTTTGGTGAAAATTTGGCATGTATTCATGAAAAAAAATAAGACTTAAAAACACTTAGAAAATTTTCTAAGTCTTGAAAACTTTGACTTTTCAAAATGAATTTTGACTTTCTTGATTTATTGATGATCAAGTTTCATATTTTTGAATGTCTTGATGAAATGTGATCTTTGAAACTCAAATTTGATCAAAAAGTCAAAGTTTGACTTTTGGTGTATCAATTGACTTTTTGTTAGTTAACTGAATTTCAACTATCAATCAATTGATCTTGAGAAATGTTTTGAGCCATGAAATTAGGTCAATATGTTTTATTTTAATCCTTGAGATTATGCTTCAAACCATTGGATCATCTATTAGGTCAAAAACCCTTGATCAGTCAAATACAGTCAAAACCCTAATTTTGACCATTTTGCCCTTTTGGTGATTTGAACAATTTTCTTGGGGATTTGGCATCCAAACTTGATCAATTGATACATATGACTTCAAAATGTTGATATTGGTCCAAAATATTGAATTTTGATTGTAGGTTGACCACAGTTGACTTTTTACTCAATGTAGTTGATTTTAGGTCATTTGATCAATTTACTTAGCAATTTTGTGATCCAAGACTTGAAACTTGACATGAGAAATCTTGAAGGTCCATAACGATCCATGAAAGTCAATTTAAGCATTATAAGTCCAATTTTCCTTGTGAAAATCGAAACCCTAATTTGAAACATCAGTGTTGAGGAGATGGCTTGACCTAATCAATACTTGTGCAAGCTTGAACCATTGAAGATTTTTGTGAGAAATATCTTGAGAAAAGAGAGGGAAAATTTTGGGGTGCAACAGGAAGCAAACAAGAATCTCGTTTAAATCTAAAAACATTGTTTCTACAACGAGACCTCTTGAACTTCTCCATATGGACCTTTTTGGACCATCTAGAATTAAAAGTCTAGGTGGTAACTACTATAGATTTGTTATTGTAGATGAATGCTCTAGATTTTGTTGGACCATTTTCTTAGCAAATAAAAGTGACACCTTTCTGGCATTTGAAAATTTTTCCAAGATTTCTCAAAACAAATTGAACACTAGCATAGTTACTATTCGAAGCAATCAGGGTGGTGAATTTGAGAACGATCTCTTTGATAAATTTTGTGAAAAATACGAATTGATCATAATTTTTCCGCCCCATGTACTCCGCAACAAAATGGAGTGGTGGAACATAAAAACTGTGTTTTAGAAGAACTCGGAAGAACTATGATCAATGAACACCGTCTTCCAAAATACTTTTGGGCCGATGCCATTAGCACGGCATGTTATGTTTTGAGTAGGGTTCTAATACGTCCTATTCTAAACGAAACTCCCTATGAACTTTTAAAAGGAAGAAAACAAAATATTTCTCATCTTCACTTTTTCGGATGTAAATGCTTCGTGTTAAATAATGATAAGGAGAATCTAGGTAAATTTGACTCAAAAGTCGACGAAGGTATCTTTCTCGGATACTCTCAATCAAGTAAAGCTTATTGAGTATTTAATAAAAGGTTACATATTGTTGAAGAGTTTGTGCATGTTTCCTTTGATGAATTTGATCCGAAATTAGTCGGAAAGGGTAGTGTTTATGATGGTGCAGGTGTATCTTCGAAAAGCATACTAAAAGATCCCAAAGAAAAGGACTCAGAATCTACTAAAATTAAGGAAGAGTTGGATCAAGTATCCGAAGAAAGAGGGGAAGATCATCCAAGTAATAAAAATGATCTTCCTTTGGAATGGAAAACCTCTAAGTGTCATCCCATCGACAACATCCCAGGAGACATATCAAAGGGAGTCACCACTCGCTCTAAGGTAAGTAACTTTGTTATCATTTTGCTTTCCTCTCTCAAATTGAGCCTAAAATTTCCAAAGACGCCTTACTCGATGAACATTGGTTTTTATCTATGTAAGAGGAACTAGATCATTTTCAAAGAAATGAGGTTTGGGACTGTGTCCCTCCTCCGCGAGATCATCGAGTTATTGGAACTAAATGGGTATTTATGAACAAACTATATGAAAATGGAATTATAACTCACAACAAGGCTCGTCTTGTTGCCCAAGGGTATAACCAAGAGGAAGGCATCAATTATGAGGAAACTTACGCTCCGGTGGCCCGACTCAAGGCTATATGCCTTTTGCTTGCATATGCATGCTCACAAAACTTAAAATTATTTCAAATGGATGTAAAGAGTGCTTTCTTAAATGGATACATTAATGAAGAGGTTTATGTGTCTCAACCTCCCGGTTTTGAGAATTTTGAGAATTCTAACTATGTTTACAAACTTAAGCGTGCATTATACGGTCTTAAATAAGCCTCTAGGGATTGGTACGAATGTCTTCTAAAATTATTACTAGATCAAGGATTCTCAAGAGGAAAGGTTGACACAACCCTTTTTATTAAGCATGAAGGAAAACATTCTATTTTAGTTCAAGTATATGTAGATGACATTATTTTTGGTTCTTCTAACATATCTTTGGTCAAGGAATTCTCTAAGCTAATGCTGGGAGAATTTGAGATGAGCATGATGGGGGAGTTAAACTACTTCCTTGGACTTTAAATCAAGAAACTAATTGAAGTTACATTTGTGAGCCAAATGAAATATTGCCTTGACCTACTCAAGCGATTCGACATGACAAACTCAAAAGTAATCGATACTCATATGCCTACGGCCGTGAACTTAGACCGAGATGAAAATGGTAAACCTGTCAATATAAAAAGGTATAGAGTTATGATTGGTTCCCTTCTCTATCTTACAGCTTCTCATCCAGATATCATGTTTAGTGTTTGCATGTGTGCTCGGTTTCAATCATGTCCTAAAGAGTCACATTTAAAATCCATAAAGCGCATACTTAGGTATCTTAGTGGTACAACTAAGTGTGGACTTTGGTTCTCCATGGGTAGTGATTGTTCTTTGGTTGGCCATTCTGATTCTGACTTTGCCGGGTGCAAATCAGATAGGAAAAGCACTAGTGGTGCTTGTCATTTCTTTTCAAATTCTTTGGTCAATTGGCATAGTAAAAAGCAAGTTTTTGTTGCTTTGTCAACCGCCAAAGCGGAATACGTTGCAGACGGTAATTGTTGTGCCCAAATCTTGTAGCTCAAACAACAATTGCTCGACTTCAACATCCGACTTGATCGCATTCCTATTTTTTGTGACAATACAAGTGCCATAAACCTAACCAAAAATCTGATTTTCACTCTCGCACAAAACATATTGAGATTAGGCATCATTTCCTAAGGGATCATGTGGAAACGGGTGATTTCATTTTCGAGTGTGTTGATAGCAAAAATCAACTTGCCGAAATTTTTACTAAACCACACGCTATGAAACCCTTCTTTCACATCCGTAGGGAACTTGGTGTTCTCGATATCTCGCATAGGTTGCAACTTAATTAAGTTGCGGGCTCCTTATTTTATTGCATATATTCCCTTAATGTTTGATATACTTATTGATAGTTTTAGTGAAAGATCTCATCAATCTTCGTGAAGGTAATATCCATCCTATCTATTTCCCCTTCTTGATCATATATATGTGTGTTTATTTAGGTCATCTTCTTGCTCTACATTCATTATATTGTTGATATGCATGTGTGATTTATTGTTACTTCCCCTATTACATGACTTTCCTTCAAAAATGTAGTAAATCTCAAAATCTTGCAGGATGAGTCAACCCACAATAAGATTGCGTCGATGCACTCTTATATAAACTCTTCAGTATCATTTTTTTAACATTGCATCGATGCACGGCCTGGTTTGGTCGACGCATCTCACAAATTTTCAGAATTTTATTTGTATGATGTGTGGTTTGTCCAAGCTTAAAGGTATTCAACCTTGCATGGCATGATTCAAACACAAGCTGACAACTTAGCCTCCTTCCAATCCACCTTCATGCAACATTTTCAGCATCCTCCTCAACAAGGTCCTTCAACCCAAGACCAAGACCAAGACCAAGACAATGAAAATTGAACCTACTTTGTGTCTTGTTTTTAGCTTAAATTTCATCTTGCTACAGTTTTGTCATGTTTTGCCTAACTTTATTTGCTTTCCTTAAACCTAATTTGTGTTTGTTTAAGTTTATTTGTCATTTGGTATATATAGTACTTGTGATGATTGTTTAATTATCTCATTTGCACTATTTTTCATTTTATGTGAATGGTCTTTAGTGCATTAAGGTGCAAGTTTATGATCTCTATTCTACTTTTAATTGCTACTATTAATCAAATGCTTTTCTCTTTTTGATGTTGCCAAAGGGGGAGAAGTGCTATAAGAGTGAGATAGACTTACAATTTTTTAGTTTTGAAGATGTGCACAAACTCAGGGGGAGTTCTTTCTTCTTATGTCATTTTCTGTATTTTTTATTTGACAATATTGTGTAGGTTTTTTCCATCATCAAAAAGGGGCAGTATTTGAGCGAAAGATTCATGTTTTCATGATGTCCAAAACCTCTCATATCCTCAATGACATGTGTGCTACATAAAATATATTTGGGACAACATATGGGATGCAATCTTGGATGAAAATAACCTTTTTGGCAAGAAAAATGAAGCCCGCGTCGACGCAAACTAGCTCCGGTCGACTCAAAGCTTTCTGCTTCTCTCGGGTTGTGTTACGCCGACCCCTTTGTCGACTCAACCTGATGGTCAAGAAAATTCAAGGTTGTGTCGACGCAACCCCCCTGGTGCAGTCGACACATTTAAGATGTTTGGCTCATCTCCTAGGCACGGGTTGGGTTGCACCGACCCAAGCCTTTGGAGCGGTCGACCCGCTCACTTAACATACTCAAAATTATGTTAATCTTATTTTCTTTCTTTCTCAAATATTATTTATTTTACTAACACATATAAATAGAGTTTTTATTCCTTTTGAGTAGTTAACAAGAACTAGTGAAAGATACACATAGTGCTCATCATCTTCATCCTCACTTCTCAAAAATCAACATCTACACATAATCATGGTTGTTGATTCAAGAAAAGTGTTGTGGTGATAACGTTCAAATCAAAGATTCAATTCAGATTTGGGTTGAGCAATTATGGGTTGTTCTTGAATAAAATTGTTTGGATTTTCTCCTCCAAGATTCCAATTGGTGCGGGGTTTTTGCACAAGTCTTTGCTTCATCGAATTCATCCGAGTGAAAGGATTAAGAAACGGTGGGTTTGCTTAATCAAGTAGCGGTAACCTGAGGATTATGAAGGAAGATTTGGGGTCAAATTTCTTGCGATCGAAATCAGCCGAGTGAAAGTATTGCAGAACAAGAGTTCGTGCAAATCAAGTAGCGGTAACCGGGGGTTTGTTCAATGAATTTGACACTTAGTTTGGCTCAAACCAAGGAAAGGGAAAAAGACTGTTACATTAGCAACATTGGTTTGTTTGTATTGTGAACTATCTTTTCTCTTGTAACATTTGCATCTTAATATCAAATATCTCAATTCTAGATTCTAGAATTAGGGGCAGACGTACCCTACACGAGGACGACAAGGGGGACTGCCTTAACAAATCGTGTGTTCTTCTTCTTTTTATTTACTTCCATACTTGACTACTATAATTTATGGGAATTAAATTGTCGAATTTGCTTGTACTGAAATTGTGGTGTGTTGAGATCATTTCATAAAATTGGTAACAATCTGTTTGATTGATACCTAAGAAAACGCAACGCTACAATTTAGTAGAATCAAACCCAAGGTGCTTTGCACATAAGGTGTTTGACAAATTGATTCATCCACAATTTATTCATTGTGTTTATATTCATCTTAACCAACTCATTGGAAGTAATTCATACTCATTGTGGATGTTTAAGTGATTGACCAATTGAGTAAAACATATTGACTCTTACTTTGTCATCCGTATCCCATACGGTTACGTATATCCGATCTTTTCAATAAAGGATCGTTTATTACGATTGGAGATTCCGGAAGCTTTCACATAATATATTTCTGAAAAACAATTTTAAAAAGCACAAATAATGTTTTTAAACGATCTATTCAACCCCCTTCTAGATCGATCACATCATCTAACACATCGAGAGACTCCAATAGAAGAGCAAAAAGCATAATAGAAAAAGTAGAAGGAAAAGAAAGAATTCACCTTGTCAGACTCTCATTGAAGCCATCGCTGAAGTCGAAGAGTCACCTAAGAAGCCTTCCACTCCAGTTCAGGTTCACTTTATCCCTCTATTCGATTTGTTGTTATAGCTTGCGATTTTATGTTACTTCTTTTTTTTTCTTTTTCTTTTTCTTTCGTTGCTT